>VWZP01005656.1:177478-215586 GCA_013396995.1 Dicaeum eximium
TGTGTCTGTGTGTTGCAGGTGTGTGTGTCTGTGTGTTACAGCTGTGTGTCTGTGTGTTACAGCTGTGTCTGTGTGTTACAGCCCTGTCTCTGTGTGTTGCAGGTGTGTGTCCATGTTACAGCTGTGTCTGTGTGTTACAGCTGTGTGTGTCTGTGTGTTGCAGGTGTTCCCCTGCGAGCGGTACTTGCGCCGCCACATCCCCACGCACGGCGGGGGCAGCAAGTTCAAGTGCCAGATCTGCAAGAAGTTCTTCCGGCGGGAGCACTACCTCAAGCTGCACGCCCACATCCACTCGGGTACAGCTCTCTGCTCCCAGTGCTCCCCACCCCTGTGCCACAGCCCTGGCTGCCCTGTGCCATGGTAGCAGGAATGACAGAGTTGGCTCTGGGTCGTTTGTAGTAACGTGGTTTCAGATCAGTGGGTTGGGTTCAGCCTCATGCCCGGCACTGCACTAGTTAGAAATGGGGCACACAGGTGGCTTCCCCACTTGCTGTCGTGGCAGAGCTCAGGAATTTGGCCCTGGAGAGCAGGAGCAGTGTGCAGCACAGGTTGTGCCCATCCATTTATTATGTTATTGAGAAGCTCCTGGGGAATTGGAGTTGTTTGGGCTGAAGAAGAGGAGGCTCAGGAGAGACCTTACCACTCTCTACAACTCCCTGACAGGAGGCTGTAGCCAGGTAGGGGTCAGTCTCTTCTCCCAGGCAACCAGCAAAAGGACAAGTGGACACAGCCTTAAGCTCTGCCAGCTTAACCAGGGGTAGTTTAGGCTGGACATCAGGAAGAGTTTCACATAAAGGAGGGTGATTGGGCACTGAAATGGGCTGCTCAGGGAAATGGTAGAGTCACCATCCCTGGAGGTGTTTGAGAAAAGCCTGGATGTGGCACTCAGTGCCATGGTCTAGTCGACAAGGTGGTGCTAGGTTATAGGTTGGACTCAGTGATTTCAAAGGTCTTTTCCAACCTGATTCTGTATGATTGTGTGATTTATCCATAGGGCAGGGAAGTTCAATGTGGCACAGCTGGCCTGGTGCCCTGTCCATGGCTAGAGCAGGCTGTGTGGCTGGATGTCCCTGAGCCCTGGTGTCTCTCCTCCCCAGGTGAGAAGCCCTTCAAGTGCTCGGTGTGTGACGCAGCGTTCAACCGCAAGGACAAGCTCAAGCGCCACATGCTCATCCATGAGCCCTTCAAGAAATACAAATGTCCCTTCTCGTATGTAGTGTCTGCACATGGCAGCCTATCCGAATGGGGTTGGGGTGGGGGCAATGTGTCCTGCAGGTATTCTAGGGGACACTGTGGCACCTACCAGGCTGCCTGGGGAGGTTGGGATGCTGTGTGCAGTTGAACTGGGAACCCAAGAGTCCCAATGCTTTGTTACTGATTTCCTATGGGGCCACATTTCATTGCTTCCTCAGCCCTGTAAAATAACCCCTGCCTTCATGAGAGGCTTGGGGAAGCATACAAAGAGAAGGAGCATTATTTGGCCACAGAGATTCCCTGGATGATGGGCTCTCACTCACTGCCATGTTCCAAAAGCATGTGACAGCATGGGACCTAATGTACAAGCCAGAGGAACCAAGTTTTGGAAGGTGCGGTCCCAAATCCATGGCACAGCCATGGACTTTCTGAGATAGCCCAGGCTGACTGGCTTCTCCCTGCTCCAACCAACATCACAACTCCTTCCAAAATACTTCTGTCTCCAGCTGGGATCTTGAACCTGCTGCATTTTCGAGCATTCATAGTAAGACACAGACCATGTGTAGTTTAGGAAAAGCCACATGTTCCTGTGGCAGCCTTTTAGTCCTTGCCCCTCCCCAGAAAGGCTGAAATAGGGGAACTCCTGCTGAGGCTGCACCAAGAGAAACATCTAAGTGCTGCTAAGGAGAAGGGTCATGGATCTCTTTATGATCTGGGATCTGTCTATACATTGCTCCTCAGCTGGTTCTCACATCTCACCAGCATTTGTTGTTGTTGCAGAAGCCACACAGGCTGCAATAAAGAGTTCAACAGGCCCGATAAGCTGAAGGCTCACATTCTGTCCCATTCAGGTGAGTGGTTGGGAATGCAGTGACTGGAATTCCCCGTGGTGCTGTAGGGGCGTGTGACAGAAGGACTAAGCCTGTGAAATAAGAATAATTTACTAGCTTTAGATTTTTTTCTCTGGTTTTCTGCAGGCATGTTTAAGTGAGTGTCTAGTCAGGATTATGTCTAAGCTTTGGGCTGGTTTCTCAGACAGTGGGATCTGTAGGCAGGGCCTGCTGATGAGACTCAGGAGCTGAGCTGGATTATTTGGTCTGTTTGCTATCAAGTGAATATCCAGAGTGCTCTGTCCACTCTTCCCCAGTCCCATTTCACATGCAAAAGATCTCATGGGATTTGATTCCCTTCTTGTGTTCTGAAAATGATGCTCCCACTTCCAATAAAGACAAATAATTTATTCCCATTATTTATTCTCATACCCCAGGGGGAACAAGCAGACTTTTATCTCTTGGGGTAAAACTGGACATCTTTCCTTGTGCCCAAAGCTCTGCAGAGTGGGATCACATGGGATGGGCTGATAGTGCAGTCTTGGATTCTTTCAGACTGTACATTCCTATATTTTGGAGGGGGGAAAAAGTCAAAATTTCTTTCTTTACTAAATACACTTGAAAAAAACAATACTTCAAGATTGTTTGCATTTTCATCACAATTACATGCCATGTTTTTTTGGTGATATTTTAATGCTCTTACTTGAGGCAAGAATATTTATTTGCAGTCTGCAGCTTCCTCCTGAGGGACAGTGGAGGGACAGGCACTGATCTCTGCTCTCTTTGATCAGGGACAGAATCTGAGGGAAGGGCTGGAGCTGTGCCAGGGGAGGGTCAGGCTGGATCTCAGGGAAAGGCTCTTCCCCAGAGGGTGCTGGCACTGCCCAGGCTCCCCAGGGAATGGGCACGGCCCCGAGGCTGCCAGAGCTCCAGGAGCGTTTGGACAGCGCTGCCAGGGATGGACAGGGTGGGGTTGTTGGGGTGTCAGTGCAGGGCCAGGGGCTGGGCTGGCTGATCCTGGGGGTCCCTCCCAGCTCAGGACATTTTATGACTTTACAAAGGACTAAAACAATGGTTAAACACAGACATTGAAGCTGTAGCCACCCACCTTTAACTGTGTGTGGCACAATGTCTCCTCCCTTTGATCGAGGAGCACCTCCTTGCAGGAGGAGGTGAAGCTGTCCCGCTCTCCCTGGGGGGAGGGCTGGGTCTAACTGAGCTCCCTCTGTGCGCAGGGATGAAGATCCACAAGTGCCAGTACTGTAACAAGTCCTTCAGCCGCCGCGCCCACATGGTGGAGCACCAGCGCTCGCACACCGGCAACTACAAGTACCGCTGCCCCACGTGCAGCAAGGGCTTCACGCGCCACAAGTACATGAGGGACCACAAGTGCCGCCTGGGCTCGCCCAAGGACAAGGAGCTGCAGCTCAGGAAGGCCCAGAAGAAGCGCGTGGCGCGGGGGCGCAAGGCCGGGCTGGCGCTGCCCGGCGCGCTGGGGCTGCCGGAGCTCAAGGACGGCGCTGCCGGGGACAGCTCCCCCGAGGGGGGCCCCAACAAAGAGCCCTTCCAGGAGTCGGACGCGGTCCTGTCCATCGTGGTGGGTGGGTCGGGAGCTGCTGACCCGGAGCTGGTCCCTGGGCAGCCCAGCAGCATGGCCTCCAACCTGGCCCTGGCGGAGCTGCAGACGGCCTCGGACGGGCCCTGCACCATGCTGGCTGTCCCCGTGTACATCCAGACCTCAGAGTGACAATGCCCGGAGCCACTGTGTGGCTGGGGACTGCTGCTGGCACTGTCCGGTTTGGTGCTCAAATTTATCCCTGTGGAAAAGACCAAAGCTCTTCTGGGGAGGTAGATGGATATGGGAGAGAATGGCTTCCATCTCCACTGGTTCTTCCCATCCTTGGGCAGAGGACTGCTTGGAGGCCACTGACGCCTACAAGGCACTGAAGAGAGTGGCTCCGTTATTTCTTGTCCCTCTGCACCACGGGTCAGCTTAGGGCAAGAAGGACAAAGATCCCTGAATCAGGGTAAGAAGAAGGACCATGCAAACTTGCAACAAACAGAGCTGCTGAAATCAGGTGGCTTTGCAAATCACAGCCTGTCCCACCTGTGGTTTTTCTGGCCTAAAAGCTGTATTGCCCAGTATTTGGGTGGCCCTTCCGAGAGCAAACATCCTTCCTAGTGGAAGCAAGTTCATCCTGAGATCCTTTGGGAACACTGTTCAGAAATACCCTGATAGACTTCTGTCTGGTATCTTCTCTCTGTCTGTCTCAGTAGAAAGATCACCGTGTCTGTACTACACGTTATAAACACCCTGGACCTCACGTGTGGAGTCAGTGTGTGGGAACCTGTGTGTGGGGGGGGGGGGCTCTTCTGTCTGCGTGCTGTTCTCTCCACAGTGTTTGTTCATGGTTTTTCCCCAGATCCAGGGATTTCTGAGTGCCTTAGACATCAATGAGTCAATCCCTGGGAAGAGTTAAATGTGACCCCTCTGTTCAGCAAGGGCACTAAGGGCTGGGTGAGGTGACCTGGAGCTGTGATGCATCCAGGAGTCAATGTTCCAGTGCCAGCTCTGGGCCAGGTGCTGCAGAGAAGCTCTGGCAGCTGCTTCCCAGCCTCTGTGTTCCCTCAGCTCGGTTCTTGTCAGTAGTTTCAGTGGGAATTGGTGTGGTTGAGCAGCAAGAAAATCTGGTGTGACTGGGACATTTGTTGTCCTCTTGGCCTCTCTGATTTCCTAAGCAGGAGTCCCAAAGCCAGCACGGGAGCACCAAACCCAGGAACTGAAAATTCCCATTGTGCAGTGTTGGTGAGGGAGGTGCAGGGGCCGGTCTGGAGCCCAGGCAGGTCAGGGAACAGGCAGGGGTGCTGCTGCCTGCTCCAGTGCCCTGCCAGGCTCTTTCCTCCTGTACTGCCCTCAGCCTCTGGTGTTCCACAGCCACAGGATGCACTGGCTTTTGGGGAAGGATCTGCACCCATCCCTGCTGCCTCCTGGGATGTGTCCCCATGCTCTGCTCTCCCACGCTTTTTCCCTGCTCCAAGCATAGGGCAAGCCAAGCTGAGCTTTCCCAGGTGAGTTTGTGTGATGAGCTGCTAAGGTGTCTGTGGCTGAAAAGTGCTGCATTCCCAGCCTGTTTATCCAGAGGTGGTTCAGGGTTCACTCACTCCTGGATATGGAAATCCCGGCTGTGTCTGAGACTCTGTGGCTGTTCTGGCCACTGCAGCAGTCAGCCCAGCATTACTGGTCTGACTGGTCTGATCCAGCCCATTGTTTGACCTCAAGGTGGTGTTCTTGTCTCCTTCCTTTAATCTTAAAATCTTAAAAATAGCAGCTTGCAGAGAGCTGTCCTCTGTGCACCCTGACTGCTGTGTAATGAGGGGTTACACTGGCACTCCTGGGACACACTCACACAGTTCAGTCTGGGTGGGTCCTGCCACCAGTTCACTTTGCTCACTCACTTCCTGACTTACTTTCTGCTCATTTCACTTTTTTGATGATGTTTGTGCACCTCCAGCTGTTGGTGGGTGGGAGGAAATGGAGCTCAGGGCTTCCAGGGGAGGCTGGGAGAAGTGGTTGTTGAGGATTTACATGAGGTTAAGGAGAAGTCTTGCCCTTGCCTCATAGAAGGGGGTAGAGAAGGTGGAGCCAGGCTCCAGAGGTGCACAGGGATGGGAAGAGAGGTGACAGGGACATGTTGAAATGTGGCAACTTCCAGTACTTAAAGGGACTTAGGAGAAGGCTGGAGAGGGACTTTTCACAAGGGCCTGGAGTGACAGGACAAGGGGGAGTGGCCTCAAGCTGATGGAAGACTTAAATGTGATATTAGGAAGAAATTCTTCCCTCTGAGGGTGGTGAGGCACTGGTACAGGGTGCCCAGAGAAGCTGTGGCTGCCCCATATCTGAAGTGTCCAAGGTCAGGCTGGATGCAGCTTGAAGCCCCCTGGGAAAGTGGAAGGTGTCCCTGCCAATGGCAGGGGTGGAAATGAGATGATTTTTGGGGTCCAACCCAAACCACTCTCTGATTTCACGATTATGACTCAGTATAAGGAAGGAGGCTGCAGAGAGGTCCTGAGATCTCATTACCAGTTTGCACAGAGCATCCTGCCCTGACTGGATGTGCTTGGCATGAGCTGACTGGGCTGGGGACATCAGGTGCTCCTTCCTCCTTCGGTGTGCCTGTGCTTCTGTGAAAGCTCCTGCTTTGAAGGGCAAGTTTATTTACCCACAGTGTTTGTTTGACTCTGCTCTCCCAGAGGGGAACAGGATCAGGAAATAGTTGGCTAAATATACTTTTCCTATTTCCCTCCCCTCTGTCCCACACTGTAGGTGTCATTATGTGGTCTCTGCAGTCAGGTCTGTTTTGGGGTGGTGATGTGTGGGTGCAGCTCCTTTAGCTCAGAAGCCCTGTCTGAAGACCTGGCCTGCCCTTCCCAAATCCTGCTTCCCCCAGCTCAGTGGGGTGCTGGAACCCAGCTGGCTGCACTGGGTGCGACTCAGGGGATGGGAGCAGAGCCACACAGCTGCCCTGTGTGAGCCTGGTGAGGGATACAAGGCTGGGGACTTCCCCTGACATAAGTGGGGGACATGAGGGCTCCGAGATGCCACCCTGGATGCGTGACAGGTGTTTGCATATGGGGTGGTGTTCAAGCAGAACAAGTTTTATCCTGAGCAAAATGATTGTCCTCTTAGAGTAAACCTTGGAGTGATTGTCCTCCCTGCCCCCCTCTTTTCCAGCTGCCTCAGCTCCTGCAAACTCAGATGTCTTCAAGCTCTTCCCTTTCCTGCAGGGAAGATTTCTGCCCGAATTCCTGCCATTTCTATTTCCTGGCAGAGCCCTGCCCACTGGCTGGGGTGGATCAGAGGTGCTCGGGGCACTGACTTTCTCCCTGGTTCCACCCTGTGTCCTGACACTGCTGTTTTCTTTACAAACCCAGCTCCAGGAGCATCTTGGCATTTTCTGGAAGTTCCCAGGAGAACCCCAGAACCAGAGCCATGCCCGAGGAGAGCTGGATCAGAGCAAAGGTCTGTGGTGACAGCAGACACTGGTGTGGGAAGGAGGAAAGGGCACATAAAAGCCTTCCCTGTCCTGTTCTCCTCAGCCTCCTGTGCTGTCAGCTGGAGCTTTCCTGCCCTGGCAGTGTTTCCATCAGCCTCTGTGATTTTCTGTGTCCATTTGCCTTTCCCATCCACCTGCAGTGTTAGGGAGATGCAGCAGGGCAGGAGCCATTACAGGGCTCTGCTGCTGAATTCCCACCTGTTACCTAGGACATTTTCTGTGTGTCCCAGAGCAGTGCTTTTCCCTCTTACTCAGGGCACAAAAAGCTCTTACCCAACAAGCATCTGTTTGGGTCATTTTTCCTCTTTTCCATGTGGTGTGTGATATCCCAGCCCTGCTCCAAAGCAGTGATTAATTTCCTTGGGTGATTTCCAGTAACAAACACTATTATTGTCTAAGTCTGTTATTAATTAACTGTAGTCACAACCCTGCTGTGACTGGAGATGGGGCTTTAGCACTTTTACAGGTGCTTGAGGCCAATCACAAAGAAAGAGAAGTCGAAAGCGCCCAGTTGGCACCAGGCTGAGGGATCCAAGACTGGACTTCCTCACGGGATTTTGTACCTAGTACTGTGAAATTATGGGTTACATCATGGAACGATGTCCGTGCTGCCCCCACAGCACAGAGCATGTGACTCAAGTGTCCGGGAAATGAGCTCACAGCGAGTCACCATCCACTAAACAACCCTGCTTGACCTGATTTGGTACAGTTGGCACCTTAGAAAGGGAAGTTTGAAAGCATAAATTCTCCAACACGTTACCTCAATAGCAGAGCAGGCTTGAGGGGTTCATAAAGGGGAGTGAGCCCGGCAGTGGGGATGGCGGCTGGAGGAGGAGGGCACTGGCAGGAGGCTGCTCCCGGCTCTGGCCCTGGGCAGCTCCCGTGGTCACTCCTTGGTCACTTCAAGCGTGGCCAGGGAAGGGAACAGAGCTGGGGAAGGGGCTGGAACACCAGGAGGGGCTGAGGGAGCTGGGAAAGGGGCTCAGCCTGGAGAAAAGGAGGCTCAGGGGGCCCTTGTGGCTCTGCACAGCTCCTGACAGGAGGGGACAGCCGGGGGGGTCGGGCTCTGCTCCCAGGGAACAGGGACAGGAGGAGAGGGAACGGCCTCAGGCTGGGCCAGGGGAGGCTCAGGGTGGATATTACCAAGAATCTACTGATGGAAAAAGCTGGGACTGCCCAGGGAGGTTTGGAGTCGCCGTCCCTGAGGTGTCCAAGGAAGGCCTGACGTGGCGGGGTGCGGCTCGGGCACAGGTTCACCCCTCAGTGACCTTGCCGGGCTTTTCCAGCCCCAGGGACTGTGTGACCCTTCCCTGGCTGCCCTGCCCGCGCCGTGCCCGCTGTGCCGCCCCTCGGCTCGGGCCCGGCCGCTCCTTCACCCCCGGCACCGCCTCGTGACGTCACACCACCCATGACGTTAGCCGCCCCCGTGACGCCAGCGCGCCCCAGCGCCACTGCCGGGTTCCGCTCCGGAGGCACCGCCTTCCCGGCGTGCCCCGCGCCTCGCTGCGGCCGCGCCTCCATCTCCCAGCAGCCCCCGCGCGCGGAGCCCGTCNCGACACGGAGGAGATGCTCAGCAAGAAGCAGGAGTTCCTGGAAAAGAAGATCGAGCAGGAGCTGGCGGCCGCCCGCAAGCACGGCACCAAAAACAAGCGCGGTGAGCGGGGGGGGGCGGGCAACAGGTCGGGAGGGCCCTCGGACGGCGCAGACGCGGCTGGGTTCTATACTGCACCTTTATTTTTATACCCTAGTGCTTTTATTTGGTACCTACTGCCATTATCCCGTCCCCCCGCGCCCTTCCCGGCGGGGCTCCCTCGCTCTGAGGGAGGGGAAGGACGGCTCCGCTTCCCCTGCCCTGCCCGGCTGGGGGCCGCGTCACTGCCTCGCGATTCCCGTGTCGCGATAGTGCTCGGCTCCTCCATCCCCTGCCCTGCCCGGCTGGGGGCCGCGTCACTGCCTCGCGATTCCCGTGTCGCGATAGTGCTCGGCTCCTCCATCCCCTGCCCTGCCCGGCTGGGGGCCGCGTCACTGCCTCGCGATTCCCGTGTCGCGATAGTGCTCGGCTCCTCCATCCCCTGCCCTGCCCGGCTGGGGGCCGCGTCACTGCCTCGCGATTCCCGTGTNGCCCCGCGCAGCCATGTCGGGGCTCCTGGGGAAGCTGTTCGGGACGGGCGCCGGCGGGAAGGGCGGCGGGAAGGGCCCGTCCCCGCAGGAGGCGATCCAGCGGCTCCGCGACACGGAGGAGATGCTCAGCAAGAAGCAGGAGTTCCTGGAAAAGAAGATCGAGCAGGAGCTGGCGGCCGCCCGCAAGCACGGCACCAAAAACAAGCGCGGTGAGCGGGGGGGGGCGGGCAACAGGTCGGGAGGGCCCTCGGACGGCGCAGACGCGGCTGGGTTCTATACTGCACCTTTATTTTTATACCCTAGTGCTTTTATTTGGTACCTACTGCCATTATCCCGTCCCCCCGCGCCCTTCCCGGCGGNTCGCGATAGTGCCCGGCTTCTCCGCGGCCTTCCCGTCCCCTGTCCCGGGAGAGCTCAGGGAATGTCCCGGTGCTGGTGCCGCTGGAACAGCAGGGCAGCACCCTGCGGTCAGGCCTTGATTTTGTAATTCCAGCCAACAAAAATCTTTACCAAAACCTGCTTAATGTAAGGCTTTGGTTAAGTCTACGTTTATTTTGGTCTTACCAAAAGTTCTGAGTGGGGTGGGGAGAGCAGGAGTTACAGAATGTGTGTGTGTTGTTTGTTGTTCGAGGGATGAAGAACTTCCAGGGAAGTTCTTGGTCAGCATTAAAAGGGTTTCTGGAAAACAGGCAAGTTAATATTCCCTCTTCTGGGAATAACTTGGGTTATGCTTGTGCTTTGTTTTGTGTTCTCATGGAAATATTGATTCTTTTGGAAGCGGGGTTTGTGCTGGGGTTTGTTCCCACTCCTCAGCCCCCTCCAAGAGGCTCTTCCACACACGCTCCTAAAGCTTACACAAGGAATTCCTGTTTGGTTTCCCCGGGCAGGCCTGGCTGTGTGTTCCAGGCAGTGCTTGATGTCTCTGGAGATAAGGCAGTTGTCACATTATGTATTCCGGTGCTCTGAAAACAAACTTCTCGCTTGTTTTAGCTGGGTCATCACAAGTTTTCGGGAAAGCACATCCTGATTTCCGTGTGGATGTTGCCCTCTCTGTGCAGGAGCAGGAGTGGCTCTGCCTGTGGCACTGGCAGCTGCAAACACACGTCTGGCAAGGTTAATTGGCAGTAATTACCCTTAGGGGTTTCATGCCACTCCTTCAGTCAGCACTTTCAGCCTCCTTCCGCACTCCAGAACTTCCCTGTGTGTGGATGAAGCCGGGATGTGTCAGAGGAGCTCAGCAGAGCCTGACTTCAGGCTTAACCAAGTCAGTTCTAAATCAAATACATTGCTACAGTTCTAATAAGTGAGCCTGTGCTGTGGTTTTTGGCCTAGTTTGGTAACAAGCTCAAAAGGAGAACTAAAATGTGTCTCTGTCTGTAGTTTCTTCATTTGCTGGGTCCCACTGGGCCTCTGGGACTTCCACACGTTGTGTTCAGCTCTTTGTCTCGCTGTGCTCTAAAGCCATCTCTGTCTGTGCTGCCCTTCAGAACCTCGAGCAGGGGACGGATTGAATTTCCTTGGAGGTGGAGGAAGGAGGAAAACCTGCCCATTCACAGGCGGGGTTCTGGCTCAGACTAATTGAGGGCTTGCAGCAGCACAGGAGCCTGAGGAGTAATTAAAGAGCTGTGAATAGGAGAAGGGTAGGGATGGGTTTCTGCTGGAAAATGAAACCACTCTTTTTCCATTTCTGGAACTGAGAGGCCAACTGTTCTTACTGGCCTGTGAGTTAAGGCAGCTGATTGTCTGGTGGCTTGCTGGGAAGTGAATTCCCCTCAGGACATACTCAGTTTTTCTGAGTTCAAGTTGTCAGGCATCAGCTGAGCTCCTACAAATTGCATTTTTTTATATCCAGATATTGGATTTTTCTCTGTCTGACTTCAGGCTGATTTATAATCCATAATCTGTGTGAGTTTGGTGCAAAGTCACTTAAATCCATATTTTAGCTGAAAATAAAAATACGTTGATTTTATGTGTGAAAGTGTCACATAAAGTGTCACTGTCATTTTAAATGGAAATACTTTGATATAGTTACAATGCTTTCAAGTAAAACTGAACAAAAGATAATTAGCTAAAAATTATTTTAAGTGTTGGATCAACTTTTAAAAAATGAAATTTGAAGACTCCTTAGGCTTAGTTCTCCAAGGTTAATTCAGCTGTTCCTGGAGGATCTCCTGTGGATGGAGCACATTTGGGATCTCAGCTGGGCAGTCCTGCTGATGGTCCTGGAAGCTGCTGTGGGACAGCCAAAAAGAGGTGATAGGGTGGGGCAGGGATCTTACCTGGAAGCTTAAAACCACCTTGGGAAAGCCTGGAAAAGCGTTTTTATTGTCCCAGAGGGAAAGCCGGGTGTCTGGCACACTTGAGGAAACAAAAGGAAACATTCTCTGCTCCCCAGCACACTGGGTGATTGTTCAGGTGCCAAGTGAGCCGCTTTCCAAAGGCTCATTCCTGCAGCACTTCTGCAGTCTAAGGAAAGCTTAATCTAAGAAATTTAGAGGCTTCTGGTTCCTGTGCCTGCCCCAAGCACATGCAGGGTTTTGTTAATATATGAATTTATTTTACGTGTTTATTTTTCATAATCCACATTTCGTAATCCGCATCCAGGCTGTGTAACCAGATAACTCAGGCAATTCTGAGGTTATGATAAGGAACTTGGAGTATTAATTTCCTCAGTCTGTGTTGTTTCTTGGCATGGGAGGCTTTCAACTTGTATGAAAAGTTCTGAGCGTGCTGGGGAGAGCAGCAGTGATGGCTTTAACGTGCTCGCCGTGTTTTGTCCATGGGATGAAAAACTGTCAAGATTTATCATCATTAGAAGGTTGTTTGAAGGCAGGCAAGCTACTCTTTCCTCTTCTGGGAAGAATTTGGGTTATGCTTGTGCTTTGTTTTGTGTTCTCATGGAAATGTTCATTCCTTTGAAAGCAGAGTGTTCTGGGGTTTGTCCCCACCCTTCCCACACTTCAGCTCTACCTCACGAGTAGTGGATTTACTCCCCTCAGTGAATTTCTAGAAGCAGCAGGAGTACTGACTGATTTGAGCACTGATCAGCCAGTATCTCACTGCATTTTACATCTGCCCTGAAAATCAACTTTGCTCTAACAAAAGCAGGGTGCAGCTGTGAGCCTGATGCTCTGGGAGCCCTGTGCTGCTGCTGCTCCTTTTATTCCGCTCCAGTTTGTCCGTGGTGTTCTTTCATCTGGGATGTTTTCTCTGCCCTCAGACCTCGTGATACAAACTAAGCTGCTCCATCTATTCCAGCGGTTCTGGAGCTCTGGGGTTCAGGGTTCAGTTTAAGGGGAGTTTAAGCTGATCCTAATCTCTGCTGCTCTGGTGTTCCTTTGGCTGTGCCTGATCATGCAAAGCTGAGCTGCCAGAGGAATAGCACAGGCACACAGAGGAACAAGGGGTTAATTCCTTGAGCTCTGACTACCTAGGGTATAACAATTCCACAGTCTGTTTCTCCTGGAACACAAAGCTCAAGTTATGTCTCCGTGTGAAGATAGAAGGGATAGAAACTCAGTGCTGCTTTGGAGTGCCAGTGTTAAAAGCAGCTCTCTCAGGTTCAGATCCGGGGTGAGTGGATGCAGTTTTGTGTCTGCCTGCCATGGATCTTACCTTTCTGATAGTTAACCCTAGGGCCACAAACACTGGAAAGGGTGAAAAGCCAATTTTGTGTCAAAATATATTCAGGCTTTAGCAGGAGAGTGACATCTCATGGATTTTCCCTCTGCTCTGGTTTCTGTTAGTGAGCAGTTTTTCTTTCCTGATGTCAGAGTTTTTCTTTTCACTGTACATAAATATGGTGTTGGGTTTTTCCCCAGCACTGAGTACACAAAATAGGTGCAAACCCACTGCTAGATTCCTGCTGTATAATTCAGGCTTTTCCTGGAAAGAAAACACTCCTGTTCTCCACCCAGCACCAAAACCAAACAAACCAGGAGGTTGGACATAGGCTGAAGTCCTGACTTTAGGCCCACCTGGGGTTCTCAGTGCTGCCTCAGGGGATGGTTTGTGATGGAAATTACTGCTGACATCCCTTTACCTTTTGTAAGCTGTCCCATCAGTCTGTGGATGTGATTTCCCTGCAGCTGGAGGGTTCTGGTGTCAGACCTGCCCTGTGAGGGAGCCTGCCTGGAATGTCCAGCAGGGACTGGCTGAGTGAGGCTGCTCCAGGAGCGGCCATGCCTGTTCCTCTGTGCTGCTGCTGGTGTTTGTGTGGGCAGGGCACGACTTGGATCAGCTTCCTGAGCCAGACAAAACCCAACTCTTACAAAAAAAAAAGAAAAGTTGTTTTCCACTCTTAACCACACAGATGCTGGAGCTGGCTGGGAGAGGGAGGGAGGAATTTGATGGGAAGGAGGAGGGAGGGCAGTTGTGCCTGTCTGGCAGCAGCCTCTGCTCAGAGGCCCTACCTGAGATAACATCTGAGGGTGACGGGATCCCAGCAGGGACACAGAGATCATTAATGAAGTCATGGCAGCAGTGCCTGCAGGATGGCCGGGATGCTTTGTGTGGAATGCTGGGTGGTTCCAACCTGGCAGTGAGGGAGGGGAAAGGGGAAAGCTGCAGGCTCAGCTCTGGGCACGGGCAGGGGTTCAGAGGGAGTGTGTGTGAGGCCTCAGTGTGATTTGTGAGTGTGCTTTAAAGCTCCTGCTTGCCAGGAGAAGGGATTCTCCTTCCAGAATCACGTGGGACCCTGGGTTTGTTTCCATGAATCATCAGGTGCTGAGTCCTGCAGCACTTCCAGCCCATCTTCAGGACCTCAGCCTGCCCTCTCTGTGTTTTAAGTCACAGTCTAATGTGAAATTGGTTTGAGTTCCAGGTGTTTCTCCATAACCCAGAGCTTGAGTGCAGGAATACTGATGGCAGTGCAGGCCTGAGTCCTTCATCTTCCCCCAGAGTTAATGAGATGGGCATTCAGCACCTGCCTTGGGAAAAGTGATAATTGCTCTTTTTAATTAGATCTTAAAAAACAATAGGAACCTTCTCCTTTGGATTCTACCCTACCTACGTTTAGCAGAGGTTTTTGGAGACAAGACTCTCAGGTATAAAACAGTTGGGGAGCAGTGGTGGGATTCACAAACACCTTTTTAAAAACTGCTTTAAAAAGTGGCATTAAAAACCCCCCAAACCCTGTATTCTGCCAGATATGATTTGGTAACTGTATTTGATGCAATACATCCTTCCTCTGTTCCTGGACTCTGTCAGGAGGGAAACCTGGCATGTTTGCAGCTACTAACTTCGTGTTTTTTTCTTTTTCTCTCAAAATGTATTAGATGTTGGATTCTAGTATCTCATTAAATTCCAGGACTAATTACTGAATCCCGTGCTCCAAGGCTCCTAGGCTAATTCAAAAACTATAATTTGCAGGTGATGCAAAGCGACAATTTGGTTTAACCCTCTTTTACCTAGACTTGTGCTGAGTTGTGGAGAGTTTATCTGGACTGGGATACTGTTGGGCTTTGCATTTGTGTCATTCAGGTCTCTCTGTTGATCTCTTATTGTTCCCAAAAACCCCAAATTACACTGCCATTTCTTGGTTTTGGGTATGTGATGTTTGTCCCAGAGACTTTGGGCTGTGGTGTGAACAGCAGGTTGTGGCCTGACTTTTGCTGCCAGCAGAGTGTAGATGTGAGTGGGGTTTAAAGTAAAATCTTCTCATTTACTCACCCCGTTAAAAATGGATGATTTTTGCAAAACTAAAAGCTGGAGCAGCTCTCATCCTCAGCTTCCCATCACATTTGCAGCCAGGTGTGTGGCAAACTGGAACTCCTGGCACAAAGTGACTCAAACAAATGCAGCTGGAGAATCCAGAATAGGCCAGACATCAATGTTGTCAGGCTTTTCTTTCCCTGAGATAGCCCAAGGCTGCAGCAGAGCTGGTGATAAGGAGGTTGGTTCTGCTCTGAATCATCCCCCTGAGTCTTGGAGCAGGGATCCAGTTCCTGAAGGAAGGGCTGGAGCCCCTCTGCTCTGGGAGAGGGAGAGCTGGGGCTGTTCACCTGGAGAGGTCAGGGCCTAAAGGGGCTCCAGGAGAGCTGAGAGGGACTTAGGACCAGGGTCTGGATGGCAGGATAAGGGGGAATGTTTCACACTGACAGAGTGGGATATTGGGAAGGAATTCCTCCCTGGAGGGTGGGCAGGCTCTGGCACAGGGTGCCAATAACAGCTGTGGCTGCCCCTGGGTCCCTGGCAGTGTCCAAGGCCAGGTTGGACAGGGCTTGGAGCAGCCTGGGACAGTGGAAGGTGTCCCTGCCATGGCAGGGGGTGGCACTGAGTGATCTTTAAGGTCCCTCTCAACCCAAACCACTGTGATTCCATGGAACCTTCCTTGGCCAGTACCAGGGGCAGTGGAGGGGCCACAGTGACCCAGCGCTGGTGGGACACAGAAGAGCAGAGTGTGAAGCTCAGTGCCAGGCTGTGGCAAAGGCAGTAACAGTTCTGTCCATGATGCCCTTCCAGTTGGGAAAGCTCTGCTGTGGCTTCCCTGGGGTTCTGGTGAGATGAAGCCTTGCCCGTTCCCAGTTCCTAGGAGCTAACACAGTGATGTGAGCAGCTGTTGTCTTGCAGCTCTCAACTGGTGGCAGTGAATGATGGAAGTTTGGAGGTGTCCAAATAACCAGTATCACATCTCTCCTGCATTCCTGGGATGTGCTGCTCCTGTGGTGGGGTGTCAGTGTCACCAAACATCCTCACTGTGTGTGCTCCCCATGCCTGGCAGGATTTCATCAGATTTAGGGACTCTGCTTCAGGTGAGTGCACAGAGGTTGCTCAGATGTAGTGGAACTGAAAAGAGAAATGTCAGAGTGTCAGGAACATCAGTGGTACTCAAACATTTGGAGGTGATTTTAGTTGGTTATGAAATAAAAGAATAGAAAGTAAACTTCATTGTGGGAGCCCTGGGAGCTGTGCACAGTCACTGCATCTCCAGTGAAGTGGTACCTCCTGAAAATGCCTTGGCAGCCTCTCCATGGTGGGCTCTGCACGTGCCCTGTCCTGGGAGGGCACTGAGAGGCAGAAGGGCTTTTTTGTGACTGCTTCCCTGGCAGCCCTATCAGCAGGAGCAGATTTATTCATTCATTTATTTATTTATTTATTTTTTCCTGCAGTTTATTGCTGAACCTGGCTCTGGAGCTGATCCCAGCCTCAGAGCATGGGTTTGCCATTAAAAACTGCAATTCAGCCTCAAAAAAGTACTGCAGTGATGCCACTGGAGTGTTTGGAGGTTGAGTCAAGAAGTACAAACTTTTAAAAATAAATATGGTTTGTCTTACTTGCTTTATAACTTTTGGCTTTCTAAAGGTTTGTGTTCTTGGATTTTCCCCTGTGGTCGTCAGTGTTGGAATCTCAGCATTCACAAAAAAAGGACTTTTTCATATCCCAAAATATCTCATCTAGGGAAGTTAGGCTGTTAAGAGAAAAGCTAAATATTATGACAGCATCAATGAAATTCTTAGACTTGGCAACGCTCTAATAATAATGGTCCAAGGCTGGAGAATGCCTGATGCATTCCCAGGCAGCCACCCTTTTAATTCCCCAGGAAGAAAAGGTCTGGAAGTGTGCCACTTCAGGGTAGGATCTTCTGAGCTTTGTGAATTAATTACAAAAACACTGTTCAGCTTAGGTACCTGGGTTGTTTGTTTGTTTGTTTTTTCCTGTGAGAAACCAGGATTTTGAGATATTTAAGAGCTATTCCTGCAAAGCGGAACCTGATGCATTTCTGGCAGGGATTCAAAGGAAGATTCTGAGTTTTCACTGGAATTCTCTTTAACAAGGTACCTTCAGCAGCTACAAAATAAAAAAGAAAACCTATAAAGAGTGTTTGCAGGCTGTGAGAATCTCAGGGACACCTTAGGGAACATACATTTCTCATTCTAAAAGTTTAAACTTTGGTTGAATACTGCATAATTGTCTCATTTTACATCAGAATTTTATGTGTGTATCAAAGAAGGTGCAGATTTTTAACCATCTAAGTTCGTGGCAGTTGGAAAGAGTAAGAGAGGGTAATTTACTCAGGCAGCCTTAGAAAATACAGAATTTAATTTGGAAAGAAGAAAAGTGGTTTGGGTAGATCAGCTTTGCTGGTGCCTTGCAATCCCCTGCCATCATCCAGAGACATGCAGGACCCCGAGGAGTGAGACACTGAAATGTGGGAAATGCAGCGCAGGCTGTGCTTCCAGAGGGTGGATCAGATTGCAAGGAATGGTTTGAAGCTTCAGGCCTGGATGGTTTTGGCTGAACCAGCATTTCTTAGACTTGTTCCAGCTCCTGGGTGGAACAAAGCTGTCTCTGTAACTGGGATTTCTTGTTCCTGGTTTTCTCATTTGAACTTCAAGGCTCACTGTAGATTTTTTTTTTTTTTTGGATGAAACTGTCCCAGAGTTGCTTGGAGATTATTTTACAGAAGATTATTGACCAGAAGAGTGTTGCCTTGACATTCAAGGGACAGCAGAATCACCTTCCAAGGCTGAAGGAACCCCCTCTGAGCTGTGGATGTGGGACAACATCAGCAGTCCAGGGGCTGAGCTGATGCTCTGACAGCCAGGGTGGTGTGAAGGTGCTGCTTCCTCTTGTGTTTGGGTGTTGCTGTATCACAGCCCTGATTGCTGCTCCACAGATGCTTTTTTCTTTATCTCTTTGGTTTATTTCTTTTGTACATTTATAGATTTTTAGAGCAGGGGTGTTTATTCTCCATCTCTTGCGCAATAGACTAAATGTTCTGGCACTGCTTTGCTCAAGAGGCAGTTTTTATCTTGTATTTTAAAAGATTAAGCAGAAACCTTGTATTCTCTGCCTGGGTTTGGGTGCTTTGTTGAAGTAGTGTTAATTAGTCAAAATCTCTGAGCTGGGAATAGTTGCCTTCCTTTGAGGGCAGGGTTTGGAAACTTTTTTTGAGATTTAATAGACAGTCAGAGAAAGACAAGGGAAGGACCAAGCCTTAACTCTGCCCACGATTCCCTGCTAAAAGTGCACATTTCCCAAAAGAAAAGCACAGGAGACTGCTGCAGACAGGCCCTGGCATGAGGGAGCAATGTGGATCATGGTTTTAGACCTGACCATAGCCCTGAGACAGCAGAGCTGTCTGGAGGTGATCCTCACAGGAAAGGAGCCCCTGGTGCTGTGCACAGGATCAGGCTGGAATTGAGGATTGATCTATAACCATCCTTTGGTACCTCTGTGTCCCAACCACTTGGACACCACAGTGCTTAAATCACACATGACTTTTTGGACCTGTGGCATTTTGTGTTCTGAGGCTCAGCTGGGATGAGCCTTCCTTGGGTGCCTTTGGACTGAACCAACACGGACAGTCCTGGTTTAACAGTTCCTGAACCATCAAACCTCTGCAGAAAGGTTCTTATTCAAGGCAAAACTCCAAGTTTGGTCAGTCTGTAGTGACCAGTCTTTATCTGCTCATAGCTTTGGGAGATAGCTTGTCAATGGCTCTAAGTTCCCTTCTTAGGGGTTTTGTGGAGCTCTGGTGGGCAGTTTGGTGGATCTCAGTGAGACATGAGCAGCTGCTGCCCAGGATAAAGCTCCTCCCTGCAGGCAAGGCAGGCAATTGCTGCTTCCACCTCCCAGTGCCCCTTGTTTATCCTGTCCCAAGGACAGCCAGGATGTTGTTCCTGATTAAATTTGCTGCCAAGGCGAGTGCCAGGAAGATGGAATGGTATTTTCAGAAGCAGCAAAAATGAACCTGCTTCTTTCTGCAGAGCAAATTACAGATGGATGCACAGGCTAAAATGTAAAATTCTCTTCACTGTTAAGTTGATGATCTCAATCCTATTTAGTGCTTGGGCTTGCAGCTCAAGGGGCCAAGGCACCCTAATTTGGACAGCTCCTCTGCAGCTCTTGCACTCTTTATTATTTGGCGTGGCTGACATTTGGTGCACGTTATTTTCTGAGGCTGCTGTGGAACTTTCTGATGTCATGTGAATATTGCTGCTGTCCCTGTGCCCTGGCATCTCTGCTGCTGCCATTTCTGCCAGAGAGAATGCAAGAATTAGCTGTGAGATGTGTCATTAGCTGTCATTTTTCCCCTCAGATGGAGTAATCAGAGCTGTTGACTCCAGTGTCTTCCCCTGGAGGAGAAGCCCCTCTATTTCGGGTGTCAGGGTGAGTTTTGGGAGGGTTTTGCAGAGGCAGGAGACACCTGCCCTGTGTGGGGACAAATCCTGTGGCATCATCAACACCTCGACCTTGGTCAGGTGTATTTCTGCATTCAGTGAAACTCCTGAGTTCTATTCCCAGTGCTCTTTGCTCCTCTCAAGCTGAAATGTGTTTTTGCCAGCAAAACTTGAAGTTCCAATTATGTAGAGAAAGCCTTGTTCTTCCAGGCTTTTATCTGCTGATCTACTCTTTTCTACTAATGATATTTAAAAGCATTAATTCCACAGCATTGCTGTGAACATAAATATCCCAGGAACACTGCCTGTCCTGCCAGTGTGTAAGGAATATTTATTTGTAGGAGGGCTGTTGATTTTTAACAAAACCACTGACATTCATAGTCAATTTTCCCTCTCTGAATGCAATACCATGTAGTAAAATTATATTTTTATTATTCTGCAAACTGCTTATCACAGTGAACATTCGTCTCATTTGACTAACAAACTGCTGTGAATATTGCAACGAAAATCATTAGACATACAACACTTCATTTAATAATAATAATTCGCCTATACACAGGTTAAAATAATTCAAAATACATCAAATTCTTACAGATAGCATTTCTGGAGGACAAAGTGAAGTTATCTGAGTGAGCAGTCATGTTTTTCTGACTGATCTGCTGACAGAGGAGGAGAGTCTGGCTGAATGACTCTGCTCTTTTCATGAGTCAGGAGTAGTGACTGAAAACCGTGACACGAGTTCCTGCCTCTCTCTTGTGTTGGAGGCTGGCTCCTGTCGTGGGGACATCCCAGTGAAACCCTGGATTCTTGGGAATCACCATGGTCAAACAGGAGGTACAGAACTTGTGCTGCAATTTCTGCCAGTGGGGGTTACCACAGAAATGCAAATAAATAGACAGTTAAAACAGTATTTTGTAGTTCAGTCAAATACTGGAAATAAAAAACCCAACCAACCAGCAATCAATGACAAACCATCCCCCAAAAAACTCCAAACCAAACCAAAGAACAGAGGAAGGAATAGGTTTTTATGTGTTAAAAAGCTTGAAAAATATTATTTGAATGTAGTTTTAGGCAGGCTTTACAGTTAAGAAAATGAAGCAGCCAGCCCAGACCTCACTACAGTTTTATTCCTCTCTTGAATGTGGTGTTTTCTTTGTGAGAATTTCTCTGTAAAAGGGAACTGCAGAGATCACAGTCTGATGCTCATTAACACAGAGAAATTTTACATTCCTTTGCCAATGGAAAAGAGGTAATAAACTATTGATATCCATTTTAACTGGTCAGGGCTCTGTGGGGCAGTCTTTATGAATAAAAATTGGCTCCAACATCCCCATCACAGCTGATAATAAAGACAATTAGTATATCAAAATGTCTTATGGAGAAGGGCATTTTGAGCCTGCTCAGTCTCCTGATGGATGGCAGAAGTCACCCAGGTAGTTTCAAATGTATTACCTTTAATTTAATTATAATAATAATTATATATAAATATACCTAACTGCTTTTCCCCTAGTCATATGTATTCTCTGAAAGCTTTATTACAATTCAGATAAAGTGCAGCTAAGGTTTGTTATCTGCTGCTTGGTTTTTTTAGAGGATCTTTTAAGTGCTTGTAATTCCTGCTGCACATTGGACTTCCAAGGTAAAACACCACTGTGCCTGGTAAGGAGAAGGTGTGGGTTGTAAAGGTTGTCTAAAACACTCTTTATTGGCAGGTTCTTGCTTTTGTCTTGTGCAAAGTGCCCATGGAGTGATCAGATATTTTTGCTGTCATTGAGGGTTGTTAAATCCCCCTTAGAGCAAGTGGTGCTGTGAGCTGGCCCTGCTGGTTTTGTGTCACAGGAACACTGCAGAGAGCTCAGCCCTGGTGTCAGGCCCTGTGCAGGAGCTGCTGGGACAGGCTGGGAATCTTGCATGGCTTTTGGCCCCAAGATAAGGAGTTTGTCCCTCTGCTGGGAAGCTGAGCTCAGCTGTTTCTAGAAAATTGTGCTGGGTGATGTCTACAACACATTCTAGGGCATGAGTGAACTCTGGCTGGCCAGGGGATAAATGCTTTTAACTTAGTGTATGGTCACAGCTCCTGCTGAAGCACTTCACAGCAATTAAAGCTGCCTATAAATTGCATTTCTGCCTCTGTAATTACTGTCTTGGAAGCAGTAAAGGCATAATTTGGGGTGTGGGTGCTGAGAAGAGCCTCTGCCATGGCTGTTTGATGTGATAGCAGCCTTGGAGAAGGGCAGAGAGAGGCCCTGTCCCACTCTGATCTCAAACACACCCAGTTCTTGCACGTGCATAATGCTCCAGGACATTTGTACCCCACTGTCTCTGGTTCTCATTTATTCCTGATTTTGGAAAAAGATTTTTTTTTTTTTTTGAGAAAAAGAGCCAATGTAATTCCCGCTTTGACTTTAATGAAAGCTCAACAAAAACCTGTTACTCTGGCAGTTCTTAAGATTTCAGGAGGTTCCTGATCTTTGGCCTTAGGAAGGACAGGAGAAAATATCTATCTTCCTTGGTCTGTAGGGGTGGGAAACAGAAAATACCACAAATGCAGGTTAAGTTTGAGGGTAGTGCAGTTCTGGTGCACAAGTGGTGTGGGTGGGAATGGGAGGGGCAGGGTTACCCAACAATCCTGATCAGAACTCGTGATAGCTCACGATGGTTCTTGCAGTGTTTGGTGTCTGAGCAGCTCGTTTCAAACACGAGCCTGAAATGCAGACAAACTGTAATAGTCCTCAGAGAAAGCTGGGGTGGGGAGCTGTACATAAACTGTAGCACTTGGCTTTTTATAATATTATATAGTGCTATAAAATCTCAGGTTTTGCCAGTAATTCTCCATGAGGCACAGAATTCTCCATAAAGAAGATCCCCTTGTTGTGGGGCATTTCCCCAGCATCTGTCACTATATAAACACAGCTATTAACAGTTTTTATCTTTCTGAGTAAGAAAACTTCCTATATCCTTAATTAAATCATAAGTGCAGAATCAACCAGCCTAAATATCCCAGCAATGTGTTGCTCATCACTTTATGATCTGGCATAAAGCTGGAATGTTTGGGATATTTGTGTTGTGCCTCATTCTGCAGAGCAAACATTGTCCTTTGAAAACCCCCTGTTCACTCCTGTCAAACACGGGGATGTTGGACTGGCCCCAAAACTCTGGAGATTTACTGGTCACTGGAGAGAAAGTCAGTGCAGAGGCTTGCTTTGGGTCCTCAGCTTCTCTTGGAACAGCTGAGGTGTTTTTACTGGCTTCCCCTAAATAATCCTGAGCTGCTTGGTGTGCTTGGCATCCTTAGCTGGGCCTTCCCATAAAAAAGTGCTTTTTTTTCTGTTCTCTAATACATTAGTTAATTTGAAGTTACCCCATACAGCAAATTCATAACCAGCTGCAGAGCTGAAGCTCTGTTTAGGACTTTCAGATAGCAGGACTTTATCTTGCAGGGCTGTCAGGATCTCAGGATGGCATCAGCCAAAACACCCAGGTCCTGTGGGCTCCATCAGCTGTTAGGAGAGCAGGCACTTTGTGTGTGCTGCACAAACAGACTCATCACATCCTCAAGGTACCAGCCCTCTGCAGGGGGAGATAAGGGAAGCTGTCTCTTGTCAGAATTTCCTGCTCTCCTCAAAGAATTCTGCTTGGAAATAACATCTCTCAGAGACATAAAGATTTAAAGCTTTTATTTGCCACCTTTCCTGGCATGCATGACTGAGCTTTTGGGAAGGCCAAGCCTGATTTTTAGCAGAGCTGCTCCTGTGTCACATGAAGTGGTTTCTGCTGTGAGACTCTCAGAGATGAGAGCACTGAAGACATGAAGTGTGTGTGTGTGGCTGAGAGCAGGACCTGAGGGCGAGGCTGTTGCAGCAGCAGCTTGGGGCCAGGTGAGGTTTAAACCACACGGGGTATTATGTGCCCAGGGCTGGTGTGGAGAGGACAGGTCAGTCCAGAGCAGGGGGGGAAGTGGCAGTGCCATCAAGGGAAGCTGTACTTGTGTCTTACTCCATGTGACACGAGGTGTTTGTTGCTCCAAGCCCCTCCCAGCCTGGCCTTGGACACTTGCAGGGCTGTGGCAGGAGCACAGTTGGTGTTCCCTGTCAGTGGCTCAGGAATGGCCATGGTTTCTGTCCAGGTGTCTTGGGAAGAGCTGGCTGTGGGCTGTTGTCACCTGCTGGGTGCTCCCCTGTGTGGGTGGGGTGGGTAGAGCAGGTTGGACCAGTCCTCCCACACTGATCCCCAGGGCTGGGAGCTGTCCTGGGTGGGCTCCCCCTGCACAGCCCACGTTGTACCAGTGCTCACAAACAGCAAATTCCTCAAACCACCTTCAGTGAGGGCTTCTCTCAGCTCAGGCTGTTGTGTGGACACCTTCTAGGAGGAGTAACACAAAACATATGTAAATACCAACTTTTTTAGAATGTGTATTTCATATTTAAGTGCAAAGCTGAGAGAACATTTCTCCTTGGATTTGAACAAGCTGCTTCTCCTGGGGGTTCAGCAGGAGGGGGGGATCTGCAGCAGCACAAAGACCTCATCTGTCAGGAGCTGCACCAGCTGCTGCCTTCTTGTGATGGGGTGAGGGTGAACAAGGGTGGTTTTGGTGTATGAACTTGGGTATTGAAGCTTTCTGTTGCAGCATGGTCTCCATCTGGGCTGGCATCCTGCTGTGGCAGGTGATGGCCACGGGGCAGCAGCCACCTCTGAACAACTTTGTTGAAGGAGGCAAATCAAGGGTTGGGCATCATGGTTGATCTGGGAAGAATGGACAACAAACACTAGAACATGCTAAATGTTTCTCTGTGCTGAGGGGCACCTGGTGCCAAGTGTGAATGGCTGTTTTGGGCACAAATCTCATCAGTCCTGCCCTGTTCTGTACTGTGCAGCTGCCCTGCAGGCCCTGAAGCGCAAGAAGAGGTATGAGAAGCAGCTGGCACAGATAGATGGCACGTTATCAACAATTGAATTCCAGAGGGAAGCCCTGGAGAATGCCAACACCAACACTGAAGTGCTTAAGAACATGGGTTTTGCTGCTAAGGCTATGAAAGCTGCTCATGACAACATGTAAGTTACTCCCTTCTGCATCTTCCCACAGGATCTGTAGTTTGGCATTTGTTAGATCTGCTGAATGCCAGGTGTTTCCAACCAAAGGTGGAGCTGGAGCAGCAAAACCTTCTTTTGAAAGGCTCTCACTTCAACTAAAATTGAACAAAACACACAACTATCAATGCTTCCTCAGTTTACTGCTGTTTTATTTTCTACATTTATCCAAAAGCTGGGTAGCACCAGTGTGGTCTAAAGAAAATGGGAGCCTGCAGCAGTTACAGATCCATCTTGTAGCAGCTAGAATTTTAAGCCTCAAGGGGGTCTTAAAACTTGTTTTTCTGCAGTGGAGTTGGTATATGTAGCAATAATTAAAGGTAAAAGTGCATTATGGGAATGTTGTGCTTGCTCCACAATGTTGTGGATGTAATAATGCTGAATCAGGGAAGAGAGCAAATTATTATTAATATCAGTGGTGCAGAACACAACCTGTCCCTGGTGTCTGTATAACTGCTGGGAGCTAAGCTTGCAGGGAAGAGTTAAAAATACATTTATAATGGTGTTGAGATCAGGGGGATAAAGCCCAGACTTGCATGCAAAGTGTATTTTGGGAAAGGGCCTTGGAAATGTCACCATGGTGGGGCATTTCTGCAGAAGTACAGTGTTGATTGGGAAGGTGCCTACTAATACTGAATTCTTTCCTTTCTTTTCCAGGGACATTGATAAAGTAGATGAATTAATGCAGGACATTGCAGAACAGCAAGAGCTGGCAGATGAGATCTCTACAGCCATCTCCAAGCCAGTAGGATTTGGGGAGGAATTTGATGAGGTATGGCTTTCCATTTGCTTCTGTTAGTACCAGTGAGCCATGGAGTCCTCTGGCTTGGGAAGCCTTGGGATCAGGGAGTCCAGCCACTGGCCCAGCCCCATCACTAGCTCTGAGCACCACATCTGCTTGGCTTTGAAATCCCCCCAGGAGTTGTGTCCCCTGGGAGATCTTTCTCTGGAGATCTGCATGTTGTGTGTGCCTGGGTGCAGGACTGGGCTGTGGAATCTCTTCTGGAGTTGTTGGTGGCTGTCACCTCGACTTTATGCTCAGAATGGCCTGACCTGAGAATATCTGGACTTGGATTTCTCCTTCCTTCCTCTGCTTTCCCCACCCTCCAAGAGATCAAGCACAGGGATCACAGAATCAAATTTCTCATCTCCTCACTTTGCTCTGATCCTGTGCATTTGTGCTATTTTCTTTAATTATATGATCAGCTATATCTGATTGTTAATAAATATGACTTAAAGTTCTTTCTTTTTTCTCCTTGAAATCCTAGGATGAACTCATGGCAGAACTAGAGGAACTAGAACAAGAAGAACTAGACAAAAACTTGCTGGAAATCAGTGGTCCAGAGACAGTACCACTACCAAATGTGCCCTCAATATCAATACCCTCCAAGCCAGGTATGGATCAACCTTTACTGAGACATCTTGGATCATGAAAAGTGTGCTTATTAATCTGCCAAATCCTTACATTTGGGAGATCTGGCTGCAGGCAGCACAGACATTTTGCTTGGAATTGCTTCCTGAATCCCAGATCACACCCAGTGCCATTTCTCTGTGAGGGGCACCTGCCTTTCAGAACAAGGACAAAAATCACTCCCTGCCACAGGAGCAGCTGTTTTCTGCTCCAGCTCATCCAGGTTATCTGCAGCCTGGATGATGCTCAGGGTGCAGTGGAGCTGTGGGAGAAGGGAGCCTTTTTCCAGGTGCTGCTGGGCCAACAAGGAAAAGTCTTGACAAGACACCCTGAGGTTGTAAAAGGGAGGGCAAGAGTAAATGAACTCAGAAAATCATTGAAGTTGGAAAAGACCTCCAGGGTCATCCAGTCCCATGCAGGCAGGCTCAGATTCCCCCATGGATCCATGCTTCCTTGCTGCTGCTTTGGGTTTTAATTTGATCCCTGCTTTTCTGGCCTTTGGGAGGATCTTCCTTGGGGTCCCCTCTTTGGGAAGGCTGCAGTACCCAAGCCAGGCAGTCCCAAAGTCAGGGTCATCCCAGTCCTAGAGCACACATATCCAGGGAATTTTAGCTGGTCTGAGGATTTTACCTGGAGGATGGACAATAAATGTTTGTATTTACACAAAGGGTTCAAAGCTGTTCTTAAATCTGAACTGGTCCTTCTTGTATGAACATTCCCCATGGAATTCAGCTCAGCTGGGACACCTCTGGCAGCACTAATGGGATGTGAAGCTTTACAAGCCCATTTTGCTGAATTTGCCTGACTATGATTAATAACTTGTAGACTTTGCAGTTCTGTTCCATGTCCTTACTTGGAACAGGAAAAAGAAGTCCTACAAAGCAGTGGATGAAAAGAATCCCAGTTGGTCAGTGTATCTGTAATTCTGCTGCTGCCTTTCCAGGCTTGGATGGCGTGGGAAGCAGCAGCAGTGCCAGAGCAGGTTCTGCTCTGTGCTCCTTGGGTGTTACTCTGCTTTTATTCTGACACCACTGGCTTTGTGTGGTCCTGGCTGTGCTTTGCCAGGCAGAGCTGCTGACCAGAGTTGGTGAGAGGGGAGGGAGTTCTGTCAGAATATCTGAAATCTGAGACTGCCAGGTTCAGGAGAAATAGATTAAATGAACCAGGGCATTGCCTTTTTATTGTCTGACTGGTTTAATGAGGTTTGTTCTCTAAATAATCTTAAAACACAATGTCTTGGACCCAAATCTACTCTTTGCATTTTGTCACTGCACACAGGTAAGAGCTGCTGTCATTGTGGACATATTTAAGGAGCTACACAGCATAAAACCTAGGGAAACTCCTTAAAATAATATAAATTGTGTACCAGTTTGGTAGTAAAAGTTGCAAGCATAAAGCTCAGTGTTTCACAGGATTTATGCTAAGCTACTTTTGGATGGAAATGAGAATTCCATGAATTTCATTAATGTATTTAAGTGGCACTTTTTGCTTCAATAAAGCTGCCTCCAAGGCTGGCATTTGGGAAAAATTGGGATTCTGGGGTGGTGTTGGGTGGGGATTTTGTGTGGGTTTATTTTTTGAACCTAAATTGTTTTCACTTAAAACTGACTTAACACTGGCATTAAAAGTTTGCTTGTGATTACCATGGTCAGACTTCCAAAGGGAATACTGTCCCTAATGGTTCAGGTTTGTGTGTAGTTGTCTTTTTGGGAATAATAATGTGTGTTTTGAAGTAGACTCTTACCTTCTTTTTGTCCATTGAAGGGAAGATGACCATGAGCTTCCCTGCTTTTCCAGTTCTCAGGAACAGTCTGGATTTGGGCTTTAATCAGTCTGAATGAGGAATTTTGTTGGTGGTGGTGTCAGGAGAATTCAGGCAGAAGCTGTTTTTGTTTAGTGGAGGCTGGAGGAGCTTAATATAGAAAACCAAATTCCAGCCTTGTACAAATGAGAGGTCTGGAGCTTGGAGCTGACTCAGTTTTCCTGATGTAAATGTTTCTTTTGGAATGACACAAACCACTTGGACCAGGAATTGTTTCACTCTTTGGGTTTTTTTTTTTTACATTTCCCAAAATTATTGCAGCTATTTGTGGGTTCAGCCCTTTTTTGCTGCGTTAATGGAAACTGGACTTGTCAGGTTATGACAGAGAGCAGCATTTTCTGCCCTGGAAGGAGGAGAGGGAGTGTCCAGGCTGCTCCCTCCCATCCCCATGCACATCCACCCAGCTGCCAGGGAGCACAGGACAAGGGGGTGGGATATTCCCAGGGCTCTCCAGCCCCTCCACATTCTGCTCTTGACCCAAACACCTCATTTCTTGCATTCACAGTACTCAGTGATGGAATAAGGAATTCAGTTTTGGTGGGGAAGAGGTTAATACTGGAGACATCAGATGAGTTTCTGTAAAAAGCTGCATCCCTCTGAAAGAGGCTTGGAAGCTTGGAAATTATGGATAAATATCACACCTGAACTTTCATGCCCACTGCCTTTTTCCTGTGGGAGCTGTTGTCTTTTTCCACTCAGGGTGGGACTACCAGGAGTTTAGGCCATGCTGGCTCTCAGAAAAGCACTTTTTACCTCAGTTCAGAAAGGGTTTGTGTACTTTTTGTCCACGGCTGGCCTCAGGTGCTTCATTTACTGGTTTGTCAGGGGCACAGAGGCCACTGGGTTCTCTCAGGATTCCCACTCACTTGTTCTCTTTTGTGATTTTGCAGCCAAGAAGAAAGAGGAAGAAGAGGATGATGACATGAAAGAGCTGGAAGCTTGGGCAGGAACCATGTAACCACAGCAGCCCTGGCTGGAAAAAAGACTTTGGTTACCTATTCTGGGTGCAAATGTGTTTTGTCGAGGAGAAAGCATAAGCAAAATGTCTTTATCTTTAATTTTAACCCAGAGCAGTGGGAACTGCATTGCTGTTTTCTGCATAGCATGGAGAAAAGTCTGCCCAGAGGAGAGAAGGGGGAGCAGGGGAATTGCCTGCTGTCGATGCGGTTGAATTTCTGTAGAAAAGGTATTTGCAAAATCAAACACTCAGCTTTGGGACTGTGCTCCTGCCACTGCTGGATCTTCATCTTCAATTTGGGCCATATATTGAATTGAAATAAGCTGAAAAACACTCTGTAATTTTAAGTCAGTTTAAGTGTGTCTAGGAGTCTTGTAAGGCATTTAAAAACCAGGAAAAGGCGTAAGCCCCCATTGGCTTCTTTATTGTGTTTTAGGTGCAAGAATGCTTTAGGTTTTTAGTTCTTTGGCAGTTCTATTTATATCCCTTGACTGCTGTGTGGCCAGCCCTGTGTCTGTCACCCAATGACGTAGTCACTGTGCCCATTTTAATTGCTGGGAATGATCTGCAGTTGATCCACGCTCTCTTGGAAGTAGGGAAGGTTTCAAGTTCAGTTGTACATTTTTCTACATAGCACTACAATGTTTATTGCTTTTTTGTGATAATTGATAACCCATTCAGATACATGCACACAATTATTTTAATTAAGAAACTACTATGGATTGCACTGTATTAAATATCTCGATTAATTTTCACCTGTGGCTGCTGTGGTCAATTCTGTGTCCTGTTTGTGTGATCTGGCTGTGGTTTAGGTGGAGTTTGGCCCCTTTCTACATGAGGGACATCCACTCTAAAGCCTGCTGAGCTGTGGTTGGGCTCTGCCCCCAGGGAACAAGGGACAGGAGAAGAGGAGAGAACCTCAAGCTGTGCCAAGGGAGGTTCAGGTTGGACATCAGGAGGAATTTCTTCATGGAAGGGTTTGTCAGGCTTTGGAAGGGGCTGCCCAGGAAAGTGGTGGAGTCCCCATCCCTGGAGATACTCAAGGAACAGCTGGATGTGGCACTCAGTGCTGTGGGCTGGTGACAAGGTGGGGATCAGTCACAGGTTGGATTCAATGACCTTGGAGATATTGTCCAACCTCAGTGATCCTGGGATTCTGTTCTGTGTGGAAATCCCCACACTAAGGAGAAATCAGCTGAATTAAGTTCAAAATGAGAGGTTTAGGGACAGAGCTGGGGCCCTTGGCTTTATTTTTTATCATGGAAATGATCTCTGCTGTGCACTGTGCTAACAGATGTTGTTAAAGCAGCTCTATTTTATTCCAGGAATTCCAGGGGAGCATCTCAAGGGCATAAAATGTCCCAACAGGAGCATTCAGGTGGAGCTGGGAGGGGAAAACCCAACCTCATCAGCCCCATTAATGCTGTGCAGTCTCCTGAGTGGGAGCTGAGAACTGGGGGTGGCAGAGGCTGCCCAGCTGTGCCCAGCTGTGCCTGGGGCAGCTGGGCCTTGCTGCTCACTCAGCTTTACCCAAACACAGAGCCTGCTCTGCACAGCAGGGGAAATGCAGCACAGAGAGTGTGCTGGGCTTCTGGTTACTGAGTGATGACAACCTCAGCCCCTACAACCTCTTCTTTCTTCATCCTTTTAATCAGGGATGGGGTGGCTCCTTAATCCTTCAGTTTAGCAGCGTGGCTGAGGCCTGACCACCACCCTTGTGCTTTGGATATCCCTGAATTCCTTCTCCTGACCACCCTTCTGCTTTGGATGTCCCTGAATTCCTTCTCTGTGGCTCAGTGAACAGCTGGAATGTTCACACTGAACCTTTTGCTGCCTTGCTCAGAGTGGTTCTGAGGGCAGAACTCCCCTGCCCAGAGCACCAAGGGGCAGAGCAGGAGGGAGCAGCTGTGCCTGCCAGCACTTTCTGTGCTGCCCCTCAGTGCCACTCAGTCCCTTTTCCTGGGAAAGCCACTCCAGTTCCTGCTGGGAAACTCAGCTCCATTAACTTGCTCTCAACAACTCAAGTTGCAGCTGTGCCAGTGTTTTCTTGTGGAGCTGGTAAAGGAGGCAGCAGAAATCTGGGATCAGGTGTTTTCAGTTTATGGAAAATCCTTGTTTTTTCCTCTGGGGAAGGTGGAAAGCATTGTCACTGTTGTATGTGGGTGAGAATGATTCATCTAAAGCAGGGTGAAAAGTTGTGGCTGTCCCTGATCCCTGGAAGTGTCCAAGGCCAGACTGGAGGTGGATTGAGCAGCCTGGGTGGAAGGTGTCCCTGGCTGTGGCAGGAGTGGCACTGGATGGGCTTCAAGCTCCCTTCCAACCCAAACCATTCTGGGATTCTGTGAAAATACAGGCTGGGCTGGAGGGTCTCATCCCTGTTTTTCCCTTGGAATACTTTCAGTACAGAGAGAGCGGCTGCTGTGCAGGTGGAGAAGCCAGGACACGGCATTTGTACTGGGATCCAAGGGAAGCACAACACTGGGAGGGACAGGGAAGGGCTTTGTATTTGTGCTGCTGGTTTGGGTCAGGGGAGTCAGGATGGAGATCCCTCCTTGGCTGCTCAAGGCTCAGAGTCCACTGACGCGAGGATCTGTGTTTGTACCTTTGGAACAGGGTGAGCACTCACAGGGCACTTGGAAAAGCTGGGCCAGAGAGGCCAAGGTGAGGTGGATAAAGAGGATCAATAAACGTGAGCAGACTCAGCCCTGGGGCTGGAGAGCCCCCGTGGTGTGCAGCAGCTGGGGACTGTTCCCTCCAGGAATACCAGGAATCCATAGCTCTGCCCAGTACTGCCCTCGGTCAGACTGGCTCCAGCTGGGTCTCTGCCTTCCCAGGTGGATAAATGGCTCTCCTGTGTGCCTCTCCTCTCTCCTGGGACTGTTCTAAGACCAGGACATTTAACTTCAGTGCAATGTTAGAGACGGGGACTGGGGGCTCCAGCAGCCACTGGGGAGGCAAATTGCTGTTCAGTTGCTTCACTGGTGAGTTGTTAATGCGTGTGTGGGCTAGTAGTGGGTTAGTAGTGGGCTAGTAGTGGGTTCTGAGGAGGTGCTTGGTGCTGAGAGCTCTCTGCAGAGCCTCTGGCCTCACATGGAAGCAGGTGGGTGCATGCCAGGGAGCCTCTCAGCATGCACTGAGGGGAATGTCCTCACTAAAATCTATCTACAGTTTGGTACTTGAAGCATTTGAGGGAAAGCACAGCTTCTCCAGAAAATGCCATCAGATCCTGTCTGCTCTGCCTGCTGGGAAGTGTCCCCTGGAGTGACAGACAGGACATGGCATGGAATTAGGAGTGAGAGGTCGTGGCTGCCAGTGCCATAAATCAGGTGCCTTCCCCACTGCCACATTCCCCCTTCCTGTGACATGTCACCCTTTGGACCTGGTCCTGCTCTGGGGCCAGCTGGGTTCCACTGCCAAGCCAGCCCTGCTGCAGCTCTCACAGCAGCACATCCCCCACCCTGGCTCACCCAGGTCACTGTCTGGTTCCATCTGCTCCCACTTTTCCCAGCAGAACCCTCAGGCTCTGGAGTCCTGCAGGTGTCGCAGTGCTGGGCTGTCCTGCAGGGCTGAGGGTGCTGCTGTGGGTGCTGTGGGATGTGCTGTGCCCCAGCTGCAGCGGGGAGCCCCTGCCTTGCTTGCTCTGGAGACAGAACTGGTGGCCTACAGGTCACAGCCTGGGCTAAGCTGCTTGTGCTTCTCTCTTTCTGCTCTCCCTACCTCAGACCTGGCCCCTCTGCTAAACCCCACCACAAAATCCCACAGGGCTCTCTGGAGATCTGCAGCTCCTCCATCCCCAGGCACAGCCCCAGTGCCACACCCCGGGGTGCTGGGGACACCTCTGTCACTCTGGGTTGCTGCTGCCAGGTGAGGTTTTGACAGCTCAGGGCATCCAAACAACAGAGAGGGCTGGGGACCCCCCAGCTGCACTGGGACTGCCTGGCTGTGGGTTCTCCAGGGGGTTCCATCCCTCCACAGCTCCCCAGGGATGCACTCCCCACTCTGGGGTGCCCCCAAGGTGTCCCAGCCTTTTGGGTTATCATGGTAACGTGGCTGCAGCCCCACAGATTCACACACAGAACACAGAATCACCAGGATGGAGAGACCTCCAAGATCATCGAGTCCAACCCCTCCCTAACATCTCAACTAAACCCTGGCACCCAGTGCCACATCCAGGCTTTGTTAAACACATCCAGGGGAGGTGACTCCACCACCTCCCCGGGCAGAACATTACAGTACTTGATCACTCTTTCTGTAAAAAACCTTTCCCTAATATCCAACCTGTATTTCCCTTGGCACAACTTGAGGCTGTGTCCTCTGTTCTGTCCGTGCTGCCTGGAGAAAGAGCCAACACCACTGGCCACTCTCTCAAATCCCTTTGCAGATGTGTGTTTAAATCTCACTCCTTCCACTGGCTCACTGAAGGCCCTGAATGCAGCCCGTTTATGGAATTAGTCTGTAAGGATGAGTTTATTCCCACTCAAGAGGTGTAACACCACTAATTGATAGAACAGGTTAATCCCGTTATTAGGTGCTGAGAGGACCCTCAGGTTAACATTTGTATGTGAGCCCAGCGCTCCCTCCCTCCCCTGCTCATTATTTTTGTCATTATTTAGGTTCTTATGACAGAACTGTACGGCTCATCTGGAAAGCTCTTGCCCTTCTAAATCCTGCTCACTGCTCAGCCCTGTGGCTGAGAAAAGAGCTCTCAACTTAATTGTCATACATCAAGGTCTATTAAATCAAAGGGATGCTTTCCAAATCTTGTGGCTCTCAGTGGCCCAACCCCATCCCTCCCTCCCTCCCTCCCTGCCCTGGCTCCAGGCCTTCAGCTCAGCTGGACATCTCCCACTCTGCTCAGCTGGCAGGATTTTGAGGCCACGTTTTAGGGCATTATCAGAGGTTTCCCTTTCCTTGTCTGCACTATGGGAACCTGGTGACCTTCTCCTCCTCTGTGTCACCTCAGAGCTGTGGCCGAGAGCTGGCTGTCCCTTGGGAGGGAAGGAGGGGTGGATCCAGCTGGGTCTGGGGCTGGCTCATGTCACCCTCCTGCTGTCCTCGGGGTTCTCCTGCCCTTTGCTGAGCTGTTCACCTGCTCTTGTCCCCATCCTCCTCCATAATTGGCTTCCCGTGTGTGATGGGAGGAGGTTTCAGAGGGATTTGGCCAGCAGGAAACAGGGACATGATGTGCAAGGCTTGGGCAGATCTTCCCCACCCACAGTGACTTTTCCAAAACCTCTGCAGCTCCTGGGACTCCCCTGTGGGCCTTAGGGAGGAGATGGCTTTGGGATGAGATAGAACTGAGGCTTCCAGGGCTTTCTAGGGTGTGGGTTTGCAGCACCCTGGCTTCAGGATCCCGAATGTCCCAGGCACCAGTGGGGTTTAGACTGGGCTGTCCAGCAGAGGCACAACCTAAAACCTTGTCTGGGTGCCCTGCCTTGGCCTGTCATCTCTGCTGTGCTTGCAGAATCCTCACATTTCTTTGGGAAGAGACCTTAAAGCTCATTTCATTCCACCCCTGTCATGGGCAGGGACACCTTCCACTGTCCCAGGCTGCTCCAAGCCCTGTCCAGCCTGGCCTTGGACACTGCCAGGGATCCAGGGGCAGCCACAGTTTCCCTGGGCTCCCTGTGCCAGGGGTTCAGCACCCTCCCAGGAAGGATTCCTGCCTGGAATCCCCCTCCCCGTGCCGGCTCAGCCGCTGCAGGGACTCACAAACATCTCTCCAGGGACACACAAACACCTCTCCAGGGACACAAACACCTCTCCAGGGACACAAACACCTCTCCAGGGACACACAAACACTCTCCAAGCCATGCAGGAGCACAGGACGGTCCCTGCAATTTCCCACTGGAACACTTGGAGGCAAACCTGCCTTTCTGGACAGACAGACGTGGGACACCCAGGTGGCCCCTGCTGTGCGGGTGCTGGCACAGCTGGCACAGCTGGTGGCACAGCAGAGGCTCCTGCCCACCCTTCCTGGCTCTTCCCCTGAGATTCGGGGCCACTAACCCCAGCTCTGGGCACAAGCCACTTGTCCTGAACGCAGGGCCTGACCTGACCTGCTCTGCCAGCCCCTGACCTCCACCCGGGGGCCAAAGGTGATGGGGCACAGGTGACCCTGCTGAGGCCACCCCGACAAGGTCACCCACACCCTAAACAGCAGTGGCTCATCACCCAGCATCCCACTTCTCTGGAAAACCATCTCCCTACAAACCCTTTCTGTGTTTCATTAAACTTTAAATTCGAGACCAATATTTCCCTGCTGTGACGGGGTCACTGGCTGACGGCTTTTGATAAAAACATTTTTCCCACTTTAATTTCCAGCTCCCTCTCCCCCAAGGGAAGGCCCAGCCCCTGAACGGCTCCAGTCCTGTTTCCATTACTCAGCTGCTTTCCTGAGCACCCAGAGCCTGCACCAAGCCCCAGGGAAGATCCTCCTCGCCCAACCCCTCCGGCTGAGGCCGCCGGGGTTTGGGGATGCTGTGGGTGCATCCAGAGCCAGCGCAGGTGCTCCCCAGGATATTTTGGGAGAACACAGCAGAGGAAAAGCTTATCCGAGAGGGATGTGCCAGCAGAGGGCAATGCCGGGATGGGTTTCCCTCCCTGCGCAGCTCAGGGTGTTGAACCAGCTCCAGCGTGAGAGGAGGGAGGCGGCAGATGCTGGGGTCACAGCCCCCCCAAAGTGGCTCAGCCCCGGCAGGAGGGGACTGCCCAGCACGGCCCTGTCCCTGCGGGGAGCCCTGGAGGTGACACGGGAGCTGCCACCCTCCTGTCATGGGCAGTGGGGTTGGGGCATCCCAAAGCAGGGTGGGATCCTGGCTGCTGCTGCTGCTGAGTGTTGGGACAGCTCACACAGATCCAGGCTGGGCTTTCTGCTTAGTGCTGGGTTTGGCAGGGCCGGGTTCATGGCTGGACTCGATGATCTCGGGGATCCTTTCCAACCTGAGGGATTCTGTGATTCCCAGTGCCAGTCCCTGGGGTCAGGCACGGCCTCTCCTGGCTCTTGTCCTCATTTCTGCCAGGATGGTTTGGTATCAGCTCCCCCTGACCAGCAATGACACAGAGATAAAATGAAAAACACCCTTACTTATTGCAACAGGGAGCAGCTCTGCCTGGCTGTAAGTTAAAATACAAAATTAAAGTTAAAATACAAAGAAGAGGGAGAAAAAGGGGGGAAAAAAGAGCATTTTTAGTTGAACAGCTGGTGATGCCTCAGCAGGCACCTCTGTGGGCTGTCACAGCACTTCCCAATCCAATATCTGACATCATTCTTCAGCTTCATTCAGTTCAGTTTCACCTCAGTCCTGAGCAAATATTGGCAAATCTGATATAATCCCGTGAGCACAGTCCTGGAGAACTTCCCTTTGTTTGCAGGGAGCTTGGTACCCCCACATCCCCTGGCCAGGAGCCAAGGGACACGAGCACAGAGTTCAATTGGATGAGCAAAAGGACAAGGGCAGAGGGGCTGTGTGTGCATCTTGTTTGCTGGGAGGGCTTCTGGGGACCAGGGATGCTCTTCCCACGTCTGCCCACAACAGGGCTGTCAGGGCTGGGTGGCTGTGGGGGCATCCCCTGTGCCCAGAGACTCACTGCAGTGTCCTGGTCCAGCTGCAAAACCCTCCAGGACACATTTGCTATCAGAGAATGTGACAAATCTTCCCTCACCCATCTCTTCCATGCCTCACCTGATGTTATTCTCCCCTGCCAAACCATCCCTCAGCAAGGTCAGGAGGTCCTAACTCAGCTCCTCAGCACTAGGGCTCACATTATTGCTTGGAAAGTTTGGGGTGCCTTTGTTTTCCCAATCCACCAAACAGCAATTCCAGCTCAGGGAGAGCGATGGGAGCACTGGGATAAAGACTGAGGGAGCACTGCAGCTTCTCCTGGACACGTGCTGACAGGGTTCCCACCACTTCTGTGTGGCCAGCGAGGAGCTGGGGGCTGTCCCTGCTGGGGCTCTGGGGTTTGGTGACATTGTGGGCATGAACTGGCTCAAATCTGTTTCCTCAAACTGGAGACAAAGGTTTTGGCTTAGGCAGGGTGAAGGTCTCCTCTTTTTTCCACTTATCCTCGAGGATGTCATGGATCCTTACAGAACCATGGAGTCACAGGATGCTTTGGGTTGGAAAAGACCTTAAAGGTTATCTCATTCCAACCAAGCTGATGGCTGGCACCAGTTCATGCTGAGCCGGTGTCTGGTTCAGCCAAGCTCAGGGCAAAGCAGCATCCAGGCTCTGCTACTCATCCCTGGGGCTCAGGATGTGCCAGGAATGGCTGAGTCCTTCTTGGGGATCGCTCTGCACCTCAAAGGCTGCACCCAATGGGCAGAGCTGGGCCAGCACCGAACCTTGCAGGTGAAATCCCAATGCCTGACTGGGAAACACCTGCCCTGGCTCTTCTCCTGGGGGGTCTGGAGTCTGCTGGGTGCATGGCAAAGCTGGGATCCCTGGGATGTCACGGCAAACAGGGTCCCCAGGGTGTCACAGCATCACTGCAAGGAAAGGGACATTCTTTCCTGGGGTGGCTGCTGTGGTGCCACCACTGCCCAGCTGCCTATGCAGGGGAGGATGTGCAACCCCTCCACTCTGCTCCAGCACATCTCTCCACAGCACAGGTGACAGTGATGGAGCTGCTGTCACATCTGTGTGGCTCTGGGGAACTGCAGAGGGGCAGGGGCTGCCCCAGCCTGGACCCCACCAGGCCCAGCCAGTGCTGTTCCTCTGTCAGCACCACGAGTGCTACAATGGCCCCTCTCCATCAAAAAATGGGCTTCTCATGCAGCCAGGCAACCAAACTTCTCCCAGATGGCACCCACAGCACCTTCACCCTGCCCAAATCCTGCTGCAGGGTGGGCCCAGGGGACAGCACGGATGGATGGATGGATGGATGGATGGATGGATGGATGGATGGATGGATGGAGGGATGGATGGATGGATGGATGGATGGATGGATGGATGGATGGATGGATGGATGGATGGATGGATGGATGGGTGGATGGATGGATGGATGGATGAGGGATGAGTGGATGGATGGATGGATGGATGGATGGATGGATGGATGGATGATGGATGGATGGATGGATGGATGGGTGGATGGATGGATGGATGGATGGATGGATGGATGGATGGATGGATGATGGATGGATGGATGGATGGATGGATGGATGGATGATGGATGGATGGATGGATGGATGGATGGATGGATGGATGGATGATGGATAAATGGATGGATGGATGGATGGATGGATAGATGGATGGATGGATGGATGGAGCACAGGGAGCTCTGCACTGTGCTGGGCAGGGACCCTGGCCTGGCCCTGCCGCCCCTCACAGCCACTCTGGGCTGGGGCCGCTGCCAGGGAGCCCCAGGATCTGCTCCCGACAGATCCCTTCAGACTCCACAAAGAACTGCTGCTGGCAGCAGCACTGCCCAGCGCAGGCTTCACTCCTTTCATTTTATCCCTCAGCATCCAAGTGATAAAAACAGGGCAAGAAGCCTTCTTCTCC
>VWZP01005656.1:215743-232833 GCA_013396995.1 Dicaeum eximium
CCATGGAAGGTGGGGGCTAGGATACAAACAGTTGGGGAAGGGAAGGGGTTAACTGTATCCAACAAGAACAACTGAATGAGAACAGGTACATTAACTGGAATGGGGGCCACCAGCTACTGGAACAGGTAAGTGATAACTTTGGAACTAGAACTAGAACAAGTAAATTATTTTTAGTTTCTCTATATTCATATCACAACCACACTTAGTTCCTCTCCAGGGATAACACAAAATTCCCCGCTGGTGCCCATGAAGCTGCAGCCCCTCCCAGGCTCATCCCTGCCCCAGCTCCATGTCCTGAGCACGGGAAGGAGCTGGAGCTGTTGGAGGGAGTGCAGAGGAGGCCCCGGAGATGCTGCGGGGGCTGGAGCCCCTCTGCTCTGAGGAAAGGCTGAGAGAGCTGGGGGTGCTCAGCCGGGAGGAGAGAAGGAGGAGAGGCCTCACTGCAGCTCCCTGGCTGGGGGCTGGGCATGGGGGTGTCCCTGGGCACTCACAGATCTCAGCCCAGCCCTCTCCTTAAGCAGAAAAGAGAAAGAAAAAATATTAGATGGGCAAAGAAAAGGGGGAAATGTGTTTATTCATGTGTTGAGAGCTTGGGGTGAAAAGATGAACCAGGTGTCCTCAGGTGCTTTGTGTCATGCAAAGGATAGGCACAAAAAATCCAGGAGCTCATTAGTGGGAGTGCCCCTGTCTGGGGGGCCAGCACTGGGGACAGCCAGGTGCCTGTGTTGGGGACACCAGCCCCGAGGGCTCCAGGGCTGCCTTCCAAGGTTTGGGAGCATTTTTCCTGCTGGCAGATGAACAGCTTCCAGGCCATTTCCACTCTCCGAGGCAAGGCATCAGAGGGGTTTAATGCAAGTTGTGATAAAATGTCTCTGTCTTTACACACAGCCATAAACTAATCAAGGAAAGCTGTACTCCTGGCAAAAGTCATGGGATGACTTTGGACTTCAGGCTTTCATTTTTATCAAGCTTTGATTTTCATGGGGATTTAATTTTATTCAGATCATCTGACTTTTAGGAGACACATCAAGCTTTCATTTTTATCCGACAGGTGCTGCTAGTGAAAGCTGGATGTGCTGATCATGGATGGGTTCTGGTGAGGGTGATTGGCCTGAGCCTTGTGGGTGTCTCACTGCATTCCCTGACTCGGACAAGCTGCTGTTGGTCCAAGTGTCCTGAACCAGAAGCCTGATGAGGAGAAAGGCTTATGGGAAAACAAGTTTCAATAAATCCTTTGAGTGCTTGTTATAAATGTTGGGAAAAGGTGCTGAATATTCCTTGCTCCCTGGTAAAGCTAGAAGAATCTTTTAAGCATGGAGCTGAGAATAGCAGATTGGACAAGAGGATGATGCCCAGACGTGGACACTGCCCACCAAGGCAGGAGAGCACCATGGGCTCCCACCCCATGAGAAAACCCTGGTGGCTGTGCTCAGCCTCTGCCAGGATTCCCTGGGGCTGCTCTGCCTCAGCCCTGCTCACCTGGCTGTGCTTGTCCTGCCTCCATCCTCCTGTGGATCCACTCCTGAGGGGTGTTTGTTGGGAAAGCAGATTAATGAGCAAGAGCTGAGAATTAAACCAATCCAAATCCACACACTAAGTAGGGCTGCTGTCAAGTGCTGTTCCCGAGGGAGATAATATCCCTTCCCCCTTAATTTCTTAGTAAATCCATTATGATTAATGCTATTACAGTGGGAACACTATTATTATAAATACATGGGTGATGGCAGAGCTGCAGCATTAATAACTCTGGGTATTACTTAACTAATTAGCTGCTGTTTTTGATAGGACTCTTACCCAGCTGCATTAAGCTGAGCCTTACACTGCAGCCTTCTCTGCGCTGTCTCTGCTGCAAGGACACAAAATGAGGAGCATCTCCTTCCTTCTGGCCAAAAGCCACCTCCCTGTGGCACTGTCACTCAGCTGAGCTCCCAGTGGGTTGGTGGCACCTGTGGAAAGCCTGGGACACTGCTGATGGAGTCTTGTGGTGTTGGAGACCAGTAACAAGGGAAGGAGGGAATGAAGCAGGACCTGGCATGTCCAGGTGAACCTCAGCCCTTGGGGCTGCCCGTGCAGGGGACACGAGAGGTCACTGCAGCCCACGGCGACCTGGGCCAGCCTGGGAATATTCTTATCCCTCCTTGTGGCCTCATGGCTTCAGAGCTTCTCTGAAGGACTTTACAACACCTTTTTTGCTGCTTTTTATAGATCTTTAGAATCATTAAGGTTGGAAAACCCCTCTGTGATCATTGACTACCAGCTGTTCTCCCAGCACTGCCAAGCCCACCACTAAACCATGTTCCCAATGCCACGTGCACAGGGGGTTTTTAATTCCTCCAGGGATGGACCACTGCCCTGGGCAGCTCCACCACTCCACCACTGCCCTGGGCAGCTCTTCAAGTGTTTGACAGCCCTTTCCATGAAGAAATTTCCCCTAACATCCAACCTAAACCTCCCCTGGTGCAACTCGAGGCCTGCTCCTTTTGTCCTCGCTGTTGCTGGGGAGGAGCCCGAGCCCACCTGGCTCCACCATCCTGCAGGAATGGAAGCAGCAGGAGCCCTCCTTAGCTGGGGGGTGCCTCTGCCTTTTGCTGGCCCTGCCTTTGTGCCCTGCCCCTGCTCCCCAGGGACCCTTTGCTGTCCCCAGGGGATGAAGAGGGCCCTTCCCCTCCTCCATCCCCATGCCCTGCTGCTCCTGACACAAACAGGCCGCAGGGCTCTCTTTCATGCCTTCAAATTAGCACCTACTTATAATTCCAATGCAAATACATTTTTAATTTCCTTAATTAAAATTATTTCCTCGTTAGAGCTGAATAATGGCTTTTGAAGCACAGAAGTAATGGAGTGTGCCAGGCTGCATGGGAGCCGAGGCACTGGTGAGCACAGTGAGGTCCTGGCAGTGATGGGATCATGTCCCACTTATTTAGGGAGCCAGAATGAGCCAGAGCTCAGCATCCCTCGCACCTCCAGGGAGTAAAATTCACCCAAGTGGCAGCTTGAAATAATATCCCAGCAGTCGCTGGTTTTCCAAAGGTTGAGGGTGATGGATTGCTCCCACTGCCTCCCCTACAGCCCAAAATGGCACCCAAAGGGAATGCTGAGGGGGCTGATCCCTTCTCACTGTGGGAACTGTGGGAATCTGGGGTGTACATGGAGGAAAATCATACCAGGACCCCAACATGGGATGGGGTGAGCTCCTCCCTGTGCAATGCTTTGCCCCAAGATGCCTCTGCCCAGAAAACCTCCGGGGTTTGGCTTTGCAGGGGTTTCTCAGCCTGGAAGTTGTGCCGTTGGAATGCCATGTGCTGGGGCTCTGGTGAACATGTGACAGGGGAGGAAAAGGGAGAATACCTGATGATGATGAGCTAAAATGCATTTAACAAGCTCCTGCTGCCCTTACACCCCCCAGTGCCTGGATGGGAGGTTCTGTAGCAAAGATGGATTAGTCCCACTCAGATCTGCCTGAAAGACTCCTCAGTGAAAGCACAGATTTCCAATTCCAAATCTCCAAACCCTCTCTGCTGTTTCTGTCTGAATGCCTCCTACCCCTTCACAAACTCTCCTCTCTGCTGTATTTGGGAGTTTTTAATGTATTTATTTAAATGAATAATAATTTACCCATTAAAATGCTGCAGATCAGTGGGTTCTTCCTGAAGGAGGAGCATGTTCGGCTCTGGAGGGTTCATTAGCTGCATGTTGGGATTGGGAGGTGCTGTGCACAGAATGATTTATACACATCCCTGCCACTCAAGCCAATCCAGCCTAGAATAATTCAAAACCAATTCCATAAATCACCTATTAATTATTACTAAAGTATTTATGCAGCAGAGGCGCCTTCCTGTGAATTGTTGGGGTTTTTTACCTGCATTTTCTGCACGGACAAAAAAAATGTTGACTCTTTGGTGCATCCTGAGTGCAAGAATATCCAAATCCAGTCGCCCTGCTCTGCCTGGCTGGGGTTTGAGCAGAGCCTCTCACTGCAGCCCCAAGCCTGACCACAGCGTGTGTGCCTGCTCCCTGAGTAATGAGCAGGTATCCTAATTAATCCTCATTTCCAGCAGCAGCCCGAAGGAGCTGCAGGATGAGCGCTGTGCTGTTTGATGCAGATGAACTGTGCTTTGGTGGGAATTCAATTACACAGCTTTTCCTTGCTGAACATAATGCATTTGGACGATACAGTAGTTCTGGTGTTAATGAGATGCATTTTCACTGCTGTGAAGTCTGTATTTCTCCCTGCACTTAGTGCACAGCATCCACATTAATTACAGTTCCAGTGGAGAAAAACCCACAGAGTTACTACCTGCATTTTCCTCCTGGTAATAGCAGTTTCCTTACATGGCCAGGAACATTATGGATTCACTTCTCAGCCACATTTTATACCAAACAACTTGATTGTGATAGCAGGGAGAAAACAACTCTGCTTCCCTTCTGCTGCTCAGGCTGTGCTGTAAAAGGGCCATTTAGAGGGGGGATGAATCAGATGCATTCAGGTCAGAACATCCTCAGAATAAAAGCATTTCTGGAAGTTGTTTTAAGAGGGTTTTGTGAGACATATGGAACTCAAGGCTGAATTAAACCAGCAGCTGATGGGCCCACGGAAAATGGAGCATCCCCCTGGGATGGGGAGCTGTGTCTGGCTGGAGCCCACCCCTGCAGGTGGGCCCTGAGCCAGCATGGGAAACCACAGGTGTTTTATTCCAAGGAATGAACACGTTTGTGCTTTGATTTCTTTCTTGGTTTTGAGAGTTTTCAAACTCCCAAGCCTGACAGCACAGAGTTTCTCTGATATTTCTCCAGCAGGAGTTGTGCACTGGGGGATATCCACCCCACTGTTTGCTGCAAAACCCCACATTTTGGCCACAGATTTTGTTGTCACCTTCCCTGAAAGTGTTCAAAAACCAAGTATTTGTAGCAGTTGTCAATACAGTTTAGTGGGAATGCTGATGTTTGGTTAAAAGTTAGACTTGACCTTGGAGGTCTTTTCCAACCTTAATGATCCCAGGATTCCATGGAAAGCTGAGCAGTTGTAAGGTGTGTAAAGCAGGAGTTCCCAGGGAATAGCACTGCAGAGATATTTAATAAAGAAGTGAGCAAAAGTGTTGTAGCACATTGTATAAATCACTCTGTGACCTTCATTTAACACCACTGCCTCCTCACCTGTTAATAGCTGGAAATCTCCTGTGGCCTCTTTAATGCAGCTTGCCAATTGGCATAGAAACAATTAACAGTTATTAACAGTTATTTCTGTTAATCATTCATGTCTTTTTTTCAGGTATTTACACCCTTCCCTTTGTTTAAATCTCCTCTCCCTCTCAGGAGTTGAAACTCCCTGAATATTAATAAAAATATAATGATGTGCAGAGTCTTGGCTCCCCCAAGGAGCAGCTGTGCAGGAGGAGGGGAAAACTGGGATCTGGGGCTGTTGTGGTGGGCATGGATGGCAGAGGGGCTTTAGGAAAAGATTTGTAAGGAGTACTGGGGAGAGAGATCCTTGGTCTCTGTGTCCAGCTGAGTGCACTCTGGAGTGAGAAAAAGCAGTGAGAAGGATCTCATCCCACTTTTCCCTTCATTCCTTTGAAAATTAACATTGCCCTTTTCCCAAAAAGGCTTCTTTATTTTTCTTCTCCTCATTTTGATACTGGTGTTTAAAGCAAAACCAGGAGCTCACCCTCTCATGCTCATGGGACAGTTTCCTGTTTGCTGACAGCTTCCAGCAAGAATTCCAGGGGAAATCACCTTTTTCTGGAGCTCTGAGCACTTCTGGTGTGGTGGAGGCTTTCAAAGACAGTGGAGCAGGTGTAAGATGTGAAAAGTCTGAATCCTTCTGAAAACCAGAGCTGTGTTTCAGCCACCTGAGCCCTGGTGCTGCTTTGCTCTTTCCAAGCTTTGTGAGCAACACCTTTTGCAGCCCCAAGTACTTCCAAATCAAAAACTAACCAGAGGATTAAAAAAACTAGAGAATCCCTGTCTGTTTACTGCCTTCCTGGTTGTAAATGCACCTGCACTGTGTTTTTATGGTGTCACCTGCAGCAGCAACAGCTGCAAACGGACTCAGTTACTGATGGGGGAATCGTGAAGCACAAGTCTCTGGAAATGCTGTGACTCCGGGAGCCGGAGCGTGCCCAGATGTGGAGACAGGAATAAAGCCCGGGTGCCTTGCACTAGATGGAGCTCCAGGACAGCTGGCTCTCCTCGGTGCCCAGCTCCTGCTCCTGCCCAGCCCTGCAAGGTGCCTGGACACAGGAGGTGACCTGCACGAGGACATCAGTGACCACCCTGCCCATCCCAGCAAAGCCCCCAGGATGCCTTTAGCTGCTGTTTGGTGCCTCCAGGCTGGCTTGGCTGCCTGCAAAAACAAAAAAGTCTCAAAAATGTGAAATACCAGCTCCTCCTTCCCTCTTCGATCCTTTTGATCAGGCCTGTGCTGGAGGCAGAGCATCCCATCCTCCTGAGAAGTGCTGGTAGATCTTGCCCTCAGTTTACCTGCTGCTGGTTGAATCTGCAGCAATTTGCTTGAGGGTAGAGATTTCTCTGTTTCTTCAAATAAATCTTACAGGCAGGTTCTTGTGGTTCAAATTTCCCTTAAATCTGGCTTACTACACACCTATGGAGATTCAATTGGCACTAACAGGAAGTGCTGGGTTTGGTAATTAGGGCGAAAGAAATGGAAATGCAGCAGGTGAATGGTTGTGGTGGAGCTTTTCAATATTTCTGAAGTTCTTGGGCTCTCAGTGAGATCCTGCTCTCCAGGCAGGAGTGGTTTTACGAAAAATTCCACTTATAAATGGTACTAAAGCCTCTGTTAAGACTCCAAAACATTGACTGTGATTATTTTTGTAGCTCTTCTGAGTACAGTGCTACTGAGGGGCTCTAGAAATTGAAGCATTTTATATTAAGTGAAGGTGTTGGGCTGTACAGAGGCTGCCAGATACCTGCTGTTGGAATGGGGCATCTCTCTGGTTTAAGGGGTGTCTGGATTCAGTACGGCCCCTCAGTAGGACAGTAGGACTGGACAAAGGAGGTTTTGCTCTCTAAGAGATCAGCTATTCCTGTGGGGAGCAGGGAATTGTGTCTCAGCCAAAGCTCTGCTTCCAGGGAAGGCTCCAAGCCCAGCTCTGGGTTATTTTTTAGATGAAACTTTGCTCATTTTGTGTCTGGTTTTGTGTGCCACTGAAAACCTTCATGGAAACATGGGAACTATGCCCTGGCTGAGGGTGGGGGAGGAGGGAGCCACTCCTTGGGGTGAGGGCTGGTCACCCCTGGAGCTGGCTCTGAGCAGGGCTGGGGATGGCCCCTCTGGGTTATCTCCCTTTGGGTGCTGGGAAGTGGAAGCCAGAGGGGTTTTTATAATCTGGACCAAAAACTGAGTGCCTGTGCCTGGGCTGGGAGTTTGGCTGAGGTCCTGCTGCTCAGATCCTGTCCTGCTGCAGGTGGAGATAGGGATGGGAAGGGCTGGAGCACCTCTGCTCTGTAGAGACAGACCTGGAGAGCTGGGGAGGTTCAGCCTGGAGAAGAGAAGGTTCTAGTGAGTCCTCAGAGCCCTTCCCATGCCTGAAGTGGCTTATAAAAAAAAGGAAGAGAGGCTTTTCATATGGGCAGACACTGACAGGCAAGGGGAATGGTTTTAAACTGAAGGAGGACAAGTTTAGATTGGATATTGGGAAGAAATTTTTTACTCTGGGTGGGCAGGCCCTGGTACAGGGTGCCCAGAGCAGCTGTGGCTGCCCCTGGATCCCTGCAAGTGTCCAAGGCCAGGCTGGATGGGGCTTGGAGCAACCTGGGACAGTGGAAGGTGTCCCTGCCATGGCAGGGGTGGAACTGGGTGACCTTTAAGGCCCTTTCCAGCCCAACTCAGTCTGGGGTTCCAAGAGCAGTTTCTCACCTTTGAACACATCTGCCTTTATGGAGGTTTTGCTGGGAATTGGGTGTGAAGCCCAGCTCTGTGTCCTAAATCATCCCAATCCCTAATCCCTCTAATCCCTCCCACCTTTCTCCCCACGAATTTAGGTCTTCAGGGTCTTTGTAGCAAAGAGCCCCCAGCCATGTGCTCAGCCTGCCTGAACTTTTCTGTTCGTTCTCCTTCCCACGTCTCCTGAACGAAGGGTCTCAGCTGGGAGGAGACAGAGCCTTGCAAATGCCACATGCCCGGGGTTGTGCTGTTGTGCTTTCCCACCAGACTAAAATCTCATAAGCAACCTGCTCGGACACGACTGCCAGCCCTGCTTCACTCACCAGAGGGGAATGGAGATTTGCATCTATTACAGAGAGGCAGCCGTGATTCTGAGTCTTTTTGTGAGATTAATTGAACCATGACAAGTTTTCTGGCTCACCAGCTCCAGAGCTGTGGCCGTAGGAATTCTTCCTCTTCTCCTTCTTGGAAGCAGATGGCAATTTATTCCACAGTCATGTTGGAATAATGTGTGTTTCTGTGCCTCTGTGTTTGCATGGCCAATAGGGAGCAGTCCATCTTCATGTGATTTTAAATATCTTGGAGGACCCAAATGCACAGAGCTGCACTTGGGGACTTCGTGTAGATTTGTGATCCTTTTTAGAGGAGCTGAGGCCATAAAATAGTGACTGGAATTCAGGGGGCCATAAATAGCATATTTTCATCTGTGGCAGCTCTTAACTTTGCTTGACTGTTGTTCGTGTTATTTAGAGGGAATATGGACACATTTGGGTTATTTAAACAGCTGGAAGCTCCGAGATGGGATGGAGGAAGGAGTCCTGATAATGGAATAAACTGCACAAGGCTTAAGAATGTTATTTTTAGGCCTTTCGAGTGGTTTATTTATGGAGGGAGCTCCTGCACTCTGGAATGGGGCTGGGTTGGTGGGAAGAGCATCTCTGCCTTCATGGAAAAGTCATGTGCCATGTTTTAATGATTTTTTTTATGGTGACTGTTGGTGTAAGTCAGTTTTTTCACAGTTCAGAGCTGGAAATCTGTTTTCCATGGTCCCCAAGATGGAAAAGAGATGGAAAACTGAGGTGGGTCTAAGATAAGCCCAGCTCTAGCACTTCATGCTCCTCTGCAAGGTCAGCTCTTTCTCTTTTGGGTTTTTAGGGAGTCAAATCATACATATGAATTACTTCTTGTACAAAGTTTTCGATTGTCAACAGAGTGATTTGTGAATAAATGTTTTCATTACTTGGCTGGCTCCATGGATGGATGAATAATATCCATCAAATAAATTATTCATCCCTTTCTCTCCTTGCCATCATCAGATAAATTCCTTGTGATTTATATTTGTTCATTATTCATCTGGCTGCGAGGATCAGACATACTAGAGATGGGCTAGGAGCTAAATCTGCTTTATGGAAGCCCAGAAGGGAGCTCTGGTTGATACTGGGGTCTGAATCCACACAAAGCTCATCCCGTGGAGTCCCAGGGCTCTGCATGCTCCGAGTTGCTCCATGGGGGATGAGAGTCCCAGGCGCAGAGCCCTCATTCCTGAAAGAAATCTGCTGTGTTTAATGGTGGAGAGGAGGGCAGTGACCAGTCCTTATGGCAGTTTTTGCAATATTTTACACAGCACTGGGGCCTGAGGCTGCACACCTTCCTTCCTTCCTTTCCCAGGCTCCCACTTTGCAGCTTCCTCAGGCTGCTTTTGCCCCTGACAAAGCCACACCAGGCTCCTGCAGAACACTCAGCAGCAGGGATGGGGGAAGATTTTCCACTGGTGCCAGAGGAGGAATGGAGGGGAAAGGAATTATTTTGGCTCCTCTACAAAAAGAAGCAACAAAAACCATCACACAGAAACTGACTGAAGGGACAGAGATCAGCTGCTCCTGCTCCGAAGTGACCTGATCTTTTCACCTGATTTTCAAGTGTTTTGCTTAAAACTGAACCAGTTTCTAGCTTTTGTGCTGCCTTTTTTTTTTTTNTTCCAGTTTTGAAAAGTGCATCTATGGTTATTCTCTTTTTAAACCACTGGGGAAAGCATCTTTCAATTCCCCAAAAAACCCCAAAAAAAGACAATATGTTCTTCAAAACATTTTCCTTCTCAAACAGTTCAGGCAGACACAAAATAAAGGTAGTTTTACCTTTAAATAGTGAAGAGCTGGAAAAGTTACCTGGGTGTGAAAAGCAAGGTGTTAGCAGATCTTGTTTGTATCCTTAACAGGAGGGTGCTGTGCCAGACCCAGCTGATCCCTGTGAGGAGTTTGCAGCCAGCCCTGGAGCACCAGGAAAGCTTTGATTTTTCATTCCCAACATCAAACACAGACACAAGCACTGGGGTGCAGCTGAAGAGCAGGAATGACAACGGAGGGAAAAGCCCTGTGACTGAGGGGATGAAGGGAAGCACATCCTCTGCAGGGAGAGAGGAGGAAGGAAAGTGGCTCGGGGGTTTCTCCCAGTGCTGCCCAGCCCAGCACCAGCCCAGGCTGGTTGTGCTGCAGAGAGGAGCCCAGAGATGCTCTGGGATGATCCTATGGCTCCCATCCCTCACAGAATACCACACAGCAATGCCCCACACTGCTTTTGTGTCTGTTATGTGCAGGATCACTTAAATGAGCCACTCAGCTGCTGCAATCTGGTGTTCCCTGAAGAAAGAGAGTCCCAAAGAAAGAGAATATGGCACCAAGCAGGGGACCTTCCTGCCTGAAGGACGTATTGGAGTATAATTTGTGGAGTGATTGATGTATTTTATTTTTAATAATATTTTCCCCCTCTTGCCAGCTTTCTCGTCCAGGGGACACATCAATCTTTGAGCCCTTTCCAGTTCAGAATTGTATTTCAGCAGGAATGGTTTGCCTTGCCCACCTGGGTGGGAGTGGGAAGGGGAAGGAGCAGGGTTTGCTCTGCTCGTTTTGTTTGCAATTCAGGGTGCCAGGGAATGCAGGAGCTCTCACCCCGTTCTCACTCTCACTGATGGGGATCCCAATCCATTAAAATTTGGTGCTGGAGAGGCCGAGAGACTTTTCCACAAAATTAAGCCTATTCCAGTGTCCTTTCTAAAGCTCAGCAGGTTTTGGGAGGAATCATGGGGGACAAGAGTGTCCTGAGCCTCAGTCAGGGAGCTCAACCCTTGCTTGGACTTCCTCAGGTTGGCTTTTTTTTTTTCTCCTTCTTTTTTTCCCCTCTATCCATGGCAAAAAAAAGCTCTTTGACACCAAGAACTTGGAGTTATGTGTAGGATGGAGGGGGTGAGGAGTGTCCCACTGGGTGCTGTGTGTCCAGGAGTGCCCATCTCACCAGCTGGAGTCATGGCAGACCTGGCTGTGAGTGGCTGGACTTGGGATAACTCCAGTGCTGCCCCTCTGGTGCCCCAGATCCATTTAACAGCTGGGATTTGCTGAAGTTTAGGCACATCCCTGCTCTTCCCAGAGACCACAGGGAGCAGAGGTGTGTTGGGAGGGAGGGAAAGCACAGGTAAAACCAGCACTGGTTATGTTTGGGGTACCTGATGTGAGCAGCTCCAGGATCATTTGGGTTGGAAAAGAACTCCAAGGTCACTGAGTCCAACCTGTGCATCCCCACCTTGTCCCCAGCCTAGAGCACTGAGGGCCATGTCCTGTGCTTCCTTGGACACCTCCAGGGTTGGGGACTCCAAACCTCCCTGGGCAGCCCCTGCCAAGGCCTGAGCACCCTTTCCATGCATAAATTCCTCCTATGTCCACCCTGAGCTCCCCTGGCCCAGCCTGAGGCCGTTCCCTCTCCTCCTGTCCCTGTTCCCTGGGAGCAGAGCCCAACCCCCCCGGCTGTCCCCTCCTGTAAGGAGTTGTGCAGAGCCACAAGGGCCCCCTGAGCCTCCTTTTCTCCAGGCTGAGCCCCTTTCCAGCTCCCTCAGCCCCTCCTGGTGCTCCAGCCCCTTTCCCAGCTCTGTTCCCATCTCTGGACACTCCAGCCCCTCAATGCCTTTCTCGTGAGGGGCCCAGGACTGGGCACAGCACTCGAGGTGCTCCAGCAGTGCCAGCACAGGGGACAGTCACTGTCCTGGTGCTCCTGGTCACTCTGTTTTGGATACAAGCCAGGATTGTTCTGCCCTCCTGGCAGGGAATTGCCCCTGGTCAGCATGGATTTGGGGGCAGCATGGTTCCATGTGGAGCCTTGCAAGGCACAGGGCAGAGCTACTGGGGTGACCTGACCAGGGGCTGCTTGCTCTGTCTCTGGAGTGGATTACAAGATTTATGGACTTTTTTTTGCACCCAAGAAAGTGGCAGAGGCTGGACTGGCTCGTGGGGATGCTCAGAGGCAGCTTTCCCTCAGGCAGACCCCAGGGCTGCTACTGGAAAAAACATCATTTTCTTTTGGTTACAAAGGGCTCTTCCCAAACAGAGCCCCATGGGGCAGGGTCACTTTTACCAGGGATGCTTTGTCATTTTTCTTTTACTACCAGGAGCTCCAGGAGGTTTCTGCTGAGACTCCCCCCTCATGTGCAGCCCAGGTGTTTCCAGCTCAGCTGCTGGAGCTTCCAGTAACAGTTTTTCTAGCCCTTATTTCACCCAGAATATTCTGTAACTCGCTTAAAATTAAAAATGTAGGAGTTGGGTAAAACAAATTGTATTTAATATCAACTTAATTAGCCCAATGATATTGCACAGATGGCATTCTGGATTGTCATGTTTTATTCAAGAAACCTTTTGGATTTGGGATAATATATCTGAAACTGAGGCAGAATTTAAAACTAAGTCTGCTGCAGGGCTCGGGGGGCCTGGGCTGGGCTCTCTGGTTGTGGTGGGATTCTGGTCTTGGGTGAGCAAGAGCCAATGTGGAGATTTCCAACTGGACTCACAGGTTCAAACCCTTAACTAATCCCTGCTGTGTGCCTGAGGAGTGCTTGATAAACCTCAGCTTAACCAGCAGTGCCTCATGGCCCTGTTGGGATGGGTCTCCAAAGTTTGGATAGGTGACAGGGGATTCAGTGAGCAGAGGATTTCCAGAGTCCTCTAGGCAGTACTGAATGTGACAAGCTAAAACTCCATTTTCATGGCTCAATTACCCCACTTGTGCCCTTTCTCTCATCATTCCTGGCTGTTTTTAATACTCCTATGTCCTATTTTGAGTTGTGGATCTTTTTCCAGAGACAAGAACAGGGAGAAAATGTGTGGGGGTTTTGGTGGTGGTGGGTTTTTTACCCTTTTGTAATAGAAACAGGCTTGTCCGACTCTGCACATGGTCATTGGCATCCATCCAACAGAAGGATCATCTACCTGGGAAAATGAGAGCAGGGATGCCACCAGCCCCAGAGAGCCCATTGGTGCTGGTGTTGCTCTGCACCCACCTGATTCCTGGTTCCTGATTCCTGGTTCCTGATTCCTGGTTCCTGATTCCTGGTGGGATCTGTTCAGCCCGAGCAGTTCAGCACGTCCTGTTCCAGCTGGGGTGGTGAGGACACCTCTGCTCCTGCTGGGGCTCCGTGCCAGGGCTGTGAGGAGGCAGAGGCTGCAAAGAACAGAAGAGCAGCTGTGAGCTGCAGGGAGGCACGGGGTGAGGGGCAGGAACACGGATGGATACCCCAAGGCACAGGAAAAGGGGATGTGCTGGGGGTGGAAGCAGAAGGCAGCAGTTTGGGTGAGCCTGAGCAAGATCCTGCAGCCTCTGGCCCTGGCTCCTCCCAGGGCTGGGCTGGCATCTGGGGGCCAACCCTGGGCTTGGTTTGGTGCCATGGAACCCTCAAAACTCTTCATGCTCAATCCCCGCACTCTTCAGGGCTGCAATTATCCTGTTAGATTAAGTCACATCATCCTTTCTGTCCATGAAGGTCCATTTTTGCTGCTGACCCCATCCCCCAGGAAAAAAAACAGTCCTGTTTTCATGGTCTGTCTGATTTGTAACTTTCATGGGTGTTTGAGCAGTCATTTCCACCTTTCTGGGTGCAGAGTGGAGTGCTGGAAGTCAGGAATGCCAGAGTTCCACGTGTCTATTTTAGGCATTCCTCTAATCACTGCCTGATGTTGCTGCTGCTGCAAGGCTCCTCTGCCCCTCCAGAACCACAGAAAAAACATCTCCCAACATCCCTGAAGAGCAAACAAGAATTAAGCTGTGCTTTGAATTCTGATATGTCCTCCTCCTTCCAAAACTCAGAGTGACAGGAAAGGGCTGATGAAAGCCCTGGAACCACCTCTGGCAGTGGAGGAACAACCACATCCAGCCTCTTTCCTGGTGCCCTCCTCAATGATCCATGAGTTACCAAACATGTGTAGGAGCAGGATTTGGATGTAAGCCTGATTTAAACCCCCAGCAATCAATCACTTGTTGGGCTTTTACTGATGCTTTGACACAGATGCTCAGACTGAAGTTGTCCCCTGCCCGTGCCCACCCCCAGCCTGTGCCAAGCTGCAGATTTACTTGGGAATCTCTGCCTTGGATTTGGCCCCCTGCTGCCTTCAGTGAAGGAATCCCGTTGTGTGCTGGGTTCAGCTTGTCACCAGCATCCAGCTGAAGCTGAGGCAGCTCCTGAGAGCAATTTGAATTAGTTTTTATTTTGGCCAAGGCAGTGGAGAGAGGTGGTCACCCCAGAGGGCAGCAGGACTAATTTGGAGGTTGGCATCTGGAGCTGGGTGGCTCTGGGTGTCTCTACAGCCCCCAGAAGCTCATGGGGACTGAGGGAGACTGGGTGGGGAGGGAAATCTGCACCTTCCAACTTTGTGCATCTCCAGTGCAGGCAGCTGTGGCTGAATGAGTTATTCAGGCTTGCTTTGGAGCTGGGAGAGAGAAACAAACTTTTCTGGAGCACCATTCACCACCCTGGATTTCAATATCTGAAATGAGTGAGAATGTGTGTCCTGGAAAAGCTTTTTTTTTTTTTTTTAAACACAGAACCTCCAAAAGCTAGCTGGGACAGAGACACTTGGGTAGTTCATATCTAAATTCAGGCAAATTTAAATGTGTTTCTTCCCTGCCTGGGTATATCCACCCAGCTAAGGCAGACCCAAGCTCTCTGCTCTTTTCAGTTCTCTTTCCTCTGCCTCCCAACATGATGTGAAACAGTGTTTTAGAATGTTTTACCCTGTAAAACAACATATTGCACTGTTCCCTGTTCGCTTTCAATTTTATGCAACTTTCTCCGCTGGAATAGGCTCAGTGATCCCAGGAAATAATTGGTGAGCTTGTTAGACTAATGGGATTTTTATTTTCAAGGCTATAGATCAAACAAGTATGCCTGAAAATTCATTATACATGCAGTGAGCACAAAATAATTATTCTTTCCCATGGAAATGCTGGAGGAGAGACTGTGATAAGGTGGAGCTTTAAAAACACCTGCTTGATTTATCATTTCTGAGGCAAAGTTCCTGTGAGATGCACTAGTTCAGTATTCAGTGACAGTCACCTGGCTGGCCAGGGGGCAGGGGACGGCCTGGCAAGGACTTTGAATTGCTTTTTTGACTTTATTTTTGGTCTGGAGCTGAACAGTCCCTGAGTTCTGCTCCTCCTTTTTAGCAAAGAGCCCCAGGTGTTGTTTGGAACAGCAGAATTTTGCGTTGCTTCCAGGTGGTGAAAAGGGGATGGTTTCCTACCTCCCTCTTCTCCAGGGCTTTGATTTTCCATCTCCTTTCCCTCTGGGGAAGCAAAGGAAACCTCAGTGTGCAGCCAGGAGGGAAGATTGGCTCAGTCCTGCAGGTGGACACATGAGAAAGGAGACGTCAGCAGGGGAGAATCCATCCCAGAATAAAATGATAGCTATTGACTGAGATGTGGGCTGGGCTGCCTCATGTTCAGCCTCACCATCCCGAGCATTTTGGGTCTAAATTGCAGTGTCTGGCATTGTCCTGGTCAGGGCTGCTGGGATCTTGTCCAAGAGCTGAGCTTGAGCAATTCCTTGGGTTGTGTCCTGTGAGGAACCAGTGGAGATGTTGGCAAGGGGACTGGAGCTCCTTCCCTATGGGGACAGCTGGGAAAGTTGAACCTGGAGAAGAGGAGGTTGTGAGGAGACCTCCCTGCACCTTCCCAGAGTGTGAGGGGGCTACAGGGAAGCAGGAGAGTGCCTCTGTCAGGAACTGCAGTGACAGGACAAGGGGGAGCGGGTTCAAACTGAAAGAGGGGAAATTTAGGTTAGAAATACACAAGTTATTCCCTGTGAGGGTGGGCAGGCCCTGGCACAGGGTGCCCAGAGCAGCTGTGGCTGCCCCTGGATCCCTGGCAGTGCCCAAGGCCAGGCTGGACAGGGCTTGGAGCAGCCTGGGACAGTGGAAGGTGTCTCTGCCATGGCAGGGGTGGAATGAAATGAGCTTTAAGGTCCCTTCCAAACCTGTGGGTGAATTTTACCTTCAGTGTATTTGCAAATTGCAATTTATTTTTGCATCTTTGTTTAAAACTGAATTGTCTTAAGGATATTGTGTGTGTCTGTGTTGGAGATGTCCACATATTGCTGCTCTTCGATCAAGTATTTTCCATTTGTACAGCTGGCCAAGGAATTAATTGTTTACTGAGAATTTCCACAGAAAAGCCTTTTATAAAAAATCACAAGTGGATACTGTCTTTGTGGGGAAAATTGATGAATGTTTGGGATATGACAGGAGAAAGAAAAAAGGAAAAAAAGCAAAGGCAAGTCATAAAAAGGATCAAAGGCACAAGCTGTGACATCTCAGAAAGGAAAATGCTTGATATACCTTGAAAAAGCTTGAAAACAAATCTCCAACATAACAAAAATAGTTCTTCTCATTCTGCAGGCACAAGGACTAATTGGAAGTGACACCGTTTAAGAATGTCACTTCCAGTCTGTCTCATTCCCCTGGAATTTGTCTGTTGGGCCTCCCATCCTGCGCTCCCTGAGCAGGCACAGGGAATGTTGTCCCTCATTGGAGACTGGGCTTGGTGTCCCAGCTCCTTCTGGGCAAGCAGCTCCTGATCCCCATGGATACACCCACAAGTGCACAGCAGGGATCTGCACTTGGGATTTCCCAGCCAGGGTCTGCTCATTGACCTGTTTTCCACACGTGCTAATAATTTCATAAATGATTCAATCACCAGTCAGCTCCTGATAGGAAAAGCTGCTCTGCAGAGCTGAGCTGGGCACCTGGGGCAGCCCAAGCTCAGCCTGGCTGCTTGGCTTGGAGCAGGGGAGGTGTGGGATGTGCACTGGAGCTCCTCATGGAGCAGGGAGGTGTGGGATGTGGGATGTGACACTGGAGCTCCTCATGGAGCAGGG
>VWZP01005656.1:234907-336680 GCA_013396995.1 Dicaeum eximium
GAGGAGTAGCATGAGGAGGCCAGCAGCAGGAGGAGGATGAGGAGGCCAGCAGCAGCAGGAGGATGAGGAGGCCAGCAGCAGCAGGATGAGCAGGCCAGCAGCAGCAGGATGAGGAGGCCAGCAGCAGCAGGAGGATGAGGAGGCCAGCAGCAGCAGCAGGATGAGCAGGCCAGCAGCAGGAGGAGGATGAGCAGGCCAGCAGCAGCAGGATGAGCAGACCAGCAGCAGTTTTGGCTGCAGGGTTCCTGCTGGGCTGGGGCAGTGGCTGCACCACCAGCTCAGGAAACCCTCCCAAACTCTCATCTCTGAGGGAGGCCTTCAGGCACAACTTCTGCTGAGGATCTGCCAACCTGGGCAAAGCACCCAGGGCAGCTCTTCCAAGGGCTCCAGCAGCACCTTTGAGGAGCACACAGTTTATAGCAGATTGCACACGATTACTCTGCAGTGCATAAGCAGCAAGCAATCAAGCGTGCTAATGACCAGCAGCATTAATTGCTGCCCATTTCCCCCGGTTGTTCCTAAGGTCTGGTCCCAGCTGCAAAACCAGCTCACACTGTGCAACAACTGCATCTAGAGGCACAGAACATCTCTGTCCTTTGGCTGTCTGTGTAAAAGTCAGATGACAATCTGTAGCTCCACGGGGGAATGTTAAAGCCTCACTAATTAACCCCTAAGAGGTGTGAAATTATCTGCAGAAGGATCCGTGGGAGTGTGAAAACTGCTGATAATGCTCTGAGTTGGTGTTGAGACATCACAAAGGGCCTGAACACCTTCCCCCATCCCAGGCTGCTCCAAGCCCCATTCAGCCTGGCCTTGGACACTTCCAGGGATGGGCAGCCACAGGAAACCTGTGCCAGGGCCTCAGCACCCTCACAGGGAGGAACTGATATAATTAATGTAATGAACATAGTTCCTTCTGAAGGTCCGATGATGAAAAGCATCTCTGTAGCTTTAGCTGATGAATTTCAACACTGAAAGGCACAAAAAACCCAGAAGAAATGGAGCTGAAGCTGGCCAGGAGGAACATTTGCTCTCCTGCTGCCAATTATTGGGCAAGGATTACACCGCAGCGTGTTAGTAGAATTAAATATCTATTTGAACTTTGCTTCTCGTGTACTTTTTAATTTTAATATTATTTATTCTTTGACTTTCAATAATTCATTGAGATGCGTCCATATCGGTAATTAAAACATGTACAGTAAGAAACAGAGCTCACATAAATTATTCCACCGCATTCATTATTTATTTGGGCACTTAGAGCAGTGCAAAATTTACTGAGAAAATATGTACATTAATTAACATGTACATTACAATTTCATTAGTGCACTTTTTCAGTGAGTAAAGATTTTCAGATTTGGGTGTGTGAGCAGCTAGAGAGGTCTTGCTTGTGCCTTTGAAATTATTTAGATTTAAAAAGGGGTCTGTGATTGGAATCCTGGAGGAGCTCCTTGAGGGAAGCTTTTCTGCTGGCCTCACACATGTGATGGCAAAGTGGTTTTTTCCAAAGCTGCCAAGATTCCTGAGCCAAACTCAGGGATGGGTGTTGGGCTGTGTTGTACAACCACTGACCTTTGAGTAGAGCAAGGAACAAGAGGAAATCTGATATTTCAGACCCTCTGGTTTAATTTCCTGTGGTTGAGACTATCAGGGAGTGCTGGTGCCATGGTGGTCCCACTGCATTTCTTGGCTGGTGCATGCTGGAGGATGAGGCTCAGGACAAGGCCCTGGAGAAGACTCTCAGAGGGGTTCTGGAGGCACCACTTTGAATTTTAGCAGCTCCACAGACTGAGGCTGCTGTGAAGTGACTCCAGTTCCAGCAACACCTCTGGAAAAGGTCCTGTGCATCAGCACTGAGGCACAGCTCAGACAATGAGGAATTTCTTTGTGCCAAGTGGATTAAAAATACCCAAACCAACCCAACCAAACAACTCACAGATTCTATCGTAGTCTGAAAGGGAAGAGAAACATTTTTAATCAGTGCCACAAAATTCACATCAGTAACAAGGCCAGCAGAGCACCAGGAAATTTCCACATGAGTAAACTCCACTCAGTGCAAAAAAGCTTGCATCAACTCCTGGAATTTAATGGTTCAGCTGGCATGTGAAAGCTGTTATTTGGAGGTTTAATTATTAAGGTCAAATTAAATTCCAGCTATTGCAGCAATGAGCGCCACATTCCAGATTCCAGCTGAGGGATTCCTTGCTGGGGAGCGCTGGAGAGGATTTTGGTGTAACCACTTACAATGCACGTCCCATGGGAGCCTCCCAGCTAGGAGTATGTTCAGAAGGCATGGTGACTTGGATAATGAACTATTCAGGAGCCACAACTCATTTTGGGGGTCCCAGGGGTGCCTTTTCCTGGTTATGAACTACTTATGGTGAAATTTGGCTATGAACTTCCTCATGGTGACCCGTGGAGTTCCTGGTCAATGAGCTGCTGCTGGAATGAAAGGAATGCTGCACTCCATGGTTGTGGAGATTCTCCTTCCCCCAGCAGGAGCTCTGGCTGGGACTTGTAACAGGACATGGGGGTGTTGCTGTGTGAAGACATGTCCAGGTTGGTCACCAGAGGCAGATGAAGAGCAAAGAGAACAAAAACCCTCCAAAACTCCCTCTGTCTTTCCAACCAACCCCAACCCCACAGAATATGTCTGTGAGCTTTCACAGTTTATGAATTACCAGCCACAAAACACTTCCAATTAATTTGGGCTTGGCTGTGAGCACACTCAGAGAGTGGAGCAGATGAAGACACACAGGCTTGAGGAAGCAGAGTAGGGGAAACAAAACTATCTGCTTCCTGGAAGGCTGGAATGAGATCTTGGAGGAAATCTGCCTGATCTTCTCCTGCCTCTCACAGAGACTGGACAAGAGCCATGAGACTCTGGATCATCCTCCCCTGGACTGCCTGGGCATGGGAACTCCAGCCCTCTGTCCCACAGGGAAACAAACTCCAGAACCCCCCAGCCTTCCCCAAACACCCAGGGCATTCAGGGCATTTAGGAGCTGATTTCCCAAGGCAAGGCTGCACTTCAGGCATTTGTTTGTTTTGCCTTTACAGCCCAGCTGCCAGGATGCAAGAAAGAAATTGGTTTGGATGGACACAAATTACATTTCTTGTGTGTGCAGTGAGAGTCTGAAGGGATTCCTGCTGGACTGAACCATCTGCTCTGCTGTGAGTGCACAGAGCCAAAGTGAGGATCACTGGAAGGGGATCTTCTCTTCCTCCTTGTTCTCTTCATCATCCTTACAGGTAACTTGGAGGTTGAGACACTTCACTGGGGCAGGGACAGCCAGGCTGAGTTAGAAAAGGCCACTCCCCACTTCTCTTGCATCCTAATGATGGCAACCCTACAAAGACACATCCCAGAGGAGCCTGTTGCTTCCTGGCAAGTGGTGGAAGGATGTGGAAGCATTCCCAAGAAAAAGGGGGAGAAGCTGAGTCCATCTCACCAGTGCCTCAGAGCAAAACGTTAGATGGCATTATTCTGTGTATTCCAAACTTCATGGCCACAGTAGAGGCTGGGATTGAAAAATGTGGATTTACTTCTTTTATAGAGGAACATTTATTTTTTCACAGCAGAGGGATCTCTTTTTGAGTTTTCTGCTTGAGACAGAGTTTGAAAAATACAGTGCCTTGTCTTTCAAAAATGTTCTGAGGAGCCACTGCAAGGTTTCAGATGAGTGCCACAATTATGCTCTGGAGGTTGTCAGAGGGAAGGATGCTGCTCAGACTTTCCCTGTTCACTTTACTGGAGCTGGCATGAAAATGGATTATTCTAAACCATCTCTCTGTGTGGCTGTCCCATTTGTCAGGTTCCTGCAGGCACATTCCCTGCTTGATGTTTTCATAAACTGCACTCCTTTTCCTTGGGTTCTGGTGATTAATTGTAATGGCAAGTGAAAATATTCCAGAATAAATCTGTTTTCATGGCCCTCTGCAAAGTCCACTCTGAAGCCCTCTGCAGATGTAGCAGTTTGGGAGGAGGTGGGGCAGCAGGAGATGCACAGCACAGCAGCAGCCCTGTGCTACCCACAGTTTTCAAACCCAGCCTCAACTCTGGCCATGAAGTTGGGAATGCACAGCAAATGCCTCTCAAGTTTTGCTCTGAGGACACAGGTGAGATGGACTGAATTTCTTCTCCTGTTTCCTCGAGGATACTCCTACTTCCTGCAGTTATTTTGGTAGGGTCTGTATTTTCAACTAAGGAGCAAATTATTATTATTTGGTCTAGGAAACTAAAGGAAAATAAGCAGCAATCACAGAAATGTTTAGGTTGGAAAAGACTTCTAAGATCTGATCCAACCATGAACCCAGCCTTTCCAGGCCCACCACTGATCCCATGGACAGGGAGGAGCCAGCAGCAGCCCCAGAGCTGGGCTGTGACAGGGCAGGGATGAGGCCAGCTCCAGAACTGCTTGGGATGTTTGTTTGCAATGACCTCTCCACATTCCTGTATCCTCTACTCCTGGTACCAAGGCTGCTGTTTTCCCTGGAAATGTGTCTTTCCAGCCTGGAGACTCCTCTCCATTGGAGAACCTCTAGCAGCAGTGCCTTTCTTGCACTCTGGGGATGCTGCAGGGCAAAGCCTGTGGCCCCTTGGTTTGGGTTCCTGCAGCTCTCACCACCCAAAAGAAGCTCTGCCAACACTTCCTGCTTCTCCTGCATCCTTGCACACTGTCTGGTGATCTAAGAGCTTTCCCAACCCACATGAGCTGCAGTGGGCACAGCAAGGAACTCCAGTGATCCCTTTTTCCTGCAGGAAGATGAGGATGGGCAGGTCCTCCTGCTGAGGTGCCCTTCAGCCCAGCACTGGGACCCTGCTGCTGAGCTGGGCTCAGCTTGATTTGCTCTCCCAAAGTAAAAGATAGTCTAAAACTAGGACAAAACAAGTGACAAAGAGGAGAGCCTGGCTTTGAATTGATAAAAATCCCAAGAACCAGTGTGCAGCCCAGTAAATATTGGAATGGCATTACCTGAGCTTGAGTAAAAATTGACAAATTGTTAGGCAGAATTCCTATCTGTAGTGGAACTGGAGAGCAAACACCATGGAGATATCATTATTTCCTTTAATCATTTTCTTTGGCATCAGAATCAGAAGGAAAAAGTTTCAGAGTGACTCTTTTATATTTTCCCTCCCTCTGCCTTTTCTTTCTGATTCCCTCCATTGTTCCCAGCTCTGTCAAGACTGTGACAAACTTAATTACCAGCAAACAGCAGGAACCCCAGATGACATATCCATGATTTTTTCTTTCTTCTGACTTCATTAGAGCTTTCTAGTCTTTAATGTAGAGTGAATAAGGACGGGGAGCAGATGGTGCTGGTGTCCAACATCAGCAGCATCTGAGCCTTTATCTCCTTGAGATCTTCAGTGTCAGGACAGGCTGTGGATAACAAAACCTCCCAGAGCACTGAGATTCGGAGTGGGAGAGTCAGAAAATGGGATTGGGCATGGACAGACACAGATCTGCCTTTTGGGGGGCTGTCATCTGCCAACCTGTTCTTGGATACCTGCACTAATTTCAGTCACAGCTGTGACTGCAGAGCCCAGGGCTCTTGCTCCAAGCTCCTGGCACTGGGATAAGGCACATTTGTGCTTCTGCATCTGTAAATTTGATGCTCAGTTAGCTATAAAACAAGAGCTGGGTGAAACATTATCATGAGCAGGGTGTTTGCCCTAAAACCATGTTTCTGAGGGCTTGAAACAGCCTAGGGTGAGGTTCAGTGAATGGTTTTGAGTGAGAAAAAAGATTTAAAAGAAAAATCCCCTAAAATACTTTGAGCATTTTAAAGTGAGGTTTTGCCCTTTGATCTTTTCAAAGAGAATTTTATTGTCTTGCTCTCTCAAAGATGTTTTTGGCTGCAGGGGTCTGGAGTGGAGAGGCTTTTCAGAGTCCTCACCAGTTCTCCAAGTTCAGGGAAGCTTGTGACCAGCCAGGTTTTGGGCACCTGTACTCCCATTGCTGCAGAAGTAGGGAGCCCTTGCCTCCCTGCTATTATTATTATTACAATTTTAATTTTAATTTTAATTTTAATTTTAATTTTCATTTTCATTTTCATTTTCATTTTCATTTTCATTTTCATTTTCATTTTCATTTTCATTTTCATTTTCATTTTGACACCCAGGCAATCCACTGCTTTGCAGGAAATGTCAAGATTTGTCACACAGGCACCTCTTTCCCCTGTTCTCCCTCTCTTGAGAGATGAAAAATGGTCATGTGCCACTTGACCAAAGCAGGGGCTTTGCAAACACACCAAACACTGGAGGTTTGGTAGAAAGAAGCAGCAAATCTGTTTTATCTTAGTTTTATCTTCACCAAGCCTTCTCTGAACAAGTGCACCCCGTCCTGCATTAATTTCCTCAATCTGGATATCTCCGTGGCTCCTGACTTGCAGAGCAGCTCATGCTTGGGAACTTCTGGGCCAGCTTCTTCTGCCTGCAAGGAAATAACTTTTCTGCCAGGATTTGTTTTTCTGGGCCCTGCTGGGGCTCAGAGCATGGCTGGGCCCCGTGCCAGCTGCACTTCAGTAAATCATTGCTCTGAGCACGATGCAGCAGGGCTGGGACAAGGACAACGTGGACAGTTTTGGCTTTGGGCTGTTTATCAGCCTCTCAGCTGAACCCCAACCATAAAAATGATTTAAACTGAAATCCTGTACTCCTGGATGATGAAAAGGCTCCCGTAGGGGTGAGGACTTAGCAGGACTCTGGGTGTGTCTCACTGCCCATCATTTTGGGCACTGGAACCTCTAGTAAAACCCAAACTTTACAGATGTTTGGCACAGATGGGACATGTGCCACCTCCAGGCTTCCTAAAGGAAACCCCATTTTGTTATTTGCAATTAAACAAAGGCAGCAGATGTGTGAAAGAACCCAAATCTAAAATTCTCTCCTAAGCAAAAAAGCTACATCATCTTATGATTTTATAAAATCCAGTTTTTTTCCTTTTATTCTTTTTCCTCCATCTAAAGAGAATGGGGAGATTGCAGGAGAAAGTGGTGGACACCTCTCCTCCCTTGGGCTTGTTGAGTGCAGTGTTTATTCTTGCTTTTAGATGAGCCCTCGGGGAGGGCCAGGCCAGGCTTGCCGAGGGGTGGGAGAAGAGATGCTTGCAAGTGGCATCTTCCAGCAGAATTCCCAAGTGTGACACATTCCTGTCACTTCCTCCTGTGCTCCAGCCCCAACAACTGAGCTATGGCTTTTTAAAAGCAGGCTCTTGAATGAGAAAGCAGGGAATGGATGGAGGCTGTGCCTGATCAGCAGCAAGGGCTGATTCTGGGAAACATGGAGGGAAGGACTCAGGATGTTCCTGGCCCTCAGGGAACAATTTCTCTGTGGCTGGCTTGGTTTCCTCACACAGAAAACAGCCCTTTTAAAAGGCTGTATTGCTACTCAGTTTTTCCTTTGGGAACCCTGGGACTTCCCCCTTAACACAGAGGAGAGGATGGTTTAAAACGAGCAGCTCTCGAGCCAAGGGGGCTCTGGGGAGACGCTGCTGAGGGATGGGGCAGTTCAGCAATTCGGAAAAAAAGAGAAATACTCCACGCCTTTCCTGGCTGGAATTACTGCAAGGACAGCAGCTCTTTTTGCTTTGCTACTCCAGAGTGAGCACATGTCATCCCTGTCCCTCCAGGGCATTCTCAGGCTGTCACCTCCTCTGCACCTCCCACCTGCTGATGTCCCCAGCTGACCCCTCGGCGTGGCTGGCACTGTCCAAGCTCCCTGCCAGGCACTGCCACTCCTGACTGGATTTATCAGCAGCAGCTCATGGTTTCCTGACATTTCTCTGCCTGCTGTCTGCCCTGCCCTGCCCTGCCTGGAGGGTTTGTGCATCACCCCATCTTGTGTGTGCGAGCACAGCACACCCAGACTCACAGTTCCACATCAGTGCTGCAAATACAGATTTCATGGATTAAATGGTGAAGGGGGAATGGTTTAGGAGTGCCTCTCCATGATCCTGGGCTGTTCTCCTCACCCCAGCCCAGCTAGGCTGCATGGGGACATGGAGAAAAGATCCAAAACAAAGAGGGTGGTGAGACAGGGAAGAAACAGCAGAGCATGAGGAATGGAAGCAGCAGCAGCTGAGCACGAGCCAGCCCAGCCTTCCTCAGCAGCTGGATACCGAGTTTTTCTAAACTGCTCATTAATTTTTCACATCACTCTTCAGCGACTCTGTTATTGGAGTTGGAATTTCAGCCTGCTGTGTGACAAATCCCTCTTCCTGAATTCTTCTGGGAAGGGAGTGAAGAGATCCATCTCTACCCAGACCTAAATACACCATATATCAGAACCTGCTGGAAGTCACTCCAATTCTCCTCCTTTGGACCACGCTCTCAGGGATGCCCAGGGTGGGGTTGTTGGGGTGTCTGTGCAAGGCCTGGGGTTGGACTGGGTGTTTTCTGTGGGTTCCTTCCATCTCAGGGTATTCCATGATTCTATGATTCCTTAAACAGAGATCCACTTTGTAAAGCAATTTATTTATGTTCCCAATCTGGCTTGACTGCATCCACTTTGATGATGTTTCCTGGATGTCACTCATATTTTTCAGACACATTCTCTTGCCATTATAAGGAACCTGTAGGATTTATGAGGAGCTGGAGTGTGTGGTTTGTTTCATGTCTTATTAGACTGTCAAACCACCAGAAAATCTATCACGATTCTTCTGCTTTTCTTCTGTATCAACAGTACTTAAAGAAAGGACATCAAGTGGAAATTAAAGAAATTTAGTTATAAAACTCATAGGGAAGCACCAACAGGAAAGATCAAAAAAGCAGAGAACAAAGAAGGCAGAAATAAAATAGTCTGACAAACATTAGAATCGATATTAAAAGGGGAGAAAAGAAGTACAAAAGGCTCAAAAAGCCCCACAGAAACTGTGTAAAAAAGCAATGCCTGGCTTTAGAAATGAGAAATGCAAAGAATGTAACAAATGATTTCAGATCTGATCCTATCAGAGAGAAATCTGATTTCAAAAAAAAAAAGCAGCAGCTATAGAGACAGTTTGATAAAAGGCTGTACAATAAAAGATTTGAAAATTGCATCTTCCAACTACTTTAGACAATGGCAAAGGAAAGGAATAATATTAAAATACACTAATGCTGTAACATTGAATACAAAATGTTCTGTTAGTGGGGGAAAAAAGGTATTTTGACAGGTGTATCGAGATTTACCAGCAATCAAAGTGACCCCATCAGAAAAAAATAAGGCAGTGAAAGAATAATTTTAGAATAGCTCCAACAACTGACTGGGAAGAGCATGGAAGCAAACAGGTCACAATTATTTCTGTGGCTAGAAAAAGATCAAACCTTATTTCAGGGCTATTTTTATGGGAGGCAAAGTAGGGCAGTCCTATCCCACTGCTAGGGATAGTAATGCAAACAAAGGCTCCTTGAGAGCACCACTGGGATGAAACCCCAGCACCTCATGGGCTGTGAGCAGAGCCCCAGCACGGCTCCCTCGAACACAGGGATTTCTGGAAAAGTCTTTTCTGGAAAACTCTGCAATCCCATTGAGCAGGGAGAGAGCTCCTGGCCAGGGCTCACCACTGCCAGGAGCTCTGAGCCTCCAGGCACTCAGAAAGGAGATTTACAGCAAGGCAAATGCACCTTCCTCTCCCAGAGCATCCTGCAGGATCCTGGGCCAGCACGGCCACGAGGCCACGGCAGCACTGGCTTGGAAATGGGGCTGCTGGAAAATCTCTCTTTAGAGCTGAAGGCACCACTCTAAAGTCAGCTGTAACATCTTTAACTTCTGCCTTCAAAAATCCAAACCATTAAAAAAAGCAATGAAAAGGTGCTGGGACATGGGAAAGCAATATGTAAGTGTTACAGGGAAGTCAGCTTTGATTGCATTGGGGTTATCCCATAATATTCCGCCATTTATAGGTTATCTCGGCTGCCTGGCATCGTGTAAGCCATGTAAGATTGGATGTTTATTTCCAGAACCAAGCATTAAAACTGTTTTAGCCCTCAGGCCACCAGGTCTGAAATTCAAATGCAAAATAGCTGGGCTGGTGCACAGGCTGCTGCTTCCACAGCCTGATATTCCCAAAACCTTCCTGGAATTCAGCCAGGAATGCCTGGCACTGGAGCTGCAGCCCGAGGGCTGAGATCCATCCTGACCTTTGTTGGTTTTTTGGTGGTCCCAGCAAGAGTGGGAACCCAAGCCCCTGGGCCCTTCACAGGGGGTTCCCACTGCTCAGTTATTTGCCAAGGATGAAGAACGTGCAGGACTCTCTTTCTCTCAGTTTTCAGGTTTTTGTTTATTCTTATCTCAAGTTCAGCACCGTCTGCACACCAGACTCAGCGTGTGAGAAGCAAGGCACAAAATGGACCCCAAACACCCAAACCAAGGCACAAAATGGACCCCAAACACCCAAACCAAGGCCTTTTAAAGCTGTTTAACCCAATCACTTTCTAACACATACTTTGTTCCTACTTTTCTACCAATAACTTCTACTAATCTATACACATAACTTCCACATTACTACTTACTCTAACCAATAACTTTGTGCCACCAGTAGTACAGAAAATGAAGCTGAAGAGGGACAAGAAGGAAGAAGGGACAACACCCAAAATCCTCCATCTTGTCTCCTATTCACTCTCATATTAAAATCCTAAAACCCTAAATTCTTCACCCTGTGATAAACTACTACTGCTGCATATTACTACCTGTGTGCTCTAACTCATCCCAAAGCTTTGGTAACTTTTTCCAGGGACAAAGGTTAAAAGCAGTGTTCTGCTGAGAGTCAGAGCTTCCCAAAACAGGCAGAGAGACATTCTCTGTGCTCTGGATTCCAACATCCCTGATGTCATTAATTGAACCACAGGGAAATGGATCTCCCAACTGCACTTAAATAGTGGCAGCACATTCCAGGTGTTCTGTGGAAGTCCAGAGCCTCAGAGTTTGGGCTGGGCAGCTGGAATTCCACAGGACAACCTTCATTTGGAGCCACACAATTAATGACTCCCATCCTGTTTCCCTGCCAATGGGCACAGCACAGATTATCCCCTGTGAAATGCTGTTTCCAGACCTCCAGGGCTCTACATTTCATCATCATTCTCCCATGAAAGCCCCAAGCCATGGGGAAAAGAGGTTTCTTTTTGGGATCAGCCAATGGTACAATTTGAAGGACAGTCATGGTCAGGTGATTTTCAAAAAAAAAAAGGGACAATAAATGGGAGGATTCAAAACACCCAAATGCCCCAACCATTCTTACCCTTCTCCTGCAGTTACTGGGAATCTCTCCTGCCTGGAAGAAGCACCTCACACTATCCATGGCCCATGAGGGATCAGTGTGAGGGACCTGAGACAGTGACCATGGATGAAGGGAATGGGGATTTTAGGGGGATTTAGCACCACTTGTGCCAGGGGAACAAGCAAGAGAAAACCCCAACGCAGAGCAGGGCAGTGGAAACACCACGGATGGGAGATGAAGATCATCACATCTCACCCCTGGGGCAAAGCCCAGGAGTTCAGGGACAGCTTTTACAATTAAAAACATAAATATCCACGCACACACACAAAAATTTAGTTAATTGTGAGCTTTCTGAGTTTTTCCTTTTCATTTGAGTTATATCTTTTATTTTGTAGATGATGAGCTGAGGCTGCTGCTCTGCCCAGAGAGGGGTCCCTGGCAGGCCTTGAGTGGGATCATCTCCCTGGTGGTGCCAGGTACTCCAGGAATCAAAATGGAAAATGAGGGGCCATGCAGGGCTGGAAAAAATTTCTCAAAATTCCATCAGTCAGCAAATAAGGAAAAATTGTAATTTCTGTGGATAAATGAAACTTGGCTGGATCAGATGTTATTTCACATTGCAGAGTACTGTCTCCTTTGGGTGTTTAAGTTGTGCTTTCTACATCCATTACTAAATTTCAATCAGGTCTTACAGAGCACAGAAAAGGTTTCAGAGGTAATTAAATTACAAAATGTTTAAAAAAAGGGGCAGCTGGCTAAGAGACAGGCAGGGGAAGCATCCTAAGTGCTGGAGACATCACAGTGTGAGCTGGGAGTGCAGCAGCCACCGGAGGATTGGGTGGAGAATGTGCAAATCCATGGGGAAGCTCAGCCAGGACCTGGAATTAGTCAAGAGACTAAAGCTGCTCCATCAGCCCCAGTGTGTGGGGACAGTGTGGGGCCAAGGGACACACGGGACTGTGCTTCCCTTCAAGTGCTCCACAGGCCTCTGGAGCACCAGGCCAGAGAACTTCTGGCCTTACCCAACTTTCTGCAAGAGCCTGGAGAGATCTTTGCTGTCACTCAGAACAAAAGTCAGTGCATGAAATCACCACAGGAAGGGTGGTCCAGCAGTGCACGTTATTTATTCATGGTCTGGAGCTGCATTGGGCCCTGGAGAGTCACCATCCTCTGCTCTTTTCAATGCATCTCGTTTATTTATGTTTGTAAACAATTGTTTTCTGGCCTCTTTTCCCCATAACTCCCAGTGAAAATTCCACAAGGAGTCTCAAAAGACTGGAAATGCACATTTCCCAGAAATACGAATTTTTACTGATTGTTTCTGGGTATTTAAAATAACTCTGGCCTGGCTTGCAATTATTCTGTGAGAAAGAAACTCAGCATTGCTCTGTGCCTGGAAGTGTCCAAGGCCAGGTTGGATAGGGCTTGGAGCACCCTGGTTCAGTGGGAGGTGTCCCTTTAGGGAAGCTGGAATAAGATGAGCTTTAAGGTTTCCATCTAGCCCAAACCATTCAGTGATTTTATGATTCAAGAGAGGTGTGAAATGAGTTTCCTACTTTCCCTATACAATATTCCATCTTTAAATCCAAGAGGTGAAGAACATGTCCTTCCTGCCCTGGCTCATCCCTGCTGTCCCCAAGGATGTCACTGGCAGGAAAGCTTTTCCTGGTGGATTGATGCTGTCCTTCAGGCGTGGCTGTGTCCACAAGGACAATCTCCTGGGGGATTTGCAGGAGCTTACAGGTCCCCACAGTTCCCTGGTGGAAGCCCTGCCCAGCCCCTCAGGCGTGCAGATCCCTCCCTGGGGTGTGCCAGGATCTGTCAGAGCACAGCTCCCACGCCTCCCTGGGAGCTGGGACGGTCCCCAACCCTCTCAGGGACACCAGCCCACCCTGCAGAGCTGTGGGACATGCAGGCCTGTGCAGGCTCCCTCATTATCCCTCTCCATGTCTGATCCCAGCCCTTCCCCCAGGGATCCCTGGAGCGCTCAGCCGTGCTAATCCGAGCAGGAATCGCAGCTCAGCAAGGCCTGGCTTGCTAAGGCAAAAAAACTATTGCTGGAATTAATACAGGAAAAAAATGGCCCCGGTGTCCTTCCTATTTTTATTTTCTTTCCCAGCCAAGCTGCCTGCTCCTTGGGATTTGGATTCCTTCAGCTGCACAGGAGGGCACGTGATTTATTGAAACTGGAAAGCTCGCAGACAAAAAAGGCAGTGAAATTATTTTGTATCTGACACAATCATTAGTAGTATTATTTCTTTTGGAGCTGGGAAGGACACTTATAAAACATCTAACGAGCTGCTAAGGAGATTGCCTAAAGCAGTGATTTTCAAAATGTGCTGCTGGAGCCCATTCTTTGTGCTCTGCACATATATCAAGCTCCAGTTTCTTTTAATGGAAAGGACTGCAAATAATATTTCTGAGGGGTGTTTATGACACTTTGCTGGTCACCCTCTTCAAATATATGCCACCTGCTGATGGCATGATGTGGAGATGACTGAAAGAGGCCAGGACACTCTAAGCAAGTGTGTTGTGGGGCAGAGGGGCACCCAGAGCTCCTCTTCTGCTTTGTGACTCCCTCTGTGCACGTGCTCCATGCAAACGCTCCAAATCCAGGCACTGAGCCTGGTATCAGTCTCTAAGGATGCTCTTGGAGGGGTGTGGATGGTCTCCTATGGGTATCCCACTTTGCCTGCTGCAGCCAGAACTTGTCCAGCCTGCTTGGAAGTCCTGGTCCAGATACAAGAGGTGCTGGTGGAAGGCACCTTTGGGGGACAGGACTTATTTCTTCACAGAATTATCACAGAATGGGTTGGAAGCACCTTGAAGCCCATCCAGTGCCATCCCTGCCATGGCAGGGACACCTTCCACTGTCCCAGGTTGCTCCAAGCCCTGTCCAGCCTGGCCTTGGGCACTTCCAGGGATCCAGGGGCAGCCACAGCTTCTCTGGACACCCTGTGCCAGGGCCTGCCCACCCTCACAGGGAACAATTCCTTCCCAATATCCAATCCAAACATACTTCCTTTCAGTTTGAATCCATTCCCCATTGTCCTGTTTCTCTCCATCTTTCCTGTTGGCTCCTTCAGGCACTGGAAGGCTGGAATTAGATCAGCCCAGAGCCTTCTCTTTTCCAGCCTGAACAAACCCAGCTGTCAGCCTTTCCTCACAGCAGAGCTGCTCCATCCTTCTGATCACCTCAGTGCCTGCTCTGGAGCCACTCCAGAAGGTTCCATGTCCTTGCTGGATGTGTTTCCTCCAGGTGTCTGGAGGAGGAGCTGGATGGGCTGGAGAGCAGAGCCCAGCCTGAGCTCCTGGCAGCTCTGCTCTCACTTGAGTGGAGCTCCTGCACAAGAACTCTGCCACATCAGAGATGGCTGTGGCTCCTCCTCCTGGAGGGGAGCAAATCCAAGGATTTGGCAACTTGTGCTGGCCAGATCTGCTCTGGGAAACTCTTATTTCCCTGGCTGAGGGGGCTGTGACTTGAGCAGGACGTGCTTTCCTAGTGGTGAGTGTGGAGTTTATTACCAGTAACCCCAGCTCTCACCTGGCACTTGGCATCAGCAGATCCCAAAGCCTGTTGTGGAAAAAGGTCAAAATCATGGACACCATTTAAAAGCTGAGACACAAAACCCAACAGTCTCAGACAAAGTCACCCCACAGGCAGCTGGCAGGGCTGAGGACTCCGTCCCACAGCCCTCAAGCCCAGCCCAGTGCTCCAGCCCTCCCATTCCCACCACCAGCACTGGGATGGCCACTTCTAAGTGCTGGCAGCCGGCTGAGGGTGGATGGAAGGAGCTGTTGTCATGGATACAGCATCCACAGGCTGTGCTCCTGCTCTTCCACAGGAGCTCTGTGGGCTTCAGACACAGTGCAGCCATCAGCACAGGAAGGGCGAGTAATTTCCAGCATAGGCTGAGCTGGCACCTCTGCCACTGACTGAGCTGGTGGAGTCACAATGTCACCAGTGTCTCCAATGTCACCAATGTCTCCAGCACCAACAGCTGTTGTTTTAAAATGATCTGGTGCCTGGAAAGCTGTTTGTTTCTCTGGGTCTTTCGTTGGGTGCTGAATGAGGCTCCTTGACTCCAGTATCAGAAGGCTGATATGATTTATTAGAATGACTCCATTATTCAGAAGGTTTTAGGGCTAAGGTGCCCATGTTCAGAGTTACATGTTTCCTCCACCCTGGTCAGAGCAAGACTCTCAATGCTTACAAAGTCAGAGAGATAAGAACCTTTACATCATAGGCTAGAAAAGAGAAAACTACATCTCCTGTATCAGGAGACAGAGCAAAGGAATGCATCTGTTGTCCTTGAATCCACACACAGACACCGGTTTGTTTTACAGAAATCTGCAGAGAAGTCAGCTTTCCCAAGGAAGGAAAAATGTCCAGCAAGTTTCCATCTAAGAAACTTATAAAATGGCTGTGACAAACAGCTGCCAGGACCTGTTGGAGTCACCTCCCATCAGTTCTGCCCAGGATTTACACACAGCTCCCCAGCACCTCTCTCTCCCTGCCCCTGCCTTGGGTGGTCTTTCCTCCAAAACAGGTGGTCCCAGCAGTGGAGAGAGACACCCCAGCCACACCCACACAAAGGCACCCCCTGAGGAGGTGTAGCTGCAGAGAGACCCGGGTGAGAACCGACCTGTAATGCTGAGAACTTGGCTGAAATTGGTGGATTATGGGGAAAAGGTGTGGCCAATGGGTATTTTGGCCTCTTCCCATGACCTTGTTCTTTCATAGGATCGTGGAATATCCTCAGCTGGAAGCACCCTCAAGGATCATGGAGTCCAGCTCCTGCACAGAGACCCCAACAACCCCACCCTGGGCATCCCTGAGAGTCTTGTCCACACAGTCCTGGAGCTCTGGCAGCCTGGGGGCCGTGGCTTGTGCTGTGCTGATAAGCCAGATGAAGCTCGTCCTCTGGAACATGGTAGCTCCCATTTCAACAGGTTCAAAATCCAATTTCCCATGTAAACATCCTCAGAGATGGAATCAGAATCATGGGATCATGGAATTATTAAGGTTGCAAAAGGCACTTAAGATCATCCAACCATTTCCCCAGCACTGCCAGTTCTGTCACCAAACCATGTCCCCAGGCCCCACAGCCACGGGTTTTTTGAGCACTTCCAGGGATGGTGATGCCCCCAGTGCCCTGGGCTGCTGTTCTAATGCCTGACCACCCTTTGGGTAAGGAAATTTTTCCCAATATCCAACCTAAACCTCTCCTGGTGAAACTCCAGGCTGTAGCTGCTGCAGGCAGAGGGACTGCCTGGACATCTCAGACCACCGAGGACCTTTTTGTCCCTGTATGAGGTGACAATGAGCATGGTCATCCAAAGCCTTACAGCAGCAGTGAGACTGAGCAGTGGGAGCTCTGTGCAGGAGGGTGACACATCCCAGGGTCGCTGCTGTCACAGCCCAAACCAGAAGGACAAACCTGGAGGCAAAGCACAACCACTGCTCCTCCCTCCAGCCCTTCTGGGCTGATGGATCCTCCTGCAGGACTTGAGCACAGCTCCAGGGCTTGTCTGGAGGGCAAGGACTGCTTGGAGGGGTTTTTCCTCTCTTGCAGCACAGACCCCAGGGAACACACAGAGGCATTTCACTGATTCCTCTCCTGGCCTCTGCTGAGGGGACAGTGAGCTCTGATAACAGGCAGTGTGACAGAACCCCCAGATTTCCTGTGAGCCCCCAGCAGTGAGCTTGCAGCAGCTCCATGGCCATTAACACAGGTTTGTTTGGCAGCCTCACAATCAGCCAGGCTCATCACGCAGAAAACTGCATGAGACTGTGATCTTTGTGCATTCCAAAGTGGCTTTTTCCTTTTTCTAACAGAGTTTACCATTAGATGTGCCTGAGAAAGCACAGATAATGCCATATATTTAGTGTAAAAATGATGGTCTTTGGTACTTAGTGTCTGCCATCAGAAAAGCCATTTTAATAAATAAATAAATAAACTCAATTACTTGCAATGTTCAGAATCCAGGAAAATTCAGAATCCAAAAGGAGAACTGTAGACAGCTGGTCAGAGAGCACTAAACATGCTTGGCAAAGGCTTGTGGCACCTCAGACAAACTTAGAAATTAAGTTCCCCTTAAATAACCTGAAATCTTATTGCTCATCCCTAATCTAGGAACACGATTAATCATTAAATATCACTCATGCAGGAATAGGGAACTGCTTTCACACCTTCTCACAGTCATTGCTGATGGAGGCCAAGTGAAGCAGCAAGGTGTGCCTGCCTAACTGCAGAGTAATTAACAGTAATTAGGGAGCCCCAGCAGGACCCATTGCAGCCCTGTTCCCCTCTCATTGGCCAGGACAGGGTCTGGCTCCCTCCTGCTGCTTCCCAGAGCTGTCAGTCCCCGCCTTGCCCCGTCCCAGCCACCACAAAAAGGCAGGAGGGGGTGCTGGGGCATGGTGGGTGTCTGCTCCTTCCTTGCTGGTGGTCTGCTCGCCCCCAACAGGTAAAAACAAAGGTACTGTTCTGGAATTTCCAGGAGGAATATTCAGGTGTTGGGGTGTGATAGCAGCAGGGCAGACCCTTGGGCTCTGTTTTCTTTCAGTTCTGCTGTTATTGTTTCTTTTTATCAAGAATTTCTTGAAGCCTTGGTGGGGAGGTGATGCCTTTTCCGGAGCTGCCTAAAAACAGAGGCTGGGCAAAATTAAGACAGTAAAAAAGGAATTATATTTATTGAAGGGTCTCCAGGTACCCTTTGGGCATATGAAGCCCCCAGGGGCTACACCCAAAAATGGACAGCTGGTCATGGGTTTTCACACTTTTATAAGTTTGGTCCATTTGCATATTGGGGGTTAATCTGCTAATTACAGCTTCAGGTAATGAAGTCATTTAGCCCAGGTTTGCTCCCCCCAACTCACTTTTGTTTCCATCTCTCAGGCCTGAGGCAGTGAGGGGTCCTTGATTGCCAGGCCTGGAGAGGAATTGTTGTGTCTGCCCAAAATGGGACAGCAGCAGCTGACACTGTGTGTGGAGTTTGGAGTTGTACACTAAAGAATTGCAGGACTACAAATATATATAAAATATAGAAGCTAAAATCCTAAGGCATCAGAGGAAGGAAGTACCTTGTGCCTCTCCTAAATATATTAACAATATTTGGCCTCTACGGAGAGGAATGAATGTTCTCCTTGTTCCTTTGACTATCACAAACCACCTGGAACTTAAACTTGAAACCAGGTAGATTTGCAAGTGGCACAGACCCCCTCCTATGAGGCTGTTCTGGGGTTTTCCCTGAACAGGCAGTAAAGGAACTTCTCTCTATGAGCCTAGAGGGAAGTGTCCCCTTGGAAGGGGGATCTTTCCCTAAAGCCTTGGTGTTCCTTGCATTCCAGCTGCCATGGCCTCTGCTGTGCCCAGCAAGGAGGAGGCTGCCCAGAGTTCCCCAGAAGAGGAGCAGGAGGTCAGTGCTCCCTGTGGGATGTGAGGAGTGGCAGCTCTGGGGTGCAGGGTGAGGAGGTGGCCCTGCTGTGGCTGAGGGGAGCTGAGCCCCCAAAAATGAGAGGTTCTTCTGCTCAGGCTGTGCCCTCCAGCTTCTGGGAGACAACACAGACAAAGACGTGGCTCTAAAGTCCCTGTAACCTCTTAGGATCAGCAAAATTACCTGGTTCTTGGCTAGGAAAGACATTTCTCTAACCCAAGATCCTGGCTCCTGGCAAGCAGTGGTCCCATGGAAAGACTCCAGTGTTTCAGCCTCCCTGGGACCTGCTGCTCTTGCTCTGCTTCCGTGACCAGCAGCATCCTTGCAGGCAAGGGTGAAGTGTGTCAGCTTAAAACCAACTCAGTCCTGCCTGGTGGAGCTTTCCTTGGGATATTGGCTTGTCAAATAACCATTCCAGGTGAACTGGAGATGGGTATGGGGCAGAAGAACTGAGGTCACCCCCAAACTTGGTTGTTCGTTGTGCTAGAGAAGAACCTTCCTGGGGTGGACCATCATTCATGCCAAAGCTCCCCAGCTCATGTCACAGCTGAGTTATGGATTTAATTAAGTGTGGGAGCAAGCAAGGGTTTCCCCCTCAGGTAGGATTTGGTGGCAATTCCTCCCAAACAGGGAATTTCAGGGCCATGTTTGAAGCTTCATGGCTGCACTTTCCTTTCTCTCCAGGCTGCAGTGAAGGAGGTGGCCAATCTGAGCCTGGTGAGCTCTGCCTGTGATGTGGTTTCTGCAGCTTATGCCTCCACCAAGGAGAGCCACCCCTGCCTGAGGTCTGTGTGTGATGCTGCAGAGAAGGGAGTGCAGAGTGTGAGCGAGGTCACGGCCAGCTGTGTGCAGCCAGTGCTGGCCACCCTGGAGCCCCACGGTAAATCCCTGGGGAAGGGCAGGCCCTGCCTGGGGGGGACTCTCCTGCTCCTTCCACACCTGGGAGGAGTCCTGGGGTGAGGAAATGCACCTCTCCATTGCCATAGTGAAAGCACAACTCCTGGCTTATAAATCAGGCTAAAGCTGGGCCCTAGTCCCAGCAGTGTGATGGAGAGTCAGGGATTGACTCTGATGCTGACTTTCCTAAAACTGATTTTTGCAAGGTGGAACTTGAGGTAAAACTGCAGAAAACCAGGTTTTGACACTTTTTTGGTTCTCTCTTCAGTTGCTGCAGTGAGTGAGTATGCTTCCAAGGGTTTGGATAAGCTGGGAGAGAAGCTGCCACTCCTTCCAAAGCCAGTGGAACAGGTAAGAATTAAAGGCTGTGCTGTCCCTGGCAGGCAAAGGGGCCTGGTTCTTGTGGGATTTCTGAGCTTGGGTGTGATGTAGGCTCACACACCTGAATGTGTGATGCAAGTTCCCACCAGAGCAAACACTTAACTGACACTGTGCCACTTGTCCTCTTGGTGCAGTTCAGAATTTCAGTGTAAGACACAACTCACTCCCTTGTCTGCCATTCCTCCTGCTCCCCAGATCCTCTCTGACACAAAGGAGCTGGTGTCATCCAGAGTGGCTGAGGTGAAGGAGGCTGTGAGCAGCAAAGTGCTGGAGGTGCTGGAAGTCACCAGGGAGACTCTGCAGAGCAGCGAGGGGGCTGCCAGACCCACAGTGACTGGTGCTACTGGTGCTGCTGGGCTGCTTCTGGAGCCTGCAGTGGGACAGATGGGTGCCTGTGGAGCAGAGGCTGTGCTGGGCAGAGCAGAAGGTGGCTCTCTCCCTATTGGAAATGAGGAGCTAGGTAAGGAAAGGGTGGATGGAACTATGGAAGTGGGAACTGTTGGACTGGGGATGGTCAGCCCCATTCCTCACCCCACTACTCTGGAATGGGGCTAATGGGAGCAAGAGAATCCCAGAATGGTTTGGGTTGGAAGGCACCTTAAAGCTCACTTTGGGCTTCTCACCATGGGCAGGGACACCTTCCACCATCCCAGGGTGCTCCAAGCCACATCCAGCCTGGCCTTGGGCACTTCCAGTGGTCCAGGGGCAGCCACAGCTGCTCTGGGCACCCTGTGCCAGGGCCTCACTGAAGGGTACCTGGCTGCTGGTGTGGGATCTCCTGAGCCTGTTGCTGTGCCATGTCTGACTGGGCCCTGCCTGTCCCCAGCCCAGCTGGCAGCGTGTGAGGAGGGCACAGACGTGCTGCCCCTGCAGCAGCAGCGCGAGCAGAGGAGGTACTTTGTGCGCCTGGGCTCTCTCTCCGAGGAACTTCGCCTCTTTGCCCACCTGCACTCCACAGCCAGGATCAAGCAGGTCTGGCAGGGCATGCAGTGGGCCCTGGCACAGCTCCACTGCATCCTCGAGCTGGTAGGTAGAGCCCAGCCCTGGAAGGAGGGGCCCAAAGCCCTGGTCCTGTCTCAGCTTCATTGCTGTGCTGAGGAGCTTTGCCATTCCCAGCTGATCTGTCTGGCCTGGCACTCTGATCTTCCCTGCCACAGATTGAGGCGTTTAAGCGAGGATTTAATCAAAAGCTTCAGGAGGGGCAGCAGAAACTACACCAGATGTGGCTGGACTGGAGTAGGAAGTATCTCAAAGAGAGTGGAGATGAAAGCCCTGCAGAGCCAGAGGTACCTTCCTGGGGAGGGAGGCAAAGGGCTCTGGGCATCCCCTTGATTTTTAACTTCTAAGTGACTCACTCCTGATCGTGTCCTTCCTGCCTCCTCCAGGAGATGGAGTGTCTGACCCTGCTCATGGCCCGCAGGATCACCCAGCAGCTGCACATCACCTGCTGTGGGGTGGTGGCTGCCATCCAGGGCCTTCCCTGCAGCCTGCAGGACAAGCTCAAACAGGCCCTGGGTGCCATCAAGGAGCTGCATGCTGCTTTCTCAGTGGCAAACTCCTTCCAGGATTTGTCCAGCAGTGTCTTGACCCAGAGCCAGAGGGAGCTGGCTGTGATCCAGGAGTACATGGAGGAGCTGCTGGAGTACCTGAAGAACAACACTCCTCTGTCCTGGCTGGTGGGACCCTTCTCCCCCAGGGAGGAGGAGGAGGAGGAGGATCAATCCTCCCAGGAGGAGGAGGCAGAGGCAGCAGGAGCTGGGCAACCTCCAGCACCCCCATGTAAAGGCTAAAACAATAATTGCTGTTGGCATTGAACCCTCAGTAAGTGTGAAGTGTAAAGAATTGTCTTCCTAAAAGCTGCTTGTATTGGCTCATAACTGCTTAAAATAAAACTGCTGCATACAAATCTGTCTCTGGTCTCTCTTGGACGAGGACTGGGGGTATTGCTCTTCCCACCTCTTCCTTGATGGAATTCCACTGTGCACTCAGGGATGCAGGAGGAGCAGCCAGTGGTACAGGAAGGATCACAGCATGTTCCTGGGAAGTTGTAATCCCTTCTCTCCCAAGCCTGGAGGGGCAAGTATGTGTCCTGCTGGCACTGTCCTGTGCTTGGGAGAGCTGTCAGAGCCCTGGCATCCCTTGGCATTGCTCCTCCAAGGCCAAATTCTCCTCCTGTGTTTCTGTGCTGCTGCCTGGAGCAGGTTTGTTTGGGGGGGTGGGAGGTGGGGGAGCTGTGGCCTCACTGATGGGAGGCACCAGGCTGTGGGTGACAGCCACTTGCTGCCAGCACTGCCCTCTCCTGAGCAGGGCTTCTTCCAGTGCCAAGCCCAGCTCCTTCTGGAAGAGGCTGGGGAGCCCAAAGCCTTCAGACTGGCCAGGCAATGCTGTGGGTTGGGCTGATGGCCTGTGGGACTTGGAGAGGAACAGCTCTGCTCCTGGCTTCTCATCCTTCTGTCTTCAAGACCAGAAGTGGAATCTGCTCTCATGTGAGTACTGCTTCTTCCAGAAGTACTGTTTGTTTTGGTTTTTTTTTTTATTTTATTTAAAGATAATTAAAGTTGTTTCATGGGGCTCAGAGACAGGGATTGGGGATGAGGCTTTTTTGTGGAGGGTGAATATGAGTTCCAAGAGGTGGAACTTCCTCCTCTCTCCCATAAAAGTGACACTTTTCCACCAGCACTCCTCATCCTCCACTCTGTGTGTGAAGGCTTTGTGCTGAGGCAGCAGCGTGTGGGCTCTGGGTTTGGGCAGCAATTATTCCTTTGTACAACACAACACCCTCATGGAGGAAAGGTTTGGATCCTGATTCCCTGAGCTCAGCATGTACCCAACAAAGGTTTTCCTCCTGCAGCTGTGCTGAAGGCAAACTAATGAGGCAGGGTAAGTTGCCAGGCCAAGGTGTTGCTGAGATGTGAGAGAACTTGCAGGGGTCATCCCTGCCCTGTGTGCTCCCAGCTGCAGAGGGAATCCTCTCTGGAAAAAAGATCAGCAGTTCTGTTTCCTGTAACTCCTGCTGGAATTGGGCAATGGGAATTGGGGATGTTGGAGCCAGTCCTGCTGCTTGGTGGGGAATAAACTGTGTGTTGTCTTCTTAATAGCAAAGTTGTACCTTTCCACCTAGGAATGCCTGAAACTTAAACTTGTCTGATTAGAAAAGTGAATTTTAAGGAATAGGTAGGCATTCCTGCACTTGGTATTGATTTGTCAGTGCAGCACATCTGAGCTCTGCTAACATAGTGCTTAGCCCAGCAAATCCTGCTGCTCCTGCCCATGGATCAGTGGGATGTGCTCTTGCATGGCCATTAAATCTATTTACTGAGAACATTCCTGGCTGACTGAGCCCACAGCTCGTGGGACCCTCTGGGACCTCCTGTGCTGTGTGTGACCAGAGCCTCCCTGTGCTGGAGCTGGTGATGAACAGCCCAGCACCTGTAAAGCTAAAAAGCCTCTAAAAAGGCTACAGAGACTGTAGCAGAAGAGCTACCACGGGCTGAAATGGCCTTCCTGTGGCAGCCCCTAAAGCTCTGCTGGAAAAGAGGAGACTTCTCAAGCAGAGTTTGAGGAGTGGGAGCCTCTCCCTGTTTTACTGTTTAACATCCAAAGGTTCAGGGAGCCACGGAGACTTCTTACACCAAACCAGAAGGGAAAACCCTGAGCAGCTGCATATGGGAATAGTTTGACTTTTTTATTTGATCTGCTCTCATCCCTGCTGCAGAAACAGCAGGGGATGAAGGTGAGAAGAAGCTGGGAATGATGAATGGACTGGCATCCTGCAGTGTTTAAGGCTGAAGCTCCTCTGAGCTCTGGGAAAGTATCCAGGTTGTTCTTCATTGTCTCCAAGCTCGTCTGATTATCCATGCTTGTTTGGAGTAGTTTTGGATAGAAATCAGACATGTGCTGGTGATGTGACAACCCAAAGCACACACCTTGGCATGGAAGGTGTGCCTGGAGCTCCTGCTCTGGCTCTCAGCAGCCCTGGGGAGTGCTGCAGTGTTCCTTCAATCTGGTCATTATTGCCCTGGTTGTTGTCTGCCTCCCCTGCTGCTGCTGTGCCCCCTGTGCCAGCTCACTTCTGGGCTGAATTAAGCTTTAAATGCACTCACAGGGGCACTTGCTCCTTGTTACACTCTTGGTGGATGCCACCACATCCCTCTGCCAGTTTTTTTTAACCTTTTAATAATTTCATTCTCACGTTCAGGTACTGCTGCTGCTGTTCCTTCCATCCCTGGTGCTCTCTGCTCAAATGCCTGACCTGTAGGTCAGGGGCTGCATGTGCTGGTGTTGGGTGGAGCCTCCTTGGGCATCACTCCAGCAGGCTGACACTTCTTATGAGGGAAATTAGGAGGCATTAACCAACCTATTTCCATGTTTTCCTACGTGGCAGAGGGAATGGCTTAAGGAGAGTTTCCCAAGCAGCTTTGTTAAGGCAGTAGATTGGGAAAGTGAAGCTCTCAGGAAGTGCTGGAAGGCAAAACCTCTGTAGCTGCTTTCAAGGAGCTCAATTTCCCCTTCTTCCTTCCTTGTTCCCTGTCACTCTTGGATCTTGCCATCGCTTCTCCAGACCTGTGTTATTACTTGCTGCAGAATACACGGAGTATATAACTAGTATATAGTTATACTAAAGTATAGAACAGGTCTGGGGCCTCCCTGAAGGGCTGCTCAGGGAGCTGAGGCCCTGCACAGCCAGGAGCTGTGTGGTTCCAATCTCTGTGTCACCTTGTGTTCTTGGGATTGGGAAAATTCAAGATGTTTGGAGCTCATAGGAGTTAATTTGGATGGGATGGGTTGAGGTGGCTGTGGCTGGTCAGTGTGGGAGCACAATCAGATCGTGGGCCCTGCTCTGGTGCTGATGTGGGCAGGCAGGAGCTCAGTTCTGCTGCTTTTCACTCGGTTCTGTGCTTTCTTCTGTCCCCTCCCTCTCATAGTGCCTCTCCCCTTGTGCTAGAGGAAGCCAAGTGCTCAGGGCAGGGGAGAGAGCCCTGCAGGGATTTCCCTGCTCTGAGCTGGATTGTGTAGCCTGCAGTGGCCAGCTGAGCTCAGAGTGGGTTTGGGAGCCCCAGAGGACACAGCTGTGTAAAAGGACAGGTGCTTGCAGTGCCATCACTTTGCAGGGCCTGTGCTCCCTGTTGAAGCATTCCAATGCTTTTCCAGCCAGAATCTCTGCTGCTGCCAGCACTCAGCTCTTCCCCTGTTCAGGTGCTTGTGGCAGGACTCTGAGCATTCCTTTGCTTTCCTTCCCTCTGTCCCCTGCGGTGTGGGGGTCAATAAATCTGCTTCAGCCTGCCTTACAAAGTGAGTGTGAGCTTGTGACAACTCCAAACGACCTTGGCAGGGCTGGTTGAAGCCCCTGAAGCCTCTGGCACTGACAGGCTGCTGCCCTGGTCCATGCTGGGCTGCCCTTTGCTGCAGGGCCCAGCTGCTCTGTGGGTGCAGAGCACAGCCAGGAGCCCTTCCCTGCTGTGCTGCCTCTGCCCACTGCAGCTGCCCCTCTGGAAAGGAAAATCCATTTGCAGGAGCAGCTCATTTGCAGCACTGACTGCCTGGGCTCCCTCTGATTCCTGTTTTTGCTTAGATCCAGCAGTGGCTTTGGCTTCTCCAGCAATGGGGAGGGGAGCTGATCCAGGGGGTGATTGACCTGCTGGTGCTGGCATGGCTGGGTTTGTGCCCTTCTCTGTATGGATTTCACTTTTTAATTAAAGTTTTTGTTAAGCTTGCTTCATAGTGACAGGAGTTTGGTGCAGGAGGCACAGATTCCTGCCCTGGAAGGCAGCGTGGCATGGGGGCTGGTAAAGGAGATTATCTGGGAAAGAAACTGCTGGGAAAGGTGGGGAGAAGTCTGAGGCTCAGGCTGGGGTGAGCGGGAGTGGGAAAGCTGAGAGACCTGGAGGAGGAGACACCAGGAGGGCTGGATGGAAAACCAGTGGAAAATCCTCAGAGATGAATTGGGATTAAAGGTGAGAATTCCGTGAGTCTGGGGGCGCAGGGGGGAACTGAGTATCTGGGAATGGGGAATGCTGGATTGGGATGGGCTCACCTGGGGCAGGGCTGGGGCAAGGGGCAGAAGACTGGAGAGCAGGAGAGGAACCAGATGGAAGGGACTGGAAATTCCTTTTTTACAGTTATTTTAAGGGTACTGTGTGTGTATCTCATCAAGTTGACTCAGTGGGTGTCTGAGTGCAAGGCAAAAACCCATCTCTGCCCTTTGGCAAGGCAGTGTTGGAGAAAAGCCTATTCCTCTGCAAGAGGAACCCCAAAATATTTACACTGCAAGGAGCATCCTGCAGGGTGGTGTCCTCACACCCCTTGGCTCTGCAGGATGTTTCTGTGAGGAAACACATCCTGAGCTCTCCCAGCCGAGGAAACACCAACTGCAGTGGCTTTTTCCTGGCAGAGAAATCCAGCATTTTGGGTTTATGCCTGCTGTTCTCCCTAAAACCCCACTCTGCCTTGGGCTGGCTGATTTTGGAACACCTGGCTGGCAGCTCCAGGCACCCTGGGGACCCCTGTGCTGCCTCCCCTCCCTGCTCCTCCTCTCCTGGGGGATGGTGACTGCAGCTGGGAGCTGAAGCTCACCTGAAATGCCATCCTCCTTTAGCTGCCTCCATGGGGTAATTGCAGCTGGAAATACAAGGTTTGCTAAACTAATTACAACCCAAATGCAGTGTTTACCTTGTGAGAGGCTGACTGGGAACACCTGTGCCAGTTTGTGGACTAGAAAAAAGCGATTTTAGGAGTTTGAAGTATTTTTGCTTGTGATGTCTCCTGTTGGCTGTGTCTTGTGTCCTTCCCACTGATCCCCAGCAGATCAGGGCATGCCACTGTTTGTGTGGTGTTGTGGCTGTTTTGGGGCCCCTCATCCTCCTGGGAGGGCTGAACTGTGGCCCCAAGGAGTGCAGGTGAGCCCCAGGTGCAGAGAGCACAAAGGGTTTTGTGCTTCACTGATGGTTGGGGCACTGGAGAAGTGGTTGAAGCAGGGAAGGATCAGACCTGAGGTGGTCCTGAGCACAAGCACTGTGACAGGACAAGGGGAATGGCTTTGAACTGACAGAGTGGAGGTGTAGGTGGGAAAATGGGAAGGAATTGTTCCCTGGGAGGGTGGGGAGCCCCTGGATCCCTGGCACTGTCCAAGGCCAGGCTGGAGGAGGCTTGGTGCTGACTGTGGAGCACACAGGACTGGCTGGAAGCTCAGACATCCCACTGCAGACAACCATTGTTGCAATTTTTTTCTCTATTAAATTCCTCCTTTTGGACTCAGTATTGTTCTCTGCCACCTTGTTGGTGCTGGGTAAGGATTGGTCTTGATGGTCTCGGTCTTCTCTAGCCCCTTCCAATGCTGAACCAGCCTTTGTGTGAAGAAATTCCCCTGGTGTCCACCCTGAGCCTCCCCTGGCCCAGCCTGAGGCCGTTCCCTCTCCTCCTGTCCCTGTTCCCTGGGAGCAGAGCCCGACCCCCCCGGCTGTCCCCTCCTGTCAGGAGCTGTGCAGAGCCACAAGGGCCCCCTGAGCCTCCTTTTCTCCAGGCTGAGCCCCTTTCCCAGCTCCCTCAGCCCCTCCTGGTGCTCCAGCCCCTTCCCCAGCTCTGTTCCCTTCCCTGGACACGCTCCCCAAGTGGATGATCCTACTGAGAGCTGAATTATTCCCAGCTCCCTTTGTGCCCATGCTGGATTTTGGTGGACACCCCTCTGACTGTTCACCCCTGCAGCTCCAGGGCCACCCTCAGGTGAAGGCTCTGCTTGGGTTTTGGCTTTTAATTTGACTTTTTAACATTTCTTTTTCTTTCCTGCTCATACTGAAGCAGTCCCAGAGCAGAGCTGCTGCTGGCTAACCCACACAGCAGCGTTTGAACCCAGCAGGAGGAGCCCTGCAGTCCTGAGGAAGGCTTGGAGGGATGAGTGCTGTGGAACAGCCTTGCCTTGCCCAGAGGGGTCAGATACAGACACTGGAGCCCAGACTCATCAGTAAATGGGCGTTTGGGAGAGGGGGCAGGGTAAGAGCTGTACCAAGAGATGTGGGACTGCAGAGGGCTCTATAAAATGCTGTTTATTGTACCCAGACAGCAACCACAGGTCGTGTGTTGGGGAAGATGAAATAGGAAAGCCTTATAATTGTGACTGTATGAACTTTGAGAATATGAAACCTATATGTGAAATAGAATTGAAGGCAAGTTTTGATGTCTCAGAAGCCAAGCCTGGGTTACTGAGCAACTAGAAAACAACAGAATGGCCAGCAGAAGGTAATCCCCTCTTGATGAAACAATGCCCTTCTCCTTACCAAGAGTCCAAGGGTCTTCCTTTACTCTTTCTCTCTCTCCTCGGTCCTGCCCTGAGCTGTGGCTGGCAGCTCTCAGCAGGGCCCCTATACCCACACCCTGAGCAATAAANGTGGTTTTTCAGTTTTCTTGCAGTGGAAAATTCTGAGACTTTTTTTCTACTTACAGCATCAGCATGTCTATTTACTTCTTGTATTTTTCTGCTTGGTAAAAAACCTCTCCTGTTTGAGGTGGGCTTATCCTTTGTTCTAAGTCATAAAAACTCTTCTTAACTAACACACCCTTTGCCTTCTTAGTTATCCAGTAAGCCTGGCTCAGCAGTTCCTTTAGCCTTTGTTACTCTTCTATATCAAAACTTGCTTCCATCTCTATTCCTTTCTCAGTTTCTACATTCAAAAACCTTTCTGCCAAGCACACATATCTGTGAGACTTTCTTGTCAAACTTTCATCCATCCCAACAGGGCAGGACCAAGAGGTGACACTTTGGCTGTCTGGGTCCCCCAGCTCCTTGCTGCTGTCACTCAGGGCTGTGTCCCTGTGCCAGAGGGAACCTTGCAGGAGCAGGGAATGGCTGCCCCTCTCTGATCCTGAGCCTGCTCATCCCATTTACCCAGCTTTACACAGAGCTGAGCTTCCCTTCAAGGAGAATTGATGGAGGGGCAGAGATGGTCCTGGCAGAGCAGGAGTGCTCAGGGGGACTGGGAGACACATCAGGGTGAACTGGACTTGCTCATAACCTTCCTGCACATTCCTTCCTTCATAATAATACTTATTTTATTTAATAAATAACATACATGATATATAAATAAATGTCTTCATCAAATATATTTAATTTAGTTTGATTTGTTTAATATTTTTCAATTAGGCCCATGAATGGCTACTGAAAAGATATCTGAACACATTTGATTTTCTTATTTTTTCTTGATTTTCTTAATTTGTCTTGGTTTTTTGCTGATCTATATGCTACTTTCATATCACAATTCTATCCCTTATGTAAAAGATACAATTTTAATATAAGCTTAACATAAAATATTTCTTTATTTCTTGTTTTTTGCAGCACTTGGGCAGAAGTCCTCAGCAATGCAAGTTTCCTGGTGTGAGTAACACAGCTTCCTGCTGAGAGCTGCTGATTTGTTTTGTTCTGGCCAGTGGATTTAACCTGGGAAGGAGATCCAGAGAGAAGCTCCCTGGTTCCCAGGGCAGCCTGGCTGGCTGTGTTCTCACAGAAACTCAGAAGTTCTCAGAAACTTCTGGCCTCACCTCCCTGGACACCACTGCAATTTGGGGAGAAACCACAAAGGTGCTTTTTTCCCCTCTTTTTCTTTTTGATCTCCCTTTTTTTGGCTGTTTTGGGGAGGGAGGGAGGAGAGGCCCGAGCAGGGAAAGGAGAGCCCAGGGTTTGGTAGCCACTGGTGGCTTTGCAGGGGCACCAGTGGCTGCAGCTCCTCAGATCCCAGGAGCTGCTCTGGGGAATGCTGTTTGATCCCTCACCCTAATCAGGGTTCAGCTCCTTTATCTGCTGGCACATAATGACTGGGAGCAGCTGGGACAGGAGAGCTCCTCAGAGCTGCAGGAAAAGGCCCCAGGCAGGGATGAATTTATTGACAGGCATTTATTGACTTGGGGACCCTCCCCCTGGGGTGCTGCAGCCCCTCGGGTGACAGGAGCTTGTTCTGGACAGAAGGACCTGCCAAGACCTCCTGGGGGGGGGCTCCTGCTGGGAATGGGGGTTCCAGGAGCCCTGTAATTCATGCCCTGCCCAGCACTGCAGGAGGCAGAGGGGTTCAGCCTTTCCTGGGGTCATCCCTCCTCGTTGGGCTTCATCTCCCAAAGCTCCTTTCCTTGGGCACTGTTACAGTGACTGCCATCCCTGGCAGTGCCCAAGGCCAGGCTGGACAGGGCTGGGAGCAGCCTGGGACAGTGGAAGGTGTCCCTGCCATGGCAGGGCTGGGATGGGATGGGCTTGGAAGTCCCTTCCCACCCAAACCAGCAGTTTCTATCCTGCTTTCTCTGGAATTTGTGAAGAATTCAGCTGGAAGTGCAGCTTGGTGAATCTTAACAAAAGCAAAGCCCAAAACTTCTTTGCTCCTTCTCCTTTGACTGGAGACTGTTTGGTTTGGGAAGTTGCTCTGTTGGAAGTAGGAAGGAAATTTTCAGGCTGTTTCTCTGAAATCAGAAATTAAATCAGATCAGAGGCTCCATTTCCAGTTAGGTACCCACAGCAGTGGGGCATCTGTAGGGGTGGGGGGAATCCCAGGGGAGCCTCCAGGTCTGCCAGATCCTTCTGAAAGGATGCACTGAGGAATTCAGTCACTAATGCGGTCCTCAGGCCATGGCTCTGGTGAGGATGAATCATTTCCTGGGCTTCTGCTTTTAATGAGGGGAGAGCTTGCAAAAGGTCAACCTGCAGAGTTGTCATTTGCCATCTTCTCTCCCAAACTGGTGGAACTGTAGGAGGTTCCAGCATTTTCTGGAGGTTACAGAAGACTTTGGTGGCTTGTGGACAAGTCCCAGCTCTGGACAGAGGTTTGAGGTGACATCTTCAGGTGATTGTGCTCAGTCACTTTCAGCAGGACAGGTGGAAGAAGTGTCTAAGTCCTGAAAGAGTAAGATCTGTCCTAAAATAGCAATGCTAATAATGACACAATCACAGAATTTTTAAGTTTGGAAAAGACCTTTGAGATCATAAAGTTCAACCATCAGCCAATTCACCACTAACCCATATCCTCAAGTGCCACATTTTTAGAATGTTCTAAAACATTCTGAATAGTGACTCCACTGCTTCCCTGCACAACCTGCTCCCATGCTTGCAACCCTTTCAGTGAAGGCATTTTTCCCAATATCCAATCTGAACCTCCCCTGATGCAATCCCAGGCTGTGTCCTCTTGTCCTGTCCCTTGTTCCCTGAGAGATGAACCCAACCCCTCACTGCTTGCACCCTCCTGCCAGATAATAATAATAATATTAATATTTTCCTAGGTCCAACCTGCCTCTTAACACTTCCAAACATCCTTTCTTCAATTATTTTGGAACAAAGCCAGTGATTTATTCTGTCTGTCCAGGCTGTAATTGTCACATTTCTATCCTGGTTTCCATGGACCTTTGCTGCCCTGTGGCAGAGGAGTGTGCCAGCCCCAGCTCTGCCTGGCACCGTGTGACAAAGGGGTGAGCTGGGAGGGGGAGGGCTCCTGAAATGGGAAGGGATTTCTCAAATGGGGGGATCTCTGCCCTGAGCCCATTGGGCCCTGTTTGGGGGCACTGGGGTCACAAGGCCTTACAAACACTGAGGTGATGCCTTGGGGTGCTGCTTTGTGCTTCCAGGGCTGGCAGCAGGAGGAGGAACTGGGCATCCTCGTTGGTCACAGGTGGAGCTGGCACAGCCCCAGCACAGGAAAGGGCCCATGGAGCTGGGCTGGGCAGCTCTGCACAGTCAGAGTCCAGCTGTGCACTCCTTGTGATCCTGGAGATCACAGCATCTGAAAGGCTGGGAGAGACCTTCAAGGCCATCAAGTCCAACCTTTGACCAAACACCATCCTGCCTCCTAAACCAGATTGGGGAATCTGCTCTTTTTTCTTTTTCATTTTGAGCCTTCTATGCATGGTGACTCCACCACTGTCCCAAGGAGCCTGTTCCAAGGCTTTCAATGAAGAAATTCTTCCAGATCTCCAGGATGAAGCTCTCCTGGCACAACCTGGGCTATTCTCCCACGTTCTGTTGCAGCTCCTCAGCTGGAGAGGGTGACCCCACCATGCCACGATCTCCTTTCAGGTAGCTGTGCAGAGCAGAATTGAGATCCTTTGCCCATTTCTGTCACATTTCCAATTTTTGAGGTGCTGGGCTATTCCTGAGGTCCTTTTCCCATTTCCATGACTTTGCTGAGCACCTTCACTCCACCACTGTCTGAAGTGACCTGGCCATGAGGCAGTGCCTGACTCGCAGGGGTTGTTTCTCTGTTGTAAGGTGGAAGAAAGTCATTCTCCCCCCATCCCTGCTGTGAAGGCAGAGCTCAGTGATGCCCAGGAAGTCCCTGGGGATGTCAGAGGGGCAGCAGCCCCATGGGCTCCAGCCTAACTCCAGGTTACACAGCTGTACCCAGATGTGCTGCCTCTCCTGGGGCTGCTGAGCACCTTCTCTCCAGGAGCAGGGAACACACCCTGCAGCTCAGGCAGGTGGTGGCAGCTCCTGGGGAAGTGTGACACTGTCAAAGACATCTGTCAAAGCTGAGAAGGGATTCCAAGAGGATTTGACAGCACTGGCACAATTGGTGAGGCTGTCCTTCCCAGCAAACACAGCTCTTGCTGCCCTAAAGAGGTGCAGAAGAGCAGGGACACTTTTGGGATAAGGTGAGGATGTTACTGCTTCCTCCCAGGTCCTTCTGGAGCCTGGGCAGCTCTTTCAACCCTTCTGTAACTCGGGTGATTTGTGTGCTTCTATGAGCTCATTTTAGCATTTCTCTGAAAATCCACAGCAGTAATTTGGTAAATAGAGAATTACCAGACCTGAAGTACTCTAGCCCTGGCCAGCTGTAATTTGCTCTAGGTAATCACTATTCTGCTGCTTCTCTCTGCTAGCTCTGAAAGTGCTAGGAATTTAGAGTAGGAATCAATTAAACAGCAAATAGGTTTCTTTCTCAAAATCAATTAAGTCCTCCTCCCAACCAGTGCAATGGTCTCCCTGGAATTTCATATTCTGCTTGGCTGCTGTTTCCTCAGCAGCTTTTGCTGGATAATGTTGATGTTTTATAGCTTGATTTAAATCATATGGATCAATGCATATGCACCCCTTATTTGGATTTTTCAATTACAGCCGTGTATTTAGCCTAAATGAATTATCTGGGTTGTAGTTGCAGCTACACAGAGAATTTTTCATAATGCCCAATTCAACTCCTACTTTCTCTGTAAGCATAAAATATTTCTTTGGGGAGAAGATCATTAGGGTTGTTTGCCCTTCTTGCTGGAGTCTGGGCCTTCCAAAAGGGCCAGATCAGGAATTTTCAACCATCTCCAGCCTGTGGATTCTACTTCAGCTTTGGGTGGAGAAGCAAACACCTGGGAATTGTGGATTGTGCAGCTGTGTGGGTGAAAGTCATTTTTTTAGGTCTCTTGTGAGCTCCCCTGATGTGGCTCATGGCCCTCTGCCCACTGTGCCCTCCCCACAGCTCTCAGGTCACACCTGAGGTCCCTGCCCTGGATCTGAGCTCTCCCTGTTGCATCTGGGTTTTAAACCATCCTCCTCCCTGCCTGCTGTGCCTCTGACCAACCCCTGTCCATCTGCATCCCTAAACCCTGAAATGCCTTTGGGAATCTGGTCCTCAGCATGCCTGACTTTCCATGGCACCACTGAAACAGGACTTGGCCCCCAAAGCTCCCAAGTGTGTTTGTTTTTCATGTTCCTCACAGGACATTCATCCCCAGTCCCTGTCTGGGACAGGGGAAGGGCTCTGAGTTTTAAGCCAAGCTGTGGCTCATCTTTAAATCAGAAGATAAAAGTTAATTATAGATATATTAATGACATGGGGCTGTGTCAGGGGAGGATCAGGCTGGACTGTGGGCACAGCCCCTCCAACCACCCTTTGCCTGTTTAATTCTTAAACCCCAATGGTTCCTGCAGGCAAAGGCTGTGTTTAATCCCTGCTGCCATCCAGGGCAGCTCTGTGTGCAGACCAGACCTTGCCAGCAGTGCGGAAAAAAAATTGCAAAAACAGGGCTTTTACTTGTATTTCATGGAATTTGAAATTAGTACATATTTAAAAGTCCAAAACAATGTAACAGTTACTTTGGGTTTGAATTGAACTTCAGGGTTCCAATTTTGACAAATCTAAAAAGGGGGATAATTGCTAAAATGGTGTGAATGGTTGATTTATTTTTCCATGTGACAGCCAAACCCAAATTTTTCAAGGAACTGTTGAACTTTGGAGAGCTGAAACAACACTCACTGTCCATCTCCCAAAACTCCAGCTCTTAAATACTTCATGTGGCTCAATGCACACTTTTCCACTTAAAGCAAAACTTCTCATGCTGAAAATAGAGGCCTGAGCCTACAAACTGCTTGAGAAGTTGGTGTCATCTGAGTTTCCTTGCTGCTTGAGGGGGTTTAGGGGATCAGCCTTGTGCCCAGGGAGATGCTCTGGCCACAGCAGTCCAAGGAGAGGCCCTGGATGCCTCCATGGTAAATCCCACTTTTCCAGCTTTGTATAAACAATTCCCTGATCCTGTTCCTTCCTCCAGGCCAATGAGCCTTTCTCTTGCTCCTGGAATTCAGGAGGACTAAAACCCCTCCCAGCTGAGGAGCCGCAGAGGCAGGAGCAGAGTTCCTCTCCTGGAGGGGACAGGGCTGGTCCCAGGCTCCAAATCCTCCTCCAGGGACAGAACTGTGCCCAAAAGGCTCTCCCAGCCCCTTTCCCAGGAGGTTTAAGCCCTCTCCTGCCCCAGGGCTTCGACAGATTTCAGGCTGTGGTGGCTCCCCAGCCTTTGCTCCAGTGCAATTTCATCCCTTAACCAGGGGAATGTCCAAGGAATAGAGGTGCCAGGTGTCACTGCAGGATGTGCTTGGGATCCCTCCAGGTGAGCTGTTGGGGTGACCTGGGCCTTGCTGTGTCCCAGGTGAGCATTCCCACACTCACACCTGGCCCAAGATCCACGTTATCCCGTTTTGTGACTTTGCCTCCTTTGCTTCCCCTTTCTTTCCTCACTGCTTTTCCTCTGCTCCTGGGGGAACCAGGGAAATCACCTGCTGGGGACCAGTTTGTCTTAAACTGGGGGAGTGGGGGTATGCACAGATTTCCATTAGCCAGTGATTCATCACTTTATTGCTGCTGGGAGACCAAGGCATCCCTTTAATCCCTGGAATTCCCACAGGCCAGTGCTTGAGGGGGTATTCAGGCTCCTGCCTGTGTTAAATCTGACTTTCCCTTCCTCATTTGCTGCTGTCTGCAGGGCTCTGAGCAGCCTCTGCCATATGTTAATTTAATAATTGCCTAATGTTGTAATACACATGTGCTCTAATGGAGCAATTTCCCAGTTCCCATCCTGGAATCTGTTTCAGCTGTCAATATTTCTTTACAATGTCTATTTTTTCAGGATTTCTTGAAAACAATGGCATGATTACAATAACTTCAGTTAAGCCTGGTCCTTCAGCAGCCTGGCACAGTAAATATTCTAAAATCCCCATATGTCTGAAACAATCTGGGAAGTTTTAAAATATTAAAGTAACACATCCCCATTCATGCAAAATGTTAGGCCTGATGGTGCAATTATCCAGTCTATTAATTATTATCTGGTCTGCTTAGAAAGTGAAAGCTCTTCTTCAAATGGCATCAACTGAGATGAATATAAATTAAGAAGGGTCAGGTTTATTTCATGTCCACTGCAACTATCAAAAAATAGCCAACTAAAAAAGGCAAGGCCAGACCAGGAGGCCAAATAAGTGTGGGGGATGCCAGATGAAGAAATGGATTTATTCCAGCACAATCCTGTCTGTGCTGATGCTGCTTTTCCTGGTCTGCAAACTTATGTGAAGCTCATCTCAGAAGGAAAAATAAATAAAGCCATGATTCCATGTTCCTTACAGAGCAGGAGATATTTATTGTAGGGGGCATAAATGCTTCAGTTTCACTTAGGTGCCTCAGCTTTATTTAGATTTGCCATGAAATCTCTCCTGGGCCAGGCTGCCCTGGGCAGGAAAGGCCAACACCAACACTGAGAGCCTCGTTAAAGCTCCTGCTGCTGTCCTTCCTCTTTCCCTGGGCAGCTCCTGCCTTTGGATGGCTCTGGAGCTTTGCAAAGTGAGCACGTGGAGTTCCTGGTAAAGGCAGCAGGAGCCTCTGTGTTTTCAGCCATCTGTGCCCCTGCTCTTGGCTCCATCCCTGCTGGCAGGTGCTGCATCCTCCTGGCACCCTGAGGCTGCTCTGACCATCCTCTCTTGGCTTTCCTGCTGAAATCCAAATGCCCACGGCTTGGACTTGTGCTGGGACTTCAGGGCAGAGCGGGGAGGAGCTTTAGGCTGTGAAAGCTGCAAGTGTAAATCCATGTTCTTCCCCCTTAGGTTCCTTTAAAGCCCACAGAGAGAAGCTGGCAGTGGGACATACCTTTCATTTTAGGCCTGGAGATAGGATTGATCCTCCTGTGAAAAATGCCATTCACTTGTGTTTAAAAATTTTATTTTATTTATTGTATTTTAGAAGTTTAATAGTAAAAAATTTAAGGCAATATAAATTTGGACAATTGAGGTTAGGACAATAAAAGAGACAATAAAAAGCAAAGAATTATGGATGTCTGGGTGCTTCTCTCTCAGTAAAAGCACAAAGCACTCACAAAGGACTGACCCTTAAAAGCAATAGCTTGTTGCATATTCATATTTCTTCATACATGATTCAAACATTCCTCTCAAACAAAGGATGTCTTCTGTTTAATCTCTGTTCCCCCTCTCATTGCATAAATCAATTTCTTGGCTCCTAAGGGTCTATAAGGAGGCAATAACTCTTTTCTCGGGATTTTGGTGTCTTCTTGTTATTATCTTTGTGCAAAGAGTTTCTTGGTTATCTTATCTGTTCCTTGAGCTAGTTACAAAAAGTGTTTTCCATCACATAGTTTCTATTATGCCTTAACAAACAGGAAAAAACCTACCTTTAAAAGATTAATATAGTACAACAAAAATTAATACAACATAACTTTCCAACATAACACATACAGTATTCATTATAATATTTGCAAAGAGCCAATCATATAATACTCATTTTCACACTTCCCTCTTTGGATTTTGGTCCAAATGGGCTTATTTCAAATTTAGAATTTCAAATTCCCAGAGTGGTTTGGGTGGAAAGGGACCTTAACTCTCATCCCACCCCCTTCCACGGGCAGGGACTCCTTTCCCCCACCTTGTTTTGTACCTTCCTGCCCCTGCTGCTCCTTCTGGGGTCTCTCCTCCCGGGCTCCTGCAGAAGGAACACATGGTTTTTTTCCTCTTTGCTTTGTTGGAAGACTCGTGGAGGATTGTGCTGGTGGTGAAAAGGGGAATTAAACGCAGATTTCCCAAGCAAAAGGCAAGTGAGTGTTGGGCCCCATTTCCTCTTTGGGGATGTGAGCTCAGGATTTGCAGAGTGCTGTGAAATCCCCTGGGATGGAAGCTAATGGGAATGTGACAGCTATTGTTATAAACTCCCTCAGCAAACTTGAACTTGCCCACGTGTCTGTTCAAAAGCTTATTAGAAATCAATTCCAAATAATTGCATTATGCCTTTGTATTGGTGGATTTTCTGCAGTAATTGACTTTACAGAAGACAGCTCTCAGCTTAGGAGGGGTTTGTGGCCAGCCCAGTGCCAGGAACGCTGCAGGATTCTGTGTGTGAAAGCATCTCTGACAGAGAGGTGGGGAGTGAGAAGCAGCCCTAACAATGCTTCCATTAGCAGCACCTCCAGGCTGATCCAACCACCAGAGGGTTTCAGGCTCAGGGAGTTTCCTGGGGATTCAGCTGCATCTGGAGACAAGAAGTACCGAGTGAGGGTGGGTAGCTCAGCGTTAGGTTGGTGAGGGTGTAATTGTTGAGTTGAAATTTGAGATTCTCACCACCCTCAGTGGGTCTTGGGGGCTGGAAATAGCCAAGAGACACCAGCATTGACATCACCAAAACCTCAGTACTAAAAGTCCTGCCTGTCAGCAGGTGTGGGATGCTCAGAGCCCCCTCAGGTGTGCAGCCCTCTCTGGAGAGAGGCTGAGAGAGCTGGGGCTGCTCAGCCTGGAGAAGAGAAGATTGTGTGGAGACCTCCCAGCACCTTTCCAGGGTGTGAAGGGGCTACAGGGAAGCCAGAGAGGGACCCTTTGTCAGGAATTGTGGTGACAGGACAAGGGAGAATAGGATCAAACTAAAAGAGGGGAAATTTAGATTAGATAAACACATCGAATTGTTCCCTGTGAGGGTGGGCAGGCCCTGGCACAGGGTGCCCAGAGCAGCTGTGGCTGCCCCTGGATCCTGGACAGGGCTTGGAGCAGCCTGGGACAATGGAAGTGTCCCTGCCATGGCAGGGGTGGCACTGGATGGGCTTTGAGGTTCCTTCCAACCCAAACCAGTCTGGGATTCTGTGACTTCATGCCTGACATTTTTCAGACTACAGCTCGGGGTCCAAAAGATGCAGGAAAATCCCCAAGTCAACCATCTGAAAAGAGACTGGACCACTCTCTGAAGAAAATCTTGGATTGTGTTTCCCCTTTATTAACATCAGAATCCTTCATTTAGCCATTAAAGGATTGTACCCTTGTCTAAATATCTTGTAATAATATTTCTGGCAGTTTTGAAATGCTACTTTAAAAATTCTGAGGCAGGAAATGGCCAAGATTTGCCCTTTCACAGAAAGATAAACAATAATGTGCAACAAGAAAATAATCATCTTTCCTTTGAATGGAAATATCCTGAAACTTCTGCTGGCTTGTTGAGATTTCATTTCCAGTGAGTGATTTTTTGGAAAACAAAAGGACTTTAGGAGAAACTTGTGGAATTGCTCCTGTAGGGCCATGGAAGAATGACAGGATTCCCAATAAAGATGTATGGCCATCAGTGCCATGGCCCTGCACATGTCACATTCTGTGCTGGTGGATTGGGAAGGCTCATCCAGGATCTTCCCAGAAAGCTGAATTCCACAAACATTCTGAATCCAGCCTTATTCAAACATGTGCTTCCAGGCACTGTTGGGAAACTGGTCTTTAAACCACTAACAACACCTGGAGGGAAAAGCCTGCTCCAGCTTCATGTACATCCCCTTTTTTTTGAGGCAAACAAGGAAAGGGTGAAGTTGTGCTGAATAGAAAAACACTGAAACCCCAAAAAATCAATTCCTTCAGTGGTTACGAGGAATCTTTCCTGCATTCATAACAGAGCCAAGATTAATTGGGGAACACTGGTCGTTAGGAAGAAATGGAAACAAGCAGCCTTTCCATGGATTCCAGAATAATGAACATTCTGCCTCAGTAATCAATAACTCTAAGCAGCTTAACAAGGCAGGCTTTGCTGTAGGACCAGCTTAGCCCTGGAACCAGAGCAGCTGTGCTGGAGATTGTCCCGGAGTCTGGGGGTGAGTTCTGTGTCCTGCTCTGGAGCAGCACAGGCACTGGTAAAGTTCCCAGTGCACTTTGCATCCCAAGGGTTGGAAATATTGCACCAGCACAGCCTCAGCCTCTGCTGTCCCTGTGCCACAGGGCAGAGTGGGGGTGGAGAAGGAACCTCCAGAGACCAAGGTGTAAAATTCAGCCGCAAATATCAAATCCTTCTGTCCTCCCAGAGATTTCCAGGCTGGAATTTCCTCTCCTGGTTTAACACAGAGACACGAACATGCTGTCTAAACTTTAAATCTGGCTCTGGTTTTGATCATATTTAAGGCACCTGAACATTTCCCCCACAGCTGCTCATCCCTCCCTGCCAGCACATCGCAGGTATCCTGCACTGAGACAGGAATACAAATAGTGTCAAAATATTGGTAAACCTCTAAAACCCCCAGGGATCAGAGATGAAATGAAAATCCAGAAGCAGCAATAATAAATCTGAAATAACTTTGCTCGCAGTCTCATATTTATAATTTCATCTCCAGTCTTTGCAAATATGGAATTTGTGGAGCAGCGTCTTGGTAAAATCAGAGCATCTCAACACCTTAATGCATGGAAAGGGCCCCTCTGAGAGCTCACCTGCCTCCCTCTCCACTCCTTCCACATGCTTCTCTCAGCACAAAACACAATTAGGAAAAAGCTGTGAGTTTGAAAAGGTGTTGCAATAAAATAAAGCAAGACCTCGGGAAGGCTTTGGAAGCTTGATAGTAATCAAATCCACTGCAGAAAGGAAAATCAATGTTGCTATCTTTATATATCAACATAAACATTTTTATTTCATTACAGCAACGGGAAGGACAAAGTGTAATGAATCAAGAGGGATTTCAGGAGGGGAATGAAGATGAAACAACCCAGCTTGTCACTGTTCCTGTCTCGTGAAGGATAACCCTGTCTCTCCAAAACACTGTAAATCTTTCACCCTGGGAGCCTTTGCAGCCCCAGGCAGGAAGGAGAGCAGACCTGCAGCAACAACTCACGGCCAGATTAGTGGCACTTCTCTGATGGGGGCAGTGCTTGGGGTGTGGGAGGTGCTGGGGCTGTGCACATCCCTGGGGGCTCCCTGCTGCCAGAGGTGGGATCCAGATGTTCTTTGGGACAGAGGCTCCAGCCTGTGGGAGGGGTCTGCCCTGATAGCCCCAGGGGTACCAGATCTGTAGATGGCCCAGAGGACCCAGAAAGGACAGATCTGTTCAATGGAAATGTGATTATTTTCTTTTTGCACATTATTGTTTATATTTCTGTGAAGGGGCAAATCCTGGGCATTTCCTGACCTGAAATTTTAGAAGTAGCATTTCAAAAGTTTCCAAAATATCATGGTAAGATAACCAGAGAAGGGGAAAATGCTTCAACAGCTAAATGAAGGAATCTGATGCTAATATAATAGAAGCACAATCTAAGATTTTCTCCAGCCTAGCCCTGCCAGCACAGGGACAACAAGGGCTGAGGCCAAGCTCAGGAATTCCTGAGGGCTCAATCCTCCCTGGCAGTGACATGGGACAGGTTCATGGCAGGGTGGGACTGAGCTCAGAGTGTCTCAGTCAGGCCCTGAGTAAAATTCTGCACCCTCTCTTTGGCAAACAAAGCAAAATGATCCTAAATCCTCCCCCCATGCTGAATGTCCTTCACATAACAAGTCAACAAACAGGAGGGAACAATGAATATATTTGCAAAAATGGGTTTGGCTCATGGACAGAAGGACTGAACCACTGAATAATGTATTTATGTGAGCAGCCCTCCTCTGAATGAGGGAAGGCAGATTTAGATACATGAGCAGGTCAGGCATCAGAAATTTTGGTTTGTGCAGAGTTTGGAGCCCAGAATGCCGACTCCATTTCAATTAAAAATAATCTTATTGATTTCTGTTTGAAATTGTATGGAAACATAGCAATGCTCTTGTAGCTGTTTCAGGATAAAGCTGCTCAGCTTGGCAGCACAGACTGAGCTTCCCTGCATTTTGGGGGTCAGTGGGGACAGCCCTGAGGGCAGGGCTACTGGCCATGGGGACCTGGCCAGCTGCAGGAATGGGCTGGGAGCCTCAGAAAGGTCAATACATACAAAAACAAAATCCTGGGAGGAACACCAGGAGCTGACACTGCTGGATCCAGGGAAAGATTTGCAGGAAAAGGTGCTGGGGCTGCTGGTGGACAAGTCAGGGATAAAGGGACCCTGACCCCTGCAAAAGCTGTTAGTGAGGGTGGCAGCGTGGCAAGGAAAGGGATCCTTGGCCTCTTGGATCCCAGGGCAAGGCCAGTGGGTCCAGCCATCAGAATGGTCAGGGATGGAGAACAAAATGGTCAGGGATGGAGAGGCTGAGGGGGCTGGGTCTGTTCAGCCTGAAGAAGAGAAGGGGAAGCTGAGATCTCACCATAATCTGCAATGGCCTGACAGGAGGGGATGAGGTGGCACTTCCAGAGGTTTTGGGGGAGAGGTCAGACTCCACAAGTGGGACCAGGGGAAATCCTCGTTAGACAGAAGGGGAAAAGAAAATCATGCTGAGGGTGATCAGACACTGAACCAGGGGTGCAAGAGAGGCTGTGAGATATCAAAAATTCAACTGGGCAAGGCTTGGAACAGGAGACCATGGATCTCCAGCACACGTGGAGCTGGATTCACATCCTGGTGAGGGGGTGCAGGCTCTGAGAAAGGACAGTCACAAATCCTTGAATAACCACCCTGAGGCTCTGTCCATCCCCTGGAAGCTGCAGCCCGTGCCTGTGTATGATGACAGGGCAGCAGGGCAGGCACTGAGTCCCTCCTGTGCCCTGAGGGAATGTCCCTGGCAGCTCCCAGGGGTGCCCATGGCAATGTGCCAGTGGCTGCTGCCCAGCCAGCCCCTTCCCCTGGGATCCATGGCAGACCTGCTTGCTCAGCCTGTTAAGGAAATCATTTTCACAGCCTGGAGTGGTTTTCTCTCCGTGCTTCCCCACACCAGCTGCCCCACAAGCAAACTTCTGGATACTTCTGCTGCCTGGGGGAATTCCTCCACCTCCTCCAGGCTGCTCCCTCCTGCCCACCTCATTCCCACCTTCCAGCATATCCCTCCTTTATCCCCATGGCTCAGGAGGCCCCCCAGCCTTTTGCTCTGTGTTCCCTGGGCTGTTTCTCCTCCACAGCTGCCTGAGCAAACCAGGATGATCTCTCCAAAGGGGACCTGTGCTGCCTGTCAGGGAGAGGTTGGGAATGGCTGTTCCAGCTCTTGTTCCACCTTTGCACCAACACCTTCCCACCACTGTCACCATGCAGGGCTCCTCCTTTGGTGTTATCAGAGCTGTTTCAGTAAAATCCAACTTCTGACAACTCCTGTCCTCTGGCATCTGCCTGGCAGGGCTTGGAGGCACCCAGGATTTCCTCTGTGTCGCTGTCCCCTCTCTCTTTTTAAATAAACGTGACATCCCTTTTGCTCCTCTGGGCTGGAAACTTTCTTTTCTCTCCAGGGAGCTTAATTCTGTTACTCCAAGGTCTCAGGAGGCTTTGGGAATAAAGAGTCCAACAAATTAGATTGGTTTCACTGGGTGGATGAGCCTGCAGCGGGGATATTGGGGTTTTGTGTGCTGCGGTTTCATTTCTTTCTCATCCTGTAAGCTCTGCAATCTCTTCCCAGCTCTTATCCCTGAGAGCAATGTTGGGATGCTTCCCTCTGCTCTGACACTGTGAACTCCTCCAGGTCTAAGGGGGGTCTTAAAAGAAGTTTGCCTGCTCTGGGCTCTCTGTAGCCCAACATCCTGTGCTGATTTTCTCTCTGGAGGATTTGCAAAGTCTGGCTGGGGAGCCAGTTCTGAGGGTTTGTGACACCTCAGTTCCTCTTTGTCACAAATTAACAGCTGAGAGGTAATTTCCCACCTCCAGCAAACTCCTTTGACCCCTTTTACCTCGAGTGAAGGTTGTCCACACATGACAGACCCCTCCCCTTCCTCCAAACCCCTCTCAGAGCTCAGGTAGGAGCAGATGGAGGCTGAGCATCCCCTGCAGTGAATCCATCCAGAACCCCCTTCCAGCACTGTTTGAATTACTCAAATGTAAGTATGGAAGGTATAAATAATTCAGAGTACATTTGTTTCTTTTGGAAGCCAGGTTTCTGAAGGCACTGACACTCCCACACCCCAGAATTCCAGAACTGGGCTCCCCAGCCCGGAATGCAGGAGCTTGGGAAAAAGCTGAGGAAAAGCCTGGAGCTGAGCCAGGTTTCCACCAGTCAGCCCCATCTCACCCCATAGATGCTGGTCCAGCCACTTCTTGCAGCCTCCCATTCTCTGGGCTTGCACCAATCTCCTCCAGTCCTCTCCTGCCTGCAACAATTTTTTTTTTAAGTTCCTGATGAGTAAAGAGAATTTCATAATGTGTTCGAAATGAATGGTTTCCTACCATCCACACATGTGGAAAACACTCAGTCTCTTTCTTTGCAGCATCTTTAAAGAGTGTTTCTGCATCCTCCCCTTCTCCTGTCTCCTCTGCTTTATGCTGAGAAGCCCCAGTTGGTTCATCTCCCTCCATTGGGCTGGGGAGCTGGAATATGGAATAACTGCAAGGATCAGGGATGAGTTTACCAGCCTTGGTCCTGCAGGGAATGAAATTTGTGACTAAGAGATCTTTTCCTCCATGGCATCAGTTCCAAGTCAGCTGAGCTTCAGCGAAATGGCTGCAGACAGGTGTCAGGGTTATAGTTAGCACCAATCCTAAACCTCAATCCCTCCCTTCAGCTGGAGCCTCTGGATTCATTCCATAGGCTGAGCTAGAGAGAAAGGCTTTAAAGGCTGAAGATTCTGCTTCTACACTTCTGAAACACAGCAGTTGTTGCAAAGGCTGCTGAAGGACCCACGTGTGAGTGGTTCTGCAGCGCAGAGCTGTGAGCAGGAATCTGGAATGAGGCACCTGCTGCTCTTCCCAGGAACGAGAGTCCCTCCAGGGAAAAGCTCACCACGGAGCCTCAGGCTTGGCTTCTGTGAGAGTTGCTTGTAGAGCTCTGCTAATGAGGGGCTCCTCTTGTTCTTACTGAGTTCCTCTGCTGAAGAGCTCAGCAACGAGGGCTGGAATGAACCCTGGGTACCAAACAAAGTCTGGAAATGTCCCAGAGATGGCTCAAGGAACACTTTGGACACATAATTCTGGGGACAGATTTATGCAGCTGAGACCAATTGCCTTCTAAGGAGCAAATTGTAAACAATATATTTTTAGAGTTAAAAATTAGTCTCATTTAATGATATCTGTTTAGTCGATGTTAGGAAGTAAATCAGTGTGTGAGTAGTAAAACAATAATGTACTTTAAACTAAATTATTAGTAAACAAATCAGTCTGGTAGGCAATGAATGCATGATACATTATTCATTTCTATTATCCAAACCACTCCACCAGCTCTCAGAGCCTGGCAATAAAGTATTCAGGATACAGTCTTCACCCTCCCAGCAAGCAGTCTCTAATGTGATATTAAAGTTAAAAGAGAAGTGAAGAATATTCCCCCAAAGCAAGGTATTTGAGTAATCCTGGAATGAATCCATCTCATGCTTCTTTTTAAAGCTGGGTTTGGTTTTTTTGGAGACTAAAGCACTTTCATTACAGCTGGAATGACACTTGTTCCTCACTTGGGGCCCCTTACCAACCTGTGAATTTCTCCCAAGATGACTCAGTACCACAGGAGTGGATTCTGTGCCAGGCTGGTCCTGCTGCCTCTCTTCATCCCACTGAGCAGCCTGGAGAGCCTGAGCCTGACCCCAGCTGCCTTCCCACTCCACCAGCCAGGGCTGTGTCCACACTTTTCAGAAGGAAAAGCCCCACGAGGCCAAGGGATGGTGCCACAAGACCTTCCCTGGCCAGTTTCTGCCCTCTTTCCTGGTCCACGATGGGATGGGATGGGATGGGAAGGAAAGGGAGCAGGATGGAGGATGGGGAGGGGGTTTCTGCCCACAGCCAGGAGACCCTGGAATTGCACCAATGCCACTGAAGTGTCTGAACATGGCTGCTGATGGGAAGTGGAGACTGGCCTTTTTCCTCTTCAGCTGCTGCACCTGCAGATCTCTGCTTATTTCTGTCTTGTTCTGTGATGAACCTGCCTGATCTCACCCTGCTGGTTGTGCTCCACCTGCCCCTGTGCCAGTGGGGAAGGAGTGACAGAGTGACTGAGTGGGCACCTGGCACCACTGCAAGGCCTCAGCCAGCTCTGCCCTGCCTGGTGGAGGGACAATTTCATAGAATCACTGAATGGTTTGGGTGGAAGGGGCCTCAAGCTCCCCTTGTTCCACCCCTGCCATGGCAGGGACACCTTCCACTGTCCCAGGTTGCTCCAAGCTCTGTCCAGCCTGGCCTTGGACACTGCCAGGGATCCAGGGGCAGCCACAGCTGCTCTGGGCACTCTGTGCCAGGGCCTGCCCACCCTCACAGAGAAGAACTTTCAAATCTCTCCTCTTATGGTTAAAAACCATCCCTGCTTGTCCTTTCATCACCTGCCCTTGTAAAAAGTCCCAGACCCCATGGGGAGGAGGTCAGGGGGGTTTGAGCAGTGGAAGAGGAACTGCTCTGCATGAGGCACTGTGGCCCCTGGGCTGTTTTATAGCAGGATCTAGAAAGATGTCGACTTCTGATGGGGATTTCATCCTCCCTGTGCTGTGACTGGCTTTGTTTGCCAGCAGGGAAGTCAGAGCCACCAGGAATAGAGATTCTGGTCAGGAGCCATCACTGCAAATGCAGGAGGACACTCGGGTCTGGGAGCAGAGAGGAGCTCAGCAGAGCAAGAGAAAATGGCCTCAAGATGCACCAGAGAAGGTTTAGATTGGATATTAAGAAAAATCTCATCAAAGAGGGTGGTCAGGCATTGGAACAGCATCCCAGGGCAGTGGTGGAGTCACCATCCCTGCAGGGATTCAAACAACATGTGGATGTGGCACTTGGGGACATGGGCTACTGGTGGCCTTGGCAGGGCTAGGGGAACAGTGGGACTGGATGATCTTGGAGAGATTCTTCAACCTAAATGATTCTTTGCTCCTGTGATCTTTCTGATGTGCAAAAGAAGGCTACTGGGGCAGGGCAGTGGGCAAGGCCAGCAGTGACTGGTGCAGAAACTGTCCCGGTTTTGGGGTGACACAAGCTGACACCACTGCAGGGACTGCTCTCCTGCCAGGGCTCCAGCTGTCATAACCCAGCCCAGTAACTTGGTTTTGAAGCACATCATGTGTGATAGTCTATTTTTATAAAATACCTGTTTCCTTGTGTTGGTTTCTTGGTTTCCTGCTGAAGGGAGCAGAGAAGTGTGTCCTGCAGCCACCTGGGTGCTGAGGGCGAGCCCAGGGTGGTCTCTGCTCCATCAGCACAGCGTTCAGGGATTTTTCCCTTTGGATATTCCTGATGCTCTGCAGAGAAGGAAGCTGGTGGACTCGAGGAGTGGATCAGTCTTTCCCCACAGCTGGGGCTGCTGCTGTCTCAGGTCCCTAATCCACTGTAAAGCTCTGGCAGCCGGTTTAGGTGTGCCAGGGCTCAGCAGGTTTCCTGGCAAAGCACAGGTGATGGAAGCACAGCAGGGTTCAGAGGAGACACTCCCTGCTGTGGTAATCCATCATGTGTGAACCTGCCTGACTTCCCCAAACCTGGAACCTTCCAAACCCACAGATTTCTCTCGTGCTGCACCCCCAGCAATCCCTGAAGTACAATCCCCTCCCTGTCTCCCCTGCCTCAGCTGCCTCCAGGCCCCCGGGGTGTGGCTGCTGAGCCCTTGGCTTTGGGGTGGGAGCCAGCTGGGGAACACCATGGCAGAACCCTGGTTGCTGTTCTCAGGAAGAGAAGGGATGTTTCACATGGGTGAGAGGCTGAGCTGCCACTTGAGATTCTCTGCAAACACATCCTGCTGCCTGTCAGGGTGGGACTGGGAGATCCAGGGAATCTGCACCAGGGAATAACAGGGAATCCAACCTCACTGCAGAGAGAGCACCTGAAACAGCACCTGACACAGGGCATCCCCAGAAATGAGGCATTCCTGCCAGGCACACTCCTAACAGAGACAGCAGCCTCCAAGTACATTAAAATATCAATGGCTGATCTCTGCTGGGATATTTGCCTTCCTGAGCTTAGGAGTACAGGCAGAAGTCATAACTGGATGTACACATCACAAAAATCAGTCATCAAATATTTCATCTGTGCAATGACCAGAGTGGCTGGGATTTTTCTTCCATAGCTGATCTTGGCAGGACAAAATCTCTTTCCATGGTGGCTGTGGAGTGCTGAGGTCCTGAAAGGCTGAGGCCAGTTTTTCTCCCTAGGAACTGAGATGCATTTTCAGTGTCTTGCCTGTTTATTTGTGCAAGGGTCTGATTGCAGAGGTGTTCTGACTGCATGGTCAGCAACCAGGGAAATCCAAAATATAAATCAGGCCATGCCAAAGGTGAGGAGGATTGAATGAGGTGGAGAAATGGCTCCAAGCCCTGCCCTTTCCTTGGCAAGCTCTCCTAGAAAAGAAGATCCCCTCCAGAAGCCAAAGCCCTCCAGTTCCCAAACTAAAAACCAAAAAGCATGGATAAACATCAAGTCTGTGAGAATATGAAAACAACTTCAGAAAAGTAGCAGTAATATTTAGATAAGGAATTGAGGAGAGAATGCAAACACTGCTTGCATGGAAAACTACAAAAGACAGCCCCTCAAAAAGGTTAAAAAGTTGTAGGAGCAGCTTACAAAACCTCTAACACCCTAAAAAAAGATTCAGGAGCTGAAAATTGTTCTGACAACCCCCAAGACCTTTGACAACCCCAGCGTAAAAGGCGGCTCAGAGAAGGGAAAGGCACGGCAGGAAAACCCAGGGCTGGTGGGGAATTTGCACCCACGGAGGCTGGGGGGGCTCAGAGCCTCCCTGTACAGAGGTTTGGCATGGATTGAGGCATTTCTGGGTGGGTGACAGGGAAAAGGACAAGAGGAGCAGACAGCCAGGGCCAGGGGTGGCATCCCCATGCTCTCAGGATCAGGGAGGAGCTGCTGGAGCTGGGCACTGCAGGTGGGATGTGCTGGCCCAGCCCCAATTTTCTGAGAAAATTCCCACCTCAAAAATCCAGAAAGGGCAGTAAAATCCTGATTGATGTGTAGATGGTGAAGAGGGAAGGAATTTTATTGTCTCTCCCAGGATCTCTTCCTGGATGAAAGACCCAAGATCCAGAGGAGGCTCCTCTGGCTCCATGGGGATGTCCAGCTGGGAAACTCTTCCTGCAGAAGCAGCAGATGCAGAAAGTTTACCTTGGTTCAAAAATCAAACAAATTGATGGAGAGAAGAATCCATGGAGGGCTGTTAAATATAAAACCACCTCTGTCTCAATGCTGCAGATCTCTGGTGGGTAGGAAATTAATCAGGAAACACCTAAATTTGCTGTTCTTGTACATGTTGCTGTTCCCAGATTAAGTACAGCAATAATAATTGGAATATTTTGCCCATAGAGCTCAATGAGTGGTTATTGATCCTTGGCTCATTTATAAGCAGCTAATTGTGAGTGTTTGCTGTTAGCCTGCTGCATTAAGTTTATCAATGTAATTATACAACACAGCACTGTATTTATAGATTACTTCCACTGATTGAATACTTGTAGAAGGCTTACATTCTTTCACTTCTTTTTGACAAATATTTATAATTCGGCCTTATCTGTGGCTGCTTAGATGTTGTTCTAGGACAATTAATAGAGCTGAAGGAGGAATAAAATGTAATGGATAATTTATTTAATGAATTTGGCTACTTCTTCTGCTCATGAATTTGTTTTTGCCAGCAGTTTGTATCACATGTTTAAATAGCATGTTTGTTATTTAAAAATTTTGGGTGATTGTTAATGCTCCATCCTGCTCTGGGAATTGTTTGCCTGTGGCCCTTTTCTGGTCTTGCTCCACTATGTCCATGTCTGGCTCTCAAAAATGGATCATTTGCTTTGAAGTCCTCTAATGTTCCTCCAAAAGCTGATATTTCCCTGCTTTTTCAGGGAGTATGAACACAAAACTCAGGCCTGGACCCTAAATAAAGGAGTTGGGTGATATCTCTGTGAGTAAATATCTACATGTCCACAGGAATAACGTAATATTGTCACTTCTGCTTCACTTTGAGCACCACGTGGGCACATCTGTCTCCAGAAATGATGGTCCTTGCAGGGACTTGGGGTGTCCTGGGTTTGGTGCTGCTTTTCCTCCTCCCAGCCCTTGAGGATTTGCTCTCCACAGTGTGATTTCCACTGCTATCCAAAGAAATGGGAAAAGAGGAAGCTGGAGGACAGCACATGGCAAGGAGAAGATCAGAGGGGTCCCATGTCCAACCAGAACCTTCCAGGAGCTGATGGCTCCCTCAGGACTTGCTGTGGGGACAGAGAATCCTGAGCTGGAGTGTCCCATAGGGATCATCCAGGATTAACCCCTGCTCAGGCTGAGCCCCTGGGAACACAAATCAGCAGCACAAACAAACAAAAACATCAACACAATCCCTCCCTGTCCTTGCTCTCCAAGGCTCTGTGGTACCTGGTGTGATTTACCTCTCCTGAGTTTGTTCCCAGCTCCTCACTGGGAGGCTGGGCTGAGTGGAAGAGCTCGTGCTCAGCAGGGGAAGGGGGAGAGAATTCCTGCTCCATTTACAATATTGTGGCTCCATAATAAGATTTCCCCCCTTGTATTAGATTTCAGGTGGATTTCTCAAAGTGCAGCAGAACAGGCAGGAACACAAGTTTTATAGCTCCTGACAGCTCCAAAAGCACGTTATTGAATTCCAGAGTGGGGGCACAGCAGAGGTGAGAGGTTGAGTCAGAATCTTGACGCAAAGCTCACAGAAGCCTCGGGCCCCAGGGCTCTGTGCTGACGTGGGCACTGGGCAGCAGACAAAAATCCTGTCTGCCTGCCCAAACTGCCCTGGCTGCTGCCTTCCTCATCCTCTTCCCCTCTGTTCCATGCCTGGCCACTCACACTGAAGGCCAGGAGCACTGGTGATGACCCTGAGCCCCTCGGGGGGAGAGAAAGAGCAGCCAGAGGGAAGGGAGAGGGGAGTGCTCCCAGGCTGGAATCTGGGCATTGGTGGCAGGGCTTTGCACTTGTCCTTCTCCCCATGCATTTATCCCCTGGAAAACCAGCTGGGAGATGTGGCTGTGCTGATGTTCCTGGCTCCTGCAGGGCGGTGCTGGGCGCCTCACAGCTGGGAGCAGTGAAATGTTGTGGAGCGCTTTCCAAGGGAATCAGTTTTCATCAGAAATCATGACACGGCAACAGCATTTTCCATCCTCCATCCAGGCTTTTGGCATCAGGTCTGGGGGGAGTTTTGGCTGGTGCTCAGCCTTGGAATGGGAATTTAAAGGCACGTCTGGAGGTAGATGGGAATTAGTTTTGTGAAGAGCTGTGGCTCAGTCATGGAAGGGGTCAGGCAGGTGGGATGGGGCTGATCTGGCCCTCCCAGCGAGGAGCCAGAACCTTGATAGAGATGTGTAGGCAACGCTTTTCAAGAGTTTTAAATCACATTTTTAAGTGTTTTGAGTTTTTACAAGTACTTCCAGCCTGCAGCCTCGACATGGGGCTGCTGGTACTTTAAAGAGATTTTTAGAAGGTCTGGGAAGTTCCTTCCAAAAGCTGGTGGAGTGGGAGTTCCTGGAGCAAAGGGGAACCAAAGAATTTCAGGGAAAGGCTCTTCCCCAGAGGGTGCTGGCACTGCCCAGGCTCCCCAGGGAATGGGCACGGCCCCGAGGCTGCCAGAGCTCCAGGAGCGTTTGGACAGCGCTGCCAGGGATGGACAGGGTGGGGTTGTTGGGGTGTCTGTGCAGGGCCAGGGGCTGGGCTGAATGATCCTGGGGGTCCAGCTCGGGGTATTCAATGATTCTGTGATCTCTCACCTCCTGGATAAGAGAGGCCAGCTGGAAAGAGGCTGGAGCCCCAGGGACACGAGGACAGTGTTATCCAGGGGTTTCTTTCTCACCATTTCTGCAGCACGCCTCTAATTAAGCTCTCTGAACACATCCTGTTCCAGACTGGCCCGTGGATAAAATTGACCTTTAAAAAGGGAACTGAGATACCCAAGGGGCTGGACAGGACTGGACAGTAGGTGAGCATTAATCTGAGAGATAAATTTTTAATGCTACAGCTTAAACCCCCTCAGTTGTCTGCACAATTTATTTCTTTGCCTCTCTGGGCTTGTTCCTGCACTGGAGAGAATTGCAGGAATGATGTTGCAGTGCTGGAGGACAGACAGGAATCTTGCAGCTTGTGTCTCCAAGCCTGCATGGCTGTGCCCTGGATGGGGTCTGAGGGACCTGGTGTCTGGCTGCTGGCTCTCCTTCCATTGCCATCTGCCTCCCTGAGTGCTGGATTCCCTGGGAAACGTCGGCTTTCCCTGATAATCCCCAAATGACAACCTCCATTGCATGACAAAAATGAAACTCAGACAATTCACAACCCCATGGATCCAGCACCAGAGGCTTTTATGAATCTTTTTAGGAGCACACTGCCAGGACTCATTGTCTGGGCTGTACCTCAATCTCATCAGCCCCTCCATTCCCTCCCGTGGAAAAATTACTTTGCTACAGTGAGAAGAATCATCTGAAAACAAGTGGAAATGGCAGAGTAGCACCCTGCCCCAGTGCCATGTGTGACCTGGGGCTGGCTGTTCACCATGGGGAGGTGCAGACAGATCCCTCACAGCCAGCTCAGGACAGAGCCAGGCACATCCCTAAATCCCAGGCCCCAGCCACAGGAGCAGAGTAAGAGCCTTTCAGCAAATTGCCTTGTTTAACACCACATTCTGTAGCAAAGCATCATCTTTTTAATAGAGCTGCTGTGGGAATAGAGATGGAGACATAAAAGGGATAGAAAAAAATCCGTATTTTGCATTTTGCTGGAATGAGCTTCTGGTAATTGTTCATGTCCAGCTCCTGTTTATGCCACTGTTTTGTTGCACAGCTCTTAAATTAAGCTGGCTCTGGAGCAAACCTTCCCCCAGCAGCCCTGTGTGGCCCTTGAGCTGCTGCATCCACATATCCTGCTCCTGCACTCTTGATTAGCACTTCATTAATTAGGAGCCTGGCTTGCTCTGAGGACAGTGGATGTTCCATGAGGAAGCATCCTGGGAAGGAGCTGCTTAGCAGAGCCTTGAGTGAGGCTGATCCAGCCTTTTTTTGCCTCCAAGGGAATCTGTTTCTGTTCATTTGCAGTGTCCAGGAGGCTCCTGGAGGGGTTGGTTCCCTGTCCACCTCTTCCTGCCCCATCTTCCTCCGTCTCCAAGCCTGATGTTGGCCTTCCCAACCCACTGAGCTCAGGGTGGTTGAGTCATGGCACATGGTAGCCACAGCACGTGCCAGGGCTAATGCTGGGGTGGGTTGGGCAAGGAGGGATCCTTCCAGCTCCGTGTCCATCCCTGTCAGTCCCAAACTTTCTCTGGCCAATGGCTCTGGGTGTGTGCCCTCCTCCAGACCGTGGGTGTGTGGGCAGCAGTTGTGCTCTGACCTTTGTGGGAGCTGATGAGTTTTTAATCCCCCCTCTCCTGTGCTAAACAGCTGCTGATCTCCTTCTGGCAGTGTCCAAGGCCAGGCTGGATGGGGCTCTGAGCACCCTGCTCTAGTGGAAGGTTCTCCTCCACATGGCAGCAGGTTGCAGTGAGATGTTCTTCAAGGTCCTTTCCAACCCAAACCATTCCAGGCTTCTGTGATTCTCTCTTTTCATCTTTAAAACCATGAAATCCTGCCTGTTTTGTCAGTCCCTTCCCTGCTTTCCTCTTAGTCAGGGAACCACCCTCAGGTGTTTCAACTTTTACATCTGAATGGCAAAGAGATATCAAGGAAAGGGCTTTTTCCAGCCCTCTGGGAAACTGCCCTGGTTCTGTGGAGCAGCAGGAAGGCTGCTGTGGATCTTTCTTGTTCTCTTACATAAAGTTAAGGCTTCTCTGGTGTGCAGAGCTTGTGACATACTCCAGATCTCCACAGCTTTGTCCTTGTCAGGGGAGCCAGGAGAGCCCTGCCAGAGACATGGGTAAGGGTTTAGTAGAGGCTGAGCAAGGTCTGTGCTCTTCCCTTTACTGGAAAGGTTTGGGAAAAGGGACAATCCAGACTGTGCGAGGCAGAGGAAAGAAGGATTTTAGCTATACTAAATCTCACTGCCCCTTTGCAGTTTTAAAGGCTTCTGCCCTTTGTGTAGATTTTTCTCATTGTCCCCTTGGGTGGAAGGAAGGGGAGGGATAAAGCAAACATGGAGCCGTGCAGTGGGTTGGTGTTGCTCCAGCACGTAGATCCACAGGCTCCCAAGAGCCACTCAGTCCAAGGGTGAGATCCACCCGAGGCATCCCAGAGGTGACCTGGGCCTGGGGAAGGGGCTGCAGCAGCAGGAAGGGCCCTGGGGTGGTGGCAGCAGTGCTGGGCAGGGCTGCACCCTTGGCAGCACCTTGGGCTATTTCTCCAAGCAGCACTGACAGAACAGAGGACACAGCCTTAAGCTGCATCAAGGGAAATATAGGTTGGATATTAGGAAAAGGTTTTTTATGGAAAGGGTGATCAAGTTCTGGAATGTTCTGCCCGGGGAGGTGGTGGAGTCACCATCCCTGGGTGTGTTTAACAAAGCCTGGATGTGGCACTGGGTGCCAGGGTTTAGTTGAGGTGTTAGGGCTCGGGTTGGACTCGATGATCTTGGAGGTCTCTCCATCCTGGTGATTCTGTGAATTCAATCCTAGAGGCTCCTCCTGATGCTGGGGCAGGGTGAGTGGGCTCTGCTCCATGGTCCTGACATGGGAGCCCCTTGCTCCTGCTGCAGCAGGGTGCCTTGGAGCATTTTCCATGGCTGTGAAGCTGCCATCCTACAAAAGCAGCTATTCCTGCCAGTGGCAGGGCTTGGAATGAGGTGATCTTTCAGGTCCTTTCAAACCCAAATAATTCTATTATTCCATAGTTAAAGCATTGGAGGAGAGGCTGCTTCACCCCCTTAATTCCATCTCAGAGCAGAGAGATTTCTTCTCCTTGCTCCATGCTGGGAATGAATTTGGGAATGTCAGGGCCACATCCTGTGGCTTTGGGTGGGATCCAGGCACTGGGCCAGGGGAAGAGCTCCTCACTCCCTGGCTTCTCAGCCCAGGGAGCAGCCTGAGCCTGGTGGGACTTGGCTCCTGAGCAGCACAGTGGGAGCAGAAGTTCCTGCTGGTACTGCAGTGGAGAAATGCTGCATTAAAGCAGGAAATATCCAATGTGCATTGCAAATAAAGAGGTTTTTCATTTGTGTTCTAAAGGAGGAAAAATACCGCCAAGCCTAGTTAATAACACAGGAAAGCTCTTGTGGTTATCAGGGATCTTCAGCTCTAATCCCCTCTGATAACAGTAAATTGAAGCAGCTCCTCTGCTGAGGTTTTTCTGTTGCTGGATTGTGCCCATATAATAAGAGAAATGGGCACTGCCTCTCCTATTTACCATTCCTTCATTTAAATAAGTTTTTAAACTGCACTTTCCTCCCTTCAGAGACATCTGATTTACTGCATTTTAAACAGAAACCACTCCTGCAACAATACCTCTTTCTATCAAGATTTGTAATCAGGCTGTTCCTGTTGAACTGTTGTTATTCAAGTTAATAATTTGTCATTTTGCACAGAGTCTGATCACAGAAAGAGATGAACAGGAGGGTCTGTGCACCTGCAGGCAGAGCAGGATGGATTTAATTAGAGCAAAGAGAGCTGCAGGTTTTATTTTGTGTTTGTGTTGTTGGTTTGGTTTTTCCTCAGCCCAGCATTTTAAGAGCTTATGCAGCAATCTGCATAAATTACTATGTACATTTTTACTTAGGTTCTTACACCTAACTTGATTAATGATAATGCCTTTGACAGGGTAGATGGAGAGGGAGTTTTTACAAAGGCATGGGGTGACAGGACAGGGGGAACGGCCTTTGGGTGAAAAAGATGGGTTATTGGGAAGGAATTGTTCCCTATGAGAGTGCTGAGGCCCTGGCACAGGTGCCCAGAGCAGCTGGGGCTGCCCCTGGATCCCTGGCAGTGCCCAAGGCCAGGCTGAACAGCTGGGATAGTGGAAATCTCCCTGCCATGGGACAGGGAGTGGGGCTTTAAGGTCCCTTCCAGCCCAGCCCATTCTGTGATTCTCAGGTCACAGCCAATTTTGTGTGAGGGAACAAGTTGTGTCAGCTTTGGTGCTTCACTCAAGCCAGCCAACACTGCAAACTGGCCTTCAGCTCTGATTTCAAGATGAGTCTCTTGCTTTTGGGCTGGTGTCTGTGCAAGCAGGGAGGTGGAAACCTTTGCACTGAACATTGCTCTGTATTCTGAGCTCAGCTCCTGTGCTGCCCTGCCCAGAGCAAGTTTCTGCTGATGGGAATTTTCTGGGGCAGGTTTGAGGTGCCACTCAGTAACCCCAGTTTGCCTGGTGATTCAGACCTCTGCAGCTGCTTGGGGCACCTTCCCTCCCCTTGCTGCCTGACACAGTGAAGTGAAGTTTTCCATCCATTTCTTCTGCTCACAGTTCAAGCCCAGCAACCCTCTGCAGTTGGTTTTTGGACCAGGAGAAGGGCTAGGAGGAGTAGAAATAATAATTAATTAGAAGATGGTTACATTTTTGTATCCCCATTTCTCTTTCACATTTCCACTCATTTTTTACAGTGAGGAGAGTGCAGCCCTGGGACAAATCCTGGAGAGGTCATGGGATCACTGTCCATGGAGGTTTTTAAGGCTCAGCTGAGTAAAGTCGTGGCAGAGCTGGTCTGGTGTTGATTCTAATCCTGTTTGGAGAAGGATTTCGGGCCAGAGAGCTCACAGAACCCCCATTTCAGGTTCTGTGCAAAGCCAGCCCCACTTTGCTCTGCCTGAAGAGCCTCTGTAGGAGTGATTTTGTTTGGGTGAAAGAAGAGGAAGCTGAGACTGATCCCACTTTCCCAACAAAAATAAAATTTTTTAAAAAAACAACAACATCTAGCAGTAAGAGAAGCCCCATTTTTATTGATGCTGCACAGAGGCAAGTGATTTTGCATCCAGTTTTAGGAGAGCAGTATAACTGCTTTTGACAGCTGGGTCTAATAATAATAAAAAGACCCAGCTCCTTGTATTGCAACCCGATAGCAAAGCTGGAGTGTGAATTTATCCCATAAAAATTCATCTACCATGGCTAAAGCCTTGTAAATTGAGTCCTGTATTTTGGTTGTTAAATAAAAACAAAACCACACCGCAGAGTAATGACAGAAACATTGCTCAGCTCTTGCTATTGTGTCTTGTTAAAACATCACTTGGGGTAATTTACAGGGCTTGATTAAAACATGTATTGAAATGAATTATTGTTTCCCATCTCTCCCTTTTCTCCTGCTCCCCCTTCACCCTGTGGGAATGTAAAACCCCACACTGAGGCTGGATTTCTTCAGGGAGAAACGAGGAACCAATGACTCTGCACCATAAACCCCTGCCACACTGTGGTGTCACTGCCTGTCCCCAGCTCTGCTTACAGCTCAGAAGGTCAAAGGATGGCTGAGCTGCTCCCTGTGGTGGCTGGAGCAGTTCTTGGGAAGCAGCAGGGGAGATGCTGCCCCACAGCCCCACCTCTCCTGCCCATCTGCATCCCAAACCTCCATCCTTGCTCATGCCCAAATCACTGCTGAGAGCACAGCAGAGGATGTGTGCAAGCCTAAAACCTGAGCACGAGGAGAGAAATTTGTATTGAAGTGCTTTTAGACCTCAGAGATTGTTTCTGGCAGCTCTCAGTTAAGCTCAGCTGTGTTAGATGGAAGCAAAAATCCAGGGAGCTGTGTCTGCCTCTGCCAGGGAGGGAGAGGGAGCACATCCAGGATAGCTCCTTTGATCCCTGTCCCAAGAGCCTGGAACATGCAGCTTGTGCTCTCCCTGAGCCACTGGCTCAGCTTTTTGTTGAATTTAAAGGCCTTCAATGGATTATTCTTCTGTGAACTTGCCCAGCAGCTTTTTGAACCCATCTAAAATTTCCTCTCTGCAGGTTCCTGCAGGGAGAAGAGCCCCAGCTGAGCTCTGGGTGTGTGAAAAGGGCCTTCTGAGGCCTGTTCTGAACCTTGAGCTCTGGGTGTGTGAAAAGGGCCTCCTGAGACCTGTTCTGAACCTTGAGCTCTGGGTGTGTGAAAAGGGCCTCCTGAGATCTGTTCTGAACCTTGAGCTCTGGGTGTGTGAAAAGGGCCTCCTGAGATCTGTTCTGAACCTTCCAATTACTGATTTCACTTTGTGGTCACAAAGTCTTGCATTCCAATAGACCACAGTGACTCATTTCCTCCCTCCTGACTTTGTGCCTCATTCCATCTTCTGTGCCTCTCAATTCCAATTTTCTGTTTCCCATCCTGAAAGGTTCTGATCTGTTTGGTTGCTTCTCATTTGGGAGCTGTTTCATGGCTTTGATGACTTTTGCTGCTTTCCCCTGGACATCTTTCATTTCCACTTTGCTCTTTTCCAAACAGGAGGCCCAGACTTTGCCCAGCTCTCGAGATGCTGGGAATTCGAGATGAATTTATGCAGTGGCAGAAAGCACCAAAATAAATGTTCTCTCTTTTGTTCCCTAATAATTCCCACTCTTTTATTCTCTTATTTTTGGCCATGGCTGAGTTTTTCACAGAGCCTCAAGATCCCCATCCTGCATGCACAGAGCCCAATATTAGAAATACAGAATTGCTGATTAGCATCCCATTTATCCTCATGCACATGCACCATATGAATTTATCCATATTAGGCTTAATCCAGCATTTGCTTGCCTGGTCAGCCAGGTTTTTCTGCAAGTCTTTGCAGCCAGCTCCCTTTTTTTTGCTGCTCTGAGAAACTTTGGGTCACAAGGAAATGCAGTTAAAGCAACAGAAGCACCTGGAGTTTTACATCATAGAAACATGGAATAGTTTGTGCTGGAAGGGACCTTAAAGCCCATCTCATTCCACCCCTTTCTGTGTCCACTAGCCCAGGTTGCTCATGCAGCTGCAAATCCATAAACACTTCCCAAACAGCTCATCCTTGCCTGTGGTCCTGTCAGGGAAATGCTTTAATTTTCATTATTATTTATGGGTTTTATTTTTGTGTGCAGAATTCACAGGGTTTGGAGCCATGGAAGAATTTCTCCCTGTGAAATTCAGCAAGAAACTGAGCATGGAGGAAGGTTTGGGCTGGCCAAGGGTTTCCTTCAGCCCAGATTATCGTTGCCATTTCTATCCCCAGACTGAGCCAGCCCCTTGCAGCTCAGAATTATTTGAGTCCTGTTGTGTGTGACAGGCTCTGACAGACCCCAATCCATCTCCTACGTCCAAAACTGTTGTTAGAAGCACTGATTATTTCATAACTTCCATTCTGTTTGTGTGCTGACACTGCTTTCCTGTGCTGTGCATTGCTGGCAGATGTGAGTTTTATAACAGAAGACATAAATTTACAGCAAGTCTCCCCAGAAGTAATATCTGGGAGTTTTCCATCAGCTGCCAGTGAGCTGCAGCAGTACATGAAGCTCCCTTCCAGCAGCTGCACTGCACTGGAACCAGCCAACCCTTCCTGTGTCAGCCCACGGATCAGACTGAGCCCTCTCTGAGAGGAAAGGGACATGGAGGAGCAGAATAACAACATTTTCCCACCTTAGTGCTATTTCACTTCTGTAAAATAAAAATGCAAGCCCTGCCTCATCATGGGAAGCTGATCCTAGCTGCTCATCCCAGCTCCCACTGGAGGAAGGAGATTCTGACACCACTGGAGGACATTTCCAGCTTCCCCACCAGTGCTCCTGCCAGGACAGGCTGTTCCCCTCCTGAGTCCCGCAGTGGCTGCAGCTGGATGAGCCTCTCTCCACATCCATGAAATCCAAACCTGAGGCTCCTCCTGCAGCTCCAGCTTGATGCCAGTCTGTTAGCAGCATCTGGGCACCTTCCTGCAGCGCTGGAAGGTAAAACCAGCCAGTGTGTGGCACCAGGGGGACAGGCAGTGGCCACACTGACAAGTGACTGGGCTGGGATAAAGCAGCACAAAGCTGCCCTGGGTGGCCCTGAGTGAATCTGACCCAGTGGGGAAAGCCTGCAATGCCTTTCCTCAGGCACCTACAGCATCTTTATCTGCTGTTAGATCCTCCAAATCCAGCATTTACCACTGGCCAAAGGCAGGCTTGGAGCTCCAAGCTCTCAGGGGGGAAAGCAGGGAGAGCCAGAGCATTTCTGCCCCTCCAGCCCTGAGCTTGCCTGTCCCAGGAGCATCCTACAGCTGGGGGAATGTCCCCTGTCCCTGGGCTGTGTCGGGGCAGGGGGACTGGCATTGTTTTGGCACCTGCTGAGCAGTGGGGCTGCCGAGCTCCCCAGCAGCTGGGAGCACTTTGAAGAGCTCAGCCTTTCCCAGGGCTGGCTTTTATCCTCTCTGTTTTTGACAGCAGCTGAGGGGACCTTTGGGTGCTTCAAAGCCCGATTTTAATCACTCACCTGATTGAAGCGATTGCCTCCTTTAACTTTGATATTTCTTGTCATTAGCCTGCCGACCTCTGGGATGAAGGGATTCATCTTCAAAAGCCAAACTGGCTTTGTCTGTGCTGGGCCTGGGGCTGCTCCTGCTTTCTCCAGTGTGGGATTCACTGCTTAGCACTGGTCACAGGTCATGCTCTGCCCTGGAAACAGGAGGGGCTGCTGCATCTCTGCCAGTCTCGTTGTCCCTTACTTCATTTGCTGTGGAGGTATTTAATTGCACTGTCTTAGTGTGGGATTAAAGAGGAGGACGTGTCCCCTTCTCTTGCCAGCTTTAGGGATTAATTTTTTCACATAAACACCAGAGAATTCCACATGCTTCTTGTTGTTTCCTACTTCAGAAGAGCTCTCTGCCACCCAGCGCTGGTTTTTCCTGTTCAGTAACACCTGGGGATCCAGAGGAGTTCCAGAGCCTGCCTTCTGCTGGGTGCAGTGCAGGTGGGACCCAGCCAGCTCCAGGGGCTGAGGCAACCCAGGGCAGGTGGATGGAAGGGATGGAGAGGGAAGGAATGGATACAGAGGGAAGGAATGGATGGAGATGGAAGGAATGGATACAGAGGGAAGGAATGGATGGAGATGGAAGGAATGGATGGAGATGGAAAGAATGGATGGAGAGGGAAGGAATGGATGCAGAGGGAAGGAATGGATGGAGAGGGAAGGAATGGATGGAGATGGAAGGAATGGATACAGAGGGAAGGAATGGATGGAGATGAAGGAATGGATGCAGAGGGAAGGAATGGATGGAGATGAAGGAATGGATGCAGAGGGAAGGAATGGATGGAGATGAAGGAATGGATGCAGAGGAATGCAGTGACTGCTGAGGGATGGAATGACTGCAGCTGGATGCAGTGAAGCAGCTGTGGGATGGCTACTGGAAAGGACAGGCTTGCACCAGTGCAAACCAGTTGTGCCAGGGTCAGTTACTGGGAGTGGGGGGCTTTCTGTGACTCCAGCCTGTCTGTGGCCATGGGACAGCCACAATTCCTGGTCTCTCTCTTTGGGACAAGTCCACTGATTCACTGTTTGGCTTTTTATAGCCCAGAAGACATTGGGCCAGTAGACAACGGTCTTGTCTGGGCACAAATCTGGGCCAGAGCACTTCCAGGGACACCACAATATACAAAAAGACATGAAGATGTTAGAGAGTGTCCAAATGAGGCCATGAGGATAGGGAAGGGGAGGGAGGGGAAATGTTATGGGGAGCACATGGTTTGTTCAGCCTGGAGGAGAGGAGACTGAGGAGAGACCTCACTGTGGTCTTCAGCATCCTCCTGAGGGGCAGCACAGGGGCAGCTCAGATCTCTGCTCTCTGTGACAGGGACAGGACCCAGGGAATGGCTGGAGCTGTGCCAGGGAGGGTCAGGCTGGATCTCAGGGAAAGGCTCTTCCCCAGAGGGTGCTGGCACTGCCCAGGCTCCCCAGGGAATGGGCACGGCCCCGAGGCTGCCAGAGCTCCAGGACGTTTGGACAGCGCTGCCAGGGATGGACAGGGTGGGGTTGTTGGGGTGTCTGTGCAGGGCCAGGGGCTGGGCTGGGGATCCTGGGGGTCCCTCCCAGCTCAGGACATTCCATGATTCTGTGATGTTTGTCTGGTGGGTGTATAGAACTGTGAATCCCAGGATGGGAATGATGGACCAGAGGAGTCCATTCCCAGCAGTGTTCCTCAAAGATGTGGAAAATAGACAGGAATTTCCTCTGCCCTGAGCTGGGACCCATTTTCACTCCCTAATCTTCGGTGCACTTGATGGCTGGGAGATATCTCCACCTGCCCCGTACCTGTCAGAGGTGCCCACACAGCTCTGGGCTCCTTTGGTAGCAAACACCACTGCCAGGACCCAATCCCTGGGGTCTAAAGCCATCCCGGCCCTTTCTGTGTGTAAATCCCACTTCCCCTGACCATTTCCCACAAGAGCTGAGGCCATGTGCCAGCTGGGATCCTTGCTGCCCTGCCCAGGCTCTGCTCCCTGTGGGACCTGCAGGAGCCCCAAGCTGGTCTGTGCCCCTGGCTGCTCTCAGGCTGCCAGAGGGGATGGAGGCAGCAGTGAGTGGCTCTGACACAGAGGTGCCAGTCTGGCCTGATTTTCTCAGTCTTGAGATCTTCCAAAGGATGAATTTTCTGAACATTTGTTCCTCTCAGCACGAGCTATTGTTTCTGACATATTTATCCAGCTCAGTGCTACCTTGAGATATCATTTTTGACAGATAGCCTTCTTAAATTAAACATACAAATATGCCCTACTGAGAGCAAAGATGTGAGCACTAATGGCTCTGAGAATGATGGAGGAACCTTCCCATTAGCTCCTCCTGAGCTGCTAAATGTGCTCCTGTGTTAGGGAAAGAAACAGGGAGCCAGCAGGATCAAAGAGGGAATGGGGAGAGAGATCACAGAGTTGAGATTTGAGATTAAATGCTCTTCAGACTGAGAGGTGGGGGAAGCCAGGGGACAGAATTCAGCCTTCTGTGTATGAAAACTGGAAGAGGAAGGGGCTGAGTCCAGGGGATGAGCAGCCAGCAGGACGTTCAGCTGCTCCAGGACCCCCAGAACTCCCTAACACCTTTCCTGTGCTTTCCCAGCCCTCTGCCCATGGCAGCTCTGGCACAGGGCATGGCCCAAGCTGAGCTCAGAGAGGAGAAGAAGAAGGTCCCCAGGGCCCCTGCGAGGAGGGTGGCCTCAATTCCTGTTATTTGTTGGAAGTATCTCCACAGAACCCAATGGACAATGTGGCTGCAGGGGATGGAGCTGCAGCTGGATCATCCCAAAGGGAAGGGTTGCAAGGGAGTGCCTGGATTTTCTCTTTGCAAGCCTCCCCAGTCCTCCCTCCCACAGCTGTGCCTGAGCAGGGCTGGGATGCTGCCAAGCTCCCCTGTCCCAGGGCTGGCTCCCTGGGATGCCAGCGCTGTCCTTTGGAGGTGTCATGGCACTCATGGAGTCCCCCCGTATCTCTTTTCTTCCCCTCCTCCCCTGTCTCAGGTCTCCTGTCCACAAAGAGAAATTCTTTGGAGCAGGGCCATCATTTTTTGGCTCATGGCTCCTGGTTAGGCTGCACATCTGACCAGGGGCTGTGCTTTGGCATCAGTTATATAATGAGGTAAAATCCCACAGGTAGACTGCAGTGGGACAGCTTCAGATGCTGGGGAGGTCTGTGGGAAAAGCAGCACTGCTCTGCAGCTCCTAAAACAGGGGAAGGACCACCTGCCCACCCCCCTTGTGAAGAAATTCCTCCTTCTTTCAGTTTTATGAGACATGTTTAAATTTTATGCAATATATTTGAAAGTATATTTTAAAAGGTATTCACCAGTTGTTCTAAAAGTGAGCCAGCTCTCACAATTTCCACCAAATTGCTGCCACCCTTCTCCCCCTCTCTCCTCTCTGCCCCTCTCATGAGAAGGAAAATTTAAATTCCATCTTTTTCTCCTGCCTTCTTTCTGCCTCCAAGTCCCTGCTATTCCTCTTCTCTTTCAGCCCATTTTTCTTCCCTCATTGATGAAAACACTTTGACTGATTCCCCACCTCCCTCCCCTGGATGAAATGCCCAGTTTCCTTGACACACTGAAATTGCTAATGGTTCCTGCTGCTCCTTTTCCTAAATGGAGTGTTTGTGAGGAATTACTCAGCTCAGTGCTCCATCAGCCCCTTGCCTGGGCTGGGCAGACACCCAGGCAGGAGCTGTGCAGCACCAACACCAGCACTGGAATTCCAACCCTCTGTGTCTATAATTAAGCTGGAGGTTTGTGATTCAGTGCCTGGGCTCTGTTTTATCTCAGTGAGCTGTGAGGAACTCTCTGAAGAAGTGTTTGTGCTGTTTGCTCAATCACAGTTATATATATTATATCTATAATGTATTTTATATATTCCTGCCTGGATTCTCTCCCCACACAATGTCAGGAGCACTCTGTTGAAAAATGGATAATCCATATGGTGAATTTTACAGCCAGGGCCCATTTTTAAAAGTCACCCAGACAGCAGGAAAGAAGAGAATGAAGAGAAAAAGGAGAAGCAAAGGGGGTGGAAGAAGGCAAAGAGGGAGGGAAGCAGCTGTAAAAAGAGGGGGAAGAAGCAGGAGATGGAGCACGGCCTCGTAGCAGTGAGGGGCAGGAGGGGAGGAGCTGTTTGGGGAGAAAATTGGTCATGTCCAGCTCCCTTCCCACTTCTGGCCAGCTGACCCTGTCCCTCCTCCAGCAGCTGCTCTCTCTCCCAGGACAGGATCCCAGACCTCCCCTCTGCATGGCTGATCCCCACTGGTTTCCAATCTTTTCCCATTTCCAGGTCTGTGACAATTCCTCTGGATCTCCTTGGGGCTTTCCTATTCCTGTACAGGATGAGGCCACTTTTAATGCAGTTTTTGACAGTGACAAAGGCAGTTTCTGCACAGACTCCTCTGCTGTGCCAAGATTCCTCTCAGGTCTCTCTCTGCCCCCTCCAGCTCCTCATCTCCACCCAAATTCCAACCACAAGGGGCTGCTGCCATATGGTTTCCTTGTGCTCTTCCATACCATGCACTGCCTTCAAATTCACTTCAGAGGGAAAGGAGCAAATAACAGCAAATATTCAAGAATGCCTTGAAAGAGCAGTGGGAATTTCAGCCAGAAAAAGGTAGGGAGGATTAAAAGGCAAAATAAATTGAAAAATGTAATCTGGGAATTTCCCAGCTGAAATGCTTTGGAAAAAGCAGCAGGTTTCATTAGCAGGCTTTCACAGCAAAGCCTGGTGTGACCACAGAGTTGTTGTTTTGTTTAATTCGTAGAGAGTTTTTAAATTTAAGCCTTGGCTTAACTGGAGGAAAAGGTGTTAAAGGAGTAAATGGACCCCACAAAACAGATCGGATTAAAATGAAATGTTCCTCCTGTAACCCTGGGACTAATCTGGTGGGAAGTGGCACTGGAGTGGTGTCCATTTTCCAATGTGTTCATCAAAGAAAATACCTGTTATTTGTCCATAGTGCAGATGGGAGGGTGGGTAAGATGCCCTGTTTTGCTGGAGGAATATCAGGAATTGAGAAAATGTGAAACTCAACAATGGGAAAGTTTTCTTAATATCCAGCCTGAGCCTCCCCTGGATCCACTGAGTCCATTTTCCCTTGTTAATCTCTGCCTGGGATAGGGAAAGTGAGCCTCTGCATTTTGGGGTTTAGCTCTAGGTCTGCACCTAAACCCTGCCCAACAGGACACCTTCTGGATAACACACATGCCTTGGATAACTTGGGTTCAGGCTCTTACTGAAATATTACAAGCCAAATGCCAAGTGTTTCTAATTTTCCAGGCCCATTTCCCTGCGCACTGGTGACAGCTCCCATAATTACAGAAGCTGAATCCACAGAAGCCAGAATCCACAAGTGGTTCTTCAGAGCAGGCAAACAAAAAAATTTTGTGTTTCATCCCCCACAAGTGATTACAGGAGCTGTGTTTAATTGGGACGAGCAGTGCTGGTGGTGCCTCAGAGGAAAACATGGCTGAGGGGTGAGGGAGCCTTTGAGGAGGGGAAGGAGAATGAATTGCAGCAGCAATAATTAAGAATCCTCGTGGGAAGTTCAGGGCACTTCCCAGATACCGCCATGCACAGTGAAGGGCATGGCAGCTTCGAGCTGCTGGACACCGTGCCAGGGAGCTGGGAAAGCTGGGGAAGGAGTGCTGAGCAAAGCCCCAGAGTGGCCTGGGGAGTGTCAAAATTAGTGGATTTTTTTACTAATGGGATTCTGGCAGGACTGAAAGGGAAGGGAGCTATCCATGGAGTGTGGGAGCTTGGGAAAGGCTGGCAGGAGCTGCAGGAATTGTGTTGAGCATCCTCCAAACAAGCAGGAGACTCCACACCTGAGCTGGAGCACCCTGGAAGGGGAGAGAGGCCTCAGTGCTGGGCATTGCTCCAGGTGCTTCCTATTCAGGAAGAGTTTGGGAGTTAAAATTCGGGCCACAGGCAAACACCTGCAGCAGTGAAGCTGAATTCAGAGGCTTTGCCCTGTGCTACCCCAGCTGGAAAATCCCAGAAGTGAGAGGAGGAGGAGGGAGCAGCTCCACAAAGGAGCTGCCTTGGGCCTCTCCATTCCCCTCCAAACCTCTCCTGGCCACAGGAACCCTGAGCTCTGGCCACACACCTGAGGCTGAGCAAGGATGATGACACCTGCAAAAGGGGTTTTCATCATTTTCCTATGTGTTTTGAAGTGAAAAGACTAAAAAAGAAAATGAATGTAAGTAATATAGGAACAAGCTGGGAAAGCTCACTTTGCTCTTGCTGTTGTTTGTTTGCTCGTTGCTTTTCTTACTGTCACAGGAAAAGCACAAGAGAAAAATATCCAAGCCAAAATGAAACATTTTGTCTCTTCTGGCAAATGTGTAAAATAATGGAGGGATTGCTTGCTTTGGCTTTTCCCTTTTGTTTGTTTTTGGTCTTAGTGCTCTTTCCAAAGAAATGTATTTTTTTTTATCCCATTCCATAAGAAATACACAGAAAAAACTTGAAAGCCATTGCGGCAGGCTCTTGGGAAACCCTGTGGTCCCCGAGAGGTGCCTGGCCCAGGATGGGGTGGAGGGAGAGGCTGAGGTGAGGGTGGGCAGAGCACAGGAACAGGTTGGATATTAGGGAAAAATTCTTTATTGGAATGGTGGTCAGGCACTGGAAGAGGCTCCCCAGTGTGGAATCGCTGTCCTTGGAAGTGTCCAGAGAACACCTGGATGTGGCACCTGGGGACAGGGTTTAGTGTGAGCTTGGCAGTGCTGGGTTAAGGGCTGGAATTGGGATCTTGGAGGCTTTTCCTACCCTAAACAATTCTGGATTCCATGGGCATCTCAAGGCCTGGAGGCTCAGGGCTTGTCCTAAAGACTCCTTGCTGCATGTGCTGTCACACAGTGCCACGGGCCACCCTGGAGCCCAGGCTGTGTCCCACAGGGCTTCCAGTGGAAACACCGCCAGCAGCCAGGAGAGGACCTGCTCCAGGCCACGGGTATTTCCAACCATTTCCACAGAAACCCAGATTCAGACAGACACGAGGTGCCTTGGAGAAGCACATTTGGGGTTTTCCCCTCTTTAGGAGCCTGTTCTCATCCAGGGGCTGGGGCTCCTTCCCTGTGAGGGTGGGGAGGCCCTGGCACGGGTTCATTTTGGGCCCTTGTAGGTCATGTCACATAAAAGCCTTTTATTCACCAGGAAAATTCCAACCAAAACGTCTTCTTTTTGTCCCCTCTCATGCCTCCTGCTGCAGGAATTACAGGAAGGCCTGTCTTGGCTGAGAGCCCACATGAAAGGCCCACATGGGCTCCCACAGGTGGCAGGGCAGGCCTGCAACACCGGCATTGCCAGAGATCTGTCTCCAGGTGCTTCCCACAAAGCAGGGACTTCATGAGAGAAGAAGGAATTTCACCCCAGACCTCCAGGTGTGTTGGAGCCACACCTGCACTGAGAGGTGTAGGCAAATCCCAGGGCAATCTGCTCCTTTCTGTTATGGGTGATTAAAAGCAAATTAGTTTTTTTGTTGAAATAAAAATGTTAAAATGTTGATATTAAAAATGACCACACAGAAACCAAAAAGAAAAACCTCAAAAACTCTGGCGGGGGATTTTCTGAGATCCTGATGCAAACAAGTGGGGGAAAAATTAGCAAAAGAAAAGCCTCTAGCTCCGGCAAGCTAACGACTCACTAAAAATGGGACAGGTGATATCATCTCCTGATACTCAAGGGCTGCCCCCCGGGGTTAGACAAAGAAGCACAGATGATACAAAAGGGGGGTTGAATTATGTATGTCTTTTCCTGTAAAGTTTAATCTAAACTAATCAAGCAGGCTATCGGTCCATCTCGACCATTATCGGACTCCGGGAAACCAGAGATGAATTTTCAACTACCCTCATCACCAGCGACCAGCTCGTAAAAGAAGAAACATCACAGCCAGGAAACCCTTCCCATCCAAACATGGACCAAGAAAAGAAACAACTGAATATGAACAGAACCGAGGAATTTCTGCCCGGGGCTGTAAAAACTGTATAAAAGAAAGGACATGGGGAAGGCAAGGTGTGACATTGGGAACTTGTCATGGTAGAGGGCAGGTTCAGTGTCACCCAGAGCTGGCTCTGTATCTTGGGGTTGTTTGCGGCTGTCATGAAATAAATCCTATTATTTTTATTAATTATCAATTCGGTTAGATTGGCCTATTCATTTATAACATTTCCCATCGGCTCCTCCTCAGCGGGAGCCCTGCTAACCCACGTCCCCAAGGGTCACAACCCCACAGCTTTTAAATCCCTGCAAGGATGGGGACTCCACCACTGCCCTGGGCAGCTCTGCCAATACCTGGCCACCCTTACCCTGAAATAATTTTCCCCTCATATCCAACCTAAGCCTCCTCTGGTGCAATTTGAGGCTGTTCCCTCTCCTCCTGTCCCTTGTGGGAGCAGAGCCCAACCCCCCCGGCTGTCCCCTCCTGTCAGGAGCTGTGCAGAGCCACAAGGGCCCCCTGAGCCTCCTTTTCTCCAGGCTGAGCCCCTTTCCCAGCTCCCTCAGCCCCTCCTGGGGCTCTGTTCCCTTCCCTGGGCATGTTCCAGCCCCTGAGTGTCTTTCTGATGGGCATTTGGATATATCCGTGTGCCCACAGCCCAGATAGGTGTCCTGGACTCTGGGGACAGGGGATGAAATGAAAGTGGGAGTTGGCAGAAAGGACTTAGGGCTGAGCAGCTGACACTGGAATGCTCATTCTGCAAAGCATCTGAGAGCCTGGAATGATCCTAAATTTCCTTCTGTCACCTACAGGGATACAGCTTTTTTTTTTCATGCCCTTTGGATAAATAGAGGTTTTCTCCAGGCCTCCAGGAACCTTAATTTTTCACCCATCCTAATAACCATAAAACTGAGACAGGCGAGTAATAAAATGTCAAAATCCATGTGTTTTAAAATCGGAGAGGACTCTCAAATGTCACTGAAATGTGGGATGGAAAAGGCGATGGGAGGACGTGTAGCTGAGCCTGTGGTGGTGGCTGGGCTGTCCTTTCCACACTCATCCCCAGGAGGCTTGGCCTCCTGGGACCCTCGAGGGATGGGGATGGAGTGGGGATGAGGTGCTCTGCTGCTGAAGGAGCAGTTCCCTTTCTTGGGGAGGTGGGATGAAGTGAGGCTGTCTTTCCTGTGAGTGTCAATCCCAGTTTAGCCCAGTCTCCACTGGAGCTCTGTGGGAGCATCTTGTCCCCTGCTCTGTGGGCTTCTTCCTGACCCTCATGTGCTATTTAGGCCCAGGCAAATCTGGCTGTCCCAAAATTCCTGATCTTCAAGGTTTTTAATGCAGAGTGTCACTGAAGAGCTGCACAGAACCTGCAAGTTAACACAGAAAGTCTTGGACTCCTCTCCACGCCTTTCTCCCATCAAAATCTTACCTAAAAATGCCCATCACAGTGATAACTGGAGCAGAAACTGGGAAGGGTTCTCCCTTCTGGTAAAAAAGTCTTCATATTTTAAAAAAGCAAAAGCAGCATCCTGGTCAAATTAGGATGAAAGGATGAAAAGTCAAGTGTTTTTTTTATTTTTTCTTTTTTTGCCAAGCATACTATTTTTGCAAACCATGCTTTCTTTTTTTTTTTTTTTTTTCTTTTTTTTTTAACAGCCAAGTAGAGTCCTGGGCTGTCATATGTCCCATATTCATAAACTCCAGAGGAAGATGACATTTGACATTTCTTCTTTCTTTGCCTATTGGTTAGTCCAAGATTAAACATGTTTGGAAACCAAAAGCTTTCTCGACTCGGCGACAAAAAAAGCCTCAAAACCAAAAAGGGACATTTTGACAATGCCTAAATTGTTATTTATTCCCCAAATTATTTTCCTGTGGTTTTGAGCCTCATCAAACCCAATCTTCCTTTGTGATGGTTTTGTTTGAACCTGTACCTCTGTGAAAAATTTGGGAGAGTGCTGCCAGGGCACTCTGTCAGAATGTGTCCCCCTGCATCCAGATCCAGCACCTCTGCTGGGGAAAGGCTGCTTTGAGAGCAAAGGCTTTAGGAAAGCATTTTAATTGAGTTCAGTGTCACACACCTTGCACAAGAGATTTCCCACTCAGCTCTCTCACCGGGATAAGGGCACCTGGATCGCTGGGAGCCTGGCTGGGTGCGTACTTTGTTCTTGAAGCTAAAAAACTTCTTGGAGTTCTCCCAGAAATCTTAGAGGATGGCATGAGGTTTCTGAATGGCTGGAGCTGTGTCAGGGAGGGTCAGGCTGGATCTCAGGGAAAGGCTCTTCCCCAGAGGGTGCTGGCACTGCCCAGGCTCCCCAGGGAATGGGCACGGCCCCGAGGCTGCCAGAGCTCCAGGAGCGTTTGGACAGCGCTGCCAGGGATGGACAGGGTGGGGTTGTTGGGGTGTCTGTGCAGGGCCAGGGGCTGGGCTGGCTGATCCTGGGGGTCCCTCCCAGCTCAGGATTTTCTGTGATTCCCTGCTCACTCCTTCCTGCCATGCCCAGGCTCTCTGTGAAGCCAGGTAGGGCTGGTGCTGTCGGAGCCCTCTGGGATTTGGTTGTGCTCATGGGGGTGGTGGAGGCTCCTGCTCCATGCTGGAGAAGAGGGAACAGCAGCACGGGGATCTGCAGGGCTGTTCCCTGCTCCAGAGGGGATCCAGCAGCTCTGCCCTGCAGGTTCAGCTGTGCAGTGCCAGAGGAACCCACACAGCTCAGCCACGTCTGTTGCTGAGCGTGGGGAGCCCTGGAAGGTGCCCTGACCTCCTTCCCAGCCCTGCCCTGGCAAGGACCAGCCAGGCCCCGGTGCCTGGACGTCAGCAGTGACAGAGCAGACTTTGGTTAATGACTTCAGTGGCAATGCTGAGGTAAAAACACAGTGAGGCAAAGCTCTCCCACAGAGAAATAAACCCAAATAAACCTGTCAGAAGGACAGAGCTGTTGTGTGCAAAGCCCCGTGGTTTTACTGCTCAGGAAAGCCCTCTCCTATAAATACCCAATAAATGAGTTAGAGGCTAAATAAAACACCCCATATACTGTAGAGTTGAGACCAACAATCCTAAATGAGCAAACATTTCCAAAGGAATAACTCTGCTTGGTGTCAATTTATGTTAATGCTGTACATGATTGAACCCATTAGAGCAAATAGCCAGTAATAAGAATGCAGATACACCACAAACTAATTGCATTAGAGGCTAACAGGCCTCTGTCTCTCCTGCTTCTGCCGCTGCTCAGCTCCCTGGGATGCAGCCAGCAGCACATGGAAGGTGCCCTGTAGTCTCCAGAGGTGTTGGTGGTTCAGGATCAAGGCTCAGCAGCAGAGCTGGGTGATGTTCAGTGCCTCTTACTGCATTATCTCTGTTCAGTTTGTGTTTCAAGAGGGTGAGAGGGATGGAAGAGAAATTTGGCTGGCTCTGGGGAAAGCTTGGGAAAGCACAGAGAAGCAGGGGACAGCACAAAGTGGTCAGATGACAACCTCTGCCCAAAACACAGCCAGCCCACTTTGAAAGAGGCTGAGTGTATACATTAGGGAGAAATTGTTCCCTGTGAGGGTGGGCAGGCCCTGGCACAGGGTGCCCAGAGAAGCTGTGGCTGCCCCTGGATCCCTGGAAGTGTCCAAGACCAGGTTGGACAGGGCTTGGAGCAGCCTGGGACAGTGGAAGGTGTCCCTGCCATGGCAGGGGGTGGCACTGGATGATGTTTAACCCAAACCATTTGGGGATTCCTGGTATGATTTTAGGGATGTGAAGCAGAGGCTGCAGCAGCACCATCACCCCCAGCTTACTGCCCTGTCCCAGCACCAGATCCATCCCCAGCTGCATCTCCCTGGCAGCACTCAAGGGCCCAGACTGCCCCAAACAAACACCTGTGAGCCAGAGACAGGAGCTGACCACCACACGTGTTCTCCTGTGACCCAAGTCTGGCTCTGATCATTCCAGGCTTCCCAGGTAACATTCCTGTGCCTCTGTTCCCAGGAGCCCAGGCAGATGGGCCAGCACAGGAGCGGTGCTTACTCAGTCCAGAGCTGTTCCAGGCCACTTTTTGACTTAGCAATGCACATAAACATATTTTACATGTAAAATGGGCAATTAAGAAGGCAAATGTTTTAAAATATGAGGATTTACTGGCATAAAATTCGCCATCTATCAATGCTGCATAAATAGTTTTACATAAAAAGCCATCTGGAAACAGGTTGTTTATCATATTTATTCAGTTACAACTTGCTGGTTTCGAGGCTGTGCCTCCCTCATTAGCTGTCAAGACAGTTTGACGTGGCTGATGAGAGGTGGATGTATTTGAAATCCTGGATGTATTTGGAATTCTGCATGCTGCATGAATATTAACTGGGGCTTCTGGGTAGCTGCACTATTTCACACAGCCTGGACATGCTCTACACTGGAATTCCTCTGATGCCTTAGGATTTTAGCTTTTCTATTTTCCATATATTTATACTCCTGCAATTCTTAAGTGTACAACTCCAAACTCCACACACAGTGTCAGCTGCTGCTGTCCCATTTTGGGCAGACACAACAATTCCTCTCCAGGCCTGGCAATCAAGGACCCCTCACTGCCTCAGCCCTCAGAGATGGAAACAAAAGTGAGTTGGGGGAAGCAAACCTGGGGTAAATGACTTCATTACCTGAAGCTGTAATTGGCAGATTAAGCCCCAATATGCAAATGGATCAAACTTATAAAAGTGTGAAAATCCCGTGGTCTATTTTGGGTGTAGCCCCTGGAGGGCTTTGCCTGCCTGAAATGTGCCCGAAGGCCTTTCAATAATTATAACAGCTTTTTATTCCCTTAACTTTGTTTGGCCTCTGGTTTTAGGTAGCTCCAAAAGGCATCACCTCTGTGAGGAAAAACCAGGCTGGGAAATTGCTCTTTACACCAGGTCTGGCTGGAAAACTTGTGGTCCAGTCTAGGAATGTGTTTGATCCTCCTGGCTTCAGTGGAAGGGTCTGAGGGTGGGAAAGGTGGGAATCATTGATCCTGGGGAATGGAGAGCACACAGAGCCTCACAGCCGTAGGAACACACAACCCAAACTCGGGATGAACATTTTCCTCAGTCAGGAACACACCCAGCCTCACAGTGCTGCTGCTTTCAGGCAGCCCTGGATAAAGCAGCACGGGTTGCATCCTCTGAAGGGGTGCTGGCAGTGTACCCCTGGGCTCTGTGCTGTCCCCAGGGGCTGCCAAGGCCACCTGTGCCTGCTGCAGCCCCAGCCAGCAGCCTGGAGTCACAGCACGGAGCCACAGCCACCGGCTTTTCCTGACATTTGCCGTCTCCCTTGGTTTCAGTAATGAGATCCCTGGTTTTAAATGTCAGCTCTCACGAGGTGATGCTATTGTATTTAGCTCTGTGCCCTTCTCCTGGTTCCAAAACACTTGGCAGAGTTACTATAAATAACCCAATAACAAGAGCCAAATAAGTGGTTCCAGAGCAAGGAGAGGAAGTTGGCGCTTGGAAACCAGGGAGAGCTCCAGGAAGGCTGGGGGGACAACTGGCCCTTCCCACAGCAGGGCCACAGGGACAAGGCTGCCCAGGGGGACAGGGACATCTGCTCTGTGGCCTGGGCAGATCTCTGAGCTGGAAGGGTGGCTCAGCCACAAGTTGGCATGGCCAGGCGCTTGTGTCCTTGGCCAAGAGCTCCAGTCTCTCCCAGCCCAGATGCCCCAGTAAAAGGGGGCAATTCCCTCTGCCACCCCTCCCTTTGGCTCAGCTCCTTGTTCCATGCTCCAGCCTGGAACCAGTGGGATTTCATCCTGGGGAGCTGCCTGGGCTCTGTCTGTACTCACTGGGACACCCACCCAGCTCATTCCTCTTGTCCTGCCACAGGTGTCACTTCCTAAACTGAGGTGAGAAAAATTCTGCACAGCAGAGCTGCCTCTAACTCTTCAATACTCACAGCCCCCAAATTATTTGGACCTCAGGGTGCTGTCAGCCACCAGCATTTGCCTGGGCCACCATGTCCTTGTGCCAGCTGGATGTCACAGAGACCACCATGCAGATGTGTTGAGCACCAGCTGCATGTCCCTCCCTGGAGCCTCCTGGGCCAGCAGACCACAGCTGGGGAACCAGGTACCTGCACAGACATGGACAATGCTTTGTGAGACAGGAGAAGTCCCATAGGACATGCTCCATCCCATGCTGGGCTTGTGTGCCACCCTGGCAGTGAGGCTCGGGGCCCTTTGGAGAGCCCACAAGCACTGATGTGGATTTTTGGTGCTGGCAGGAAGGGGTCAGCAATGGGATGTTGCCCTTCACTGGCAGAGGGGAAGCATTTTAATCTGGGGAGATGCATTTGCTGCTTTCTCTTGACTTCTTCAGTATACTGGGACCTGCAGCTGCTTTGGCTGGGGCAGCTCCCAGCTCTGACACTCTCAGCTCTCCTGTCTCAAGCTGAAACTGGGTGATGTTCCTGCCTCTGCAAAGGGGTTTGAGGTATGAACCACAGGATGAGAGAGGTTCCATGGGTCCCTATTCCCTGAGAAGACTCCCAGGAAGAGCTCCAGGATGTTCCTGGGTTGTTTTGATTGTCCCCTTTGCAGAGGCAGCATAACTCTGAGCAGTTCAGCAGCAGCGTGAGCCGACCTGAGACTGGCTCAACAACAGGCCAGGGTGCACTGGAGACCCCTCCTTGATGGGCTCTGTTGTTGTTTCTTTGAGGGGAGCTAGGAATGAATATTAAAACATGGGCTCAGAGGCATTTCAGAGAGGGATGGCATTTACCTGCACCGTGCTATCACAGAACAATTTATCTTTCATCACCAGGGCAAATCCCACCTGAGAACCTCCCACATTCTGACGTGTGTGAGCCCTTTAGGATGAGGAAGGATGAGTGACACCACCCTTCCCAGGCTCCCAGGCAGGGTGAGACCTCAGGAAGAAACTGGAGAAGGCACAGAGCCTCCAGTAACCACCTCCAGCCCCTGGCTCACTGATTAACAATAACCCAGGCTAATTAGCAATTACCCCTTGGCTCTGCTCATCCAACTCTCCAGCAGCAAGTCCCAGAGCAGATCCCAAGTAAAGGGAATGGCTTTATCAATTAAGCTGTTCCTGGGGTTATTAATCATGGAACAGCTCTATCTGGGCCCTTTATGGCTGTCACTGCATCCCCCTGCACAACTAGGGCTGGGCTGGAATACAAACCTCTCCTTCCAGAGCCCCTGGAAGAGAGGGGATTTCTCCATCAGCTGCAGAGTCAGACACAACTGCACTGCACAAACCAGCTCTGATGGTGCTGTCAGGCAGAAGGCCAGTGGGATACAGCCAGCTCACAAATATTAACCACTGCTTCTCACAGGCAGCTGAGGAGTGGCTTTTGGAACATTTGAGGAATTTTGCTCTGTTTTTCACTTGTATAAACCAATACAGCCTCAGGCTGGTGGTCTGTAAAACAAGGGGTGCAGCTCCCAGGTTAGAGAGAAGACTGGAAAATGGCTGAAGGGCTTCCTTGGATCCTGGAGTGGAAATTCTCCCTGTTACAGAACAGTAACAATTTCTACCAATTAAGAAGCAATTAAGGCACCTCCCATCAAGAGCACCTGGACTGTGGATGCTGCAGCAGGAGCAGCACTGCTGTTCCAGTCTGAGGGCATCAAACTTGCTGGGCTGAGCACATCAACGTGGCAAAGGAGCAGTTTTGCTGCAGGTTTCCTGACATACCTTCACAGGGTCGAAAAATCTCGACTATCCTTCACTTCACTTCCACACAGGGAAGCAGCAGAGCAGTGGGAATTGACTGGGGATTTTTAGTGTCCATATCAGCTCTCATGCAGCAGATAACAGAATAAATGAATTGTGCACTGATTCAGTGCCTAGATATCAACAATTAAGTAGCTTGAGATCTACAGAAAAAGAGGGGCATCTAATAGGAGCATTGATTACTGACAGTGTGAGCCTTTAAATACTTTGTGCTGCTGCTAGCTGTGGAGCAAATCTATCCAGTTCTCCACGTCTCATCTCCCTGGGCTGCTCTTTTTTTGTTGTTTATGTCTGTTCAGCAACAGAGACAACAGCCCACGCACGAGTACAGACAGCAAAGGGCTTGGCAGGTCGCCTCTGTGCAGCCACGTACAGCCCCTAGACCTGGGTCAGGCAGCAAAGCCTTGTCTCCCCCAGGCTGCTGAGATGTGGAGGAGCTTTCTGAGTCTCTAATGTGACATGAAACCACCAAATCTCCCTTCTCTCCCCAAGCTAATAAGAGGCAAGGAGGCAAAAGCACAGGTATTAATGCAGCAGGCTGACAAACACGCTGCTGACAGCAGTGGAATGGGAAAAATCGCAGAGGGAGCAGAATAATAACCCAGCCAGAGTTAATAATAAAAGCCTGAGAGCATTCACATGGCTCTGGAGAATGGATGTGTCACTGGCTCCTTCCTGCCTGGGCTTGGGCACAGGGACACACTGGCTTTGGGGCTGTGTCAGCCTCCCTGCACCCTCTGGGCAGTGCCAGCTGCTGACAGACAAAGGCCAGCGTGGAATGGGGATAATGGGATAGGGGGCCTTGGAATTAGCTGATCTTTAAAGCCCCTTCCAGCCCAAACCATTCCGTGGTTCTGTGGTCCCAGCCAGGTCAGCACCCATGGATCTTTGCCCAGAGCTCAGTGCAGACAACAGTCACTGCAGAGATCCAGAAACCTCCAGTTTTCCTGTGTTTTTGGGCACCATTACTCCAGCTTTCTGTGGTGGCAGAGGCTCTGGAAGCTCCCTGAGGTGCTGTTTTTGCAGCATGCCCTGAGCTGTAAGCACAGCTCATCTCAAAAAAGAGCAGATTCTAACACAAGGTTTTGGGGCAGAGGTTTTGAGAGCTTCAGCTGAGTAAATACCCCAACACTGAGGGTAAACACTCTTTAACCAGAGTGATGCCCAGAGCAGCTCCCAATTAACCTTTTCCCTTGGTTATTCCAGCAGGCTCCAAGACACAACAGGAGTGACAGAGCAGCTCCGTGGACAGACCAGTGAGAACAGCACTTTAACCTGCCAGGGCAAATTTATAATTCAGTACCAGGATTAATAGCATGTATCACATTTAAAGTCCTTAATATATGTGGTCAGGCAGATTAGCAGATGAATATGAAATCAGTGCCCTAGCAGCAGGCACAAATTATTCAGGCACTGACTGTCCTACCCTGCAACAAGCAGCAGAGCCAGGGGCCTTTGGGTGCACCAGGAACATGGAGCACCCATAAATCTGTACCCAGCCCACATCCAGCACAAAGACACCCAGTCCTACAGGGCTGAACAGGGATAGGGAATGCCAGTGATTAGAATCGAGAGAGCTTTGTGTTTTCCAGAGCACTGTGAATTCCAGGGTCCAAACAGCACATCCCAGAGAACCAACTCCCACATTTCACCCAAAGGATACACAGCTGCAGGGGGAGGCTCTGCCTTTTCCTGGGCTCACCTGAACTCTGCAGTGTCCAGAGGATGAGTTTGGTGATGGAAATATCCAAGGCCAGGTTGGACAGGGCTTGGAACAATCTGGGATAGTGGAAGGTGTCCCTGCCCATGGCAGTGGAATGGGATGAGCTTTAAGATCCCTTCCAACCCAAACCATTCTGGGATTGTGCATTTTCTGACCTTACAGAGTTGGGGTGAGGATCCTTGCTGGGGGGGAAGGTGAGAAACTCCAAGGTGCTGCTGCACAGCCACAGCTCTGATCCCAGGCACTTCATGCAGTAACACTGGCTTAAGTGAACCTACCAAGGAAACAGCTCAGCTGGTGACAGATCAAGGAGCTCTAGCATGGAAGCACAGCCTGAAATCATGGAATCATGGACTGGAACAGGACCTTGAAACTCATCTCATTCTGCCTCTGCCATGGGCAGGGACACCTTCCACTATCCCAGGTTGCTCCAAGCCCCATCTGACCTGGGCTTGGACACTTCAGGGATGGGGCAGCCACAGCTCACATGGAAGAATTTCTCCCCAAAATCTCATCCCAGCCCCTGGCAGTTTGAAGCCATTTCCTCCTGCCCTGTCACTCCAGGCCCTTGTAAACTGTTCCTCTCCAGATTTCTTCTAGGTCCCCTTCAGGTACTGGAAGGCCACAACGAGGTGACCCCAGAGCCTTCTCTTCTCCAGGCTGAACAACCTCGATCCTCTCAGCTTTTAAAAGCACACAGCTCCTTCCTCCACCACTTCACCTGTCTGCTTTTCCTCTTGAGCATCCAGCAGGTCGAGCTGTGCCAACAGCAGTGACCCTACAGCCTCTCCACTGAGCTCTGAGATCTCAGCATTGGCTCAGGCTTGGCCCAAGTGCTTGTTTGTGCCCTGGGGCATGGCAGGAGGGAGATTTCCCCCCTTGAACAGCTTGCAGAGTCAGAACCATTTTGCACTTGAGTTTGATGTCAGAGCATGTCTCATACTCTCGGTTTTTTTCAACACTATATGTAATTCCTAGAAGAAAAAGATCCTTGAGAGCAAAGTGCCAAGAGATTTTGAGAAGAGATCACAGAATCCTCCAATTCTAGAGTCATTAAGTTTAGAAAAGACTTCTAAGATCAAGTCTAACCATTAACTCAGCACTGCCAAGCCCAGCACTAACCGTGTCCCCAAGTGCCGTATCCACACTGTTTTCAAGGCCTTTAAGGATGGTGACTCCACCACTGCCCTGACCACCCTCTCTGTGGAGGAATTTTCCATAGCATCCAACTGAAACCTCCCCTGGTACAGCTTGGGGCCATTTCCTCTTGTACTGTCCCTTTTCCCTGGGAGCAGAGCCCAACCCCCAATCCTGCTGCACACAGGGAGCTGCAGAAAGAGGGAATCCCTTCTCCTCCCCATCTGCAGGTGTGTCAGGCCACGTTTCCAAGGTGAACACAGCCCTGCCTGCCTGCTAGGCAGGGCACACACCTTCCATGAAGGCACAGGGACCCACCTGCAGAGCCTCTCCTGATTCCAGCCCCTCGCAGGCACAGGGAGCAGCTCAGCTCAGCTCAGCTCAGCTCAGCTCAGCTCANCTTAAAGCATCAAGGCTCCAGAGCATTTTGGCTGCTCCCTGGTGCAGCTGCACTGGGGGGATGCCGAGATCTCCCCCGCAGCCCCTGGGTGTGCCGAGCTGTGGGATCAGCTGCACTCCCCACACCTCTGGGATCTGCCCCACACACCTCAGGGGCCCTCAGCAATGAGCTGGGCTGGCAGGGATACCTACCACCACAACCTGCCCTCCACAACTTGTTCCCAGTGATGCCTATTGATTTTTGCCTTTTTAAAATTTTATATATTCCCTGTATTCTTTACATATATATTTGGAGCTCTGTAGCCTTATTGCATTCACAGCTAGTTTTACCAGAAAGACAAAAAATATTCCAGAAAGACAAAATATTCCAGAAAGAAAATATTCCCAAAAAGACAAAACATATTCCAAAACCCCTGTCCTATCTTGGTTCTCCCTGGGAACCAAGGCCAAAAAACAGCTCTTCAGACACATTTTTATCAAGAAAGGTCAGTTCTATCTGAGGGGGGAAGGATTTAGAAGGGGCTTAGGCTGAGGGGAGAATTGCATCCCCACTTGTGCTCCTAATTGGTGCTTTTTGTCAGTGATGCTGATTTACCAAACTTCTAAATTTGTCTGCACCCCTGTGGGGATGGGCTTTTGTGGATATTTTTCCATAACTGCTCCTGAAAGTCTCCACTGAAGATCAGCTTTCACATTCCCTCCTACACCGATATTATCTCCAAAGTGTGTGTTGTTTCATTTACAGGTTGTTAAGGCATCACCAGGACAGGGCCAGCATCCAGCCCAGGAGTGTCAGTGTGTCAGCAGGGCTGGGCTGGGGACAGCAAGGCTGCTTTTGTGTTCCAGTCACACAGGGGACAGAGCAGGCCTGGTGAAGGTGTAACACACCCACACACAGCAGGAACTGCTCTGGATGCCTAAGGATGCCTGGGGAGAGGCTCAGACCAGCCAGGGGAGCAGGAAGGGATCTGCCTATTGGAATAAATCTCACGAGACACCATTTTCTTCATGCAGGAAAAGGNCTATCTTGGTTCTCCCTGGGAACCAAGGCCAAAAAACAGCTCTTCAGACACATTTTTATCAAGAAAGGTCAGTTCTATCTGAGGGGGGAAGGATTTAGAAGGGGCTTGGGCTGAGGGGAGAATTGCATCCCCACTTGTGCTCCTAATTGATGCTTTTTGCCAATGATGCTGATTTACCAAACTTATAAATTTGTCTGCACCCCTGTGGGGATGAGTTTTGTGGATATTTTTCCATAACTGCTCCTGAAAGTCTCCACTGAAGATCAGCTTTCACATTCCCTCCTACACCGATATTATCTCCAAAGTGTGTGTTGTTTCATTTACAGGTTGTTAAGGCATCACCAGGACAGGGCCAGCATCCAGCCCAGGAGTGTCAGTGTGTCAGCAGGGCTGGGCTGGGGACAGCAAGGCTGCTTTTGTGTTCCAGTCACACAGGGGACAGAGCAGGCCTGGTGAAGGTGTAACACACCCACACACAGCAGGAACTGCTCTGGATGCCTAAGGATGCCTGGGGAGAGGCTCAGACCAGCCAGGGGAGCAGGAAGGGATCTGCCTATTGGAATAAATCTCACGAGACACCATTTTCTTCATGCAGGAAAAGGCCCATTCTTTATTCACATAATGCATTTTTATACAGTTTTACAGACCTCGTGTGTGACCATCTCCAGTTGGTTAGTAGCTTTCTTGCCAATTACTTTATTGGTTAGTAAAAGGTATTTTACTTGTCCATCAAATCTCACTACTCTTAAATTGTTAACCTATTTTCTTCACCACTTCTCATGGACTAGATTTCATGTTTATGCAGGTGCTAGTTGTTTTTCACCCAGGAACAGATTGTTATGTTAATGAACTGTTCATACCAGGATTGCTTTCACATGGGAACTTGCAAAGTGCTAGTGCTAGTTTGACTTGGAAGGAATGACAGGTTAGCCAGAGAAGGCCTGCTTTTATGGGGCCTTTCTTTATAATTTTTCTACCTTACTGCAACATCTGCCTGCTCAAGCCCCCGCCTCACGCTTGGCACTGGGCAAAGGAGGAGCTGCCAGAGGAGTGACAGGTACCTCCCTGCTCCTCATCACCCCCAGGGCTTGTTCATACCTGTGAGGAGGAGTTTAATTAGGAACCACGAGGAAAAGCCCTTCTGTAGCACTGGGCTGCACACCTGAGCCTGTTGTGAGATGCTTTGGCAAAGATGCTCCATGGGGTGTAATCAGACTCCAAATTTCAGCCATCTGATCACTCCCAAAACTCATAAAATTAAAGGACAGCTCACAGAGAAAGGTGAGAAATAATAAAGAGCAGCTGGGAGAAAAGATGTGTGTCTGTGTGGCCCTGAGGAGGATGTAACTGGCACTGATGGGACATGAGGGATTGTCACTGGCTTTTGCAGGAGAGCGAAACGGGGCCACTTTGTCGGTGATCCCAGTTCCTGAGACTGATCCCACAGATTAAACATCCCACAGATGAATTCCTAGAGTGGAGTAAGGGCTGTGTGAGTGTGCACCTGTGCTGCACACAGAGCCCTGTGCAGGCTGACACCACAGCAGGCTGTGCCTTCAGGACACGCTGTGTTTGCAGCTGGGACAGGGAGAGAGCAACGCCTGCTCCTGGTGGAGCCGTGGTGGGAAGGGCTGTGCAAAACAACCCAGCAGCTTCTGCTCCCCAGCTGCCCCAGGCTGAACACAAACAGAGTCCAGCAGGTCCCTTGTCACTGCAGAGCTAAAAGGCATTGAAAGAATGTGCAATTAGAAATAATTTATTTTCTTTTTTTTGGTATATTTTTGACACCTGGCTACTTGCTTCTGCTCCAGGGGAAAGGAGGTGGAGCTGAGAAGGAGCTGGGCAGGTTCTGGTGGTCCCAGGGGCACTAGACATGGCCACTCTCTTCCAAAAGCAGAGGAGAGAAACTGCTGGTAAAAATCTGGGATTTCATCCTTCTTTCCTAATGCCCATCTGCAGCTTGAATGAAACCCAGCACTGCCTGTGCTCACAGGGACCTGCTCACCTGCACATCTCCCTTGTCAAGGGCATTGCCACAGGCTTTCATTCCTGCTAGGACTTCCAGTGGGTCCCACAAACATATTTTACTCCTTTGGATCTTCACAAAATGTTGCCTGTGAGTGCTGGCAGGAATTCAGCCTTTAGGGTGCACAGCCTTCACTGCAGAACTGGACACAGCCAGTCACAGATTGAATTATTCTTAATTGCTGTTGTTTGTTTCTTAGAATTATTTTTATTTTATTAGAATCTGCGTGATTTTATCCACATCAGGTGGCTATGTGAGGGAGGTCTGGGTCCCTGCTAGCTGAGCCTGTGCAGACATAATTCAGAATTAACCTTGGTGCATCACAGCCCTACCCTGGGGAACTTTAATGTCCCAAAGGGAGATCGAGGTCACCTTGTCTCCCCTCCACACCACAGACATCCCTGTGCTCCTGTCTGAACTGGGCTGCACCCCCAATTAACACATCCAGCTATTATTGTTCATTGCATGTGGTGGAGAAGCCTTCATTCATCATTTTAACGAGGATGTTCTTCGTTAAAAGAGCCCATATAGTTTATTTATAGCCAGGATGAGTTTATCCTGTGCTTTTAGCTTCAGATCCTACTGGACCTCTGGTGTTAAATCTCTCTGCCTTATTTTGGGACCACTCGTCCTTAACCTCCTCTTGGCTAAGTTTATCTGACTGAACTTTGGGAATTATTTGCCTGCCTGACTTTATCTCATTATCAAATCTCTGCTCTGGTGCATTCCTAAACATCTCCTCCTATTTAGGGGAACCCTCCATCGGTTGTGGCTCTTTCTGAACCCCTGTGGCTGGGACACTGCTGTGGGCCTTCCCTCCAGGGGCTGATTCCCCTCACAGCTTCCATGTCTCGCTGCTTCCCACTGCAGCCTTTCTCCAGTGGCAACAGCTCCACATCCATCCCTGTGGCAATGCTCACAGTTCCCCAAATAACCCAGCCTGCTTCCCAACACCAATAAGACCTCTCCATCAATTTTTTTGCTACCTAAAGCTTTAACAGACTCACAGAAAATCCTGAGCTGGGAGGGACCCCCAGGATCAGCCAGCCCAGCCCCTGGCCCTGCACAGACACCCCAACAACCCCACCCTGTCCATCCCTGGCAGCGCTGTCCAAACGCTCCTGGAGCTCTGGCAGCCTCGGGGCCGTGCCCATTCCCTGGGGAGCCTGGGCAGTGCCAGCACCCTCTGGGGAAGAGCCTTTCCCTGATCACAGAATCACAGCATCACAAGGTTGGGAGAGACCTTCAGTATCATGGAGTCCAACCCAGCCCTAACACCTCAGCTAAACCCTGGCACTGAGTGCCACATCCAGGCTTTTTTTAAACACATCCAGGGGTGGTGACTCCTCCCCGGGCAGAACATTCCAGAACGTGATCACTGTTTCCATGAAAAACTTTTTCCTAATGTCCAGCCTGTATTTCCCTTGGCACAGCTTGAGGCTGTGTCCTCTGGTTCTGTCAGTGCTGCCTGGAGAAGGAGCCCAACCCCAGCTGGGCACAGGCACCTTTCAGGGATTGCAGAGAGTGATGAGGTCACCCCTGAGTCTCCTTTTCTGCAGGCTGAGCACCCCCAGCTCCCTCAGTGGTTCCTCACAGGGTTTGTGTTCCCAGCCCCTCACCAGCCTCGTTGCCTCCTCTGGACGCAGCCTGATCTGATCTCCAGCCTGACCCTCCCCTGGCACAGCTCCAGCCCTTCCCTGGCTCCTGTCCCTGTCACAGAGAGCAGAGATTGGTGCCTGTTTTATATTTTGTCCTGGGTCATCAGTACAAATATTGAACAGCACAGAGCCCACATGACCATCCTTGCAGGACCTTGTTCCAGCATCCCTCTGACCATGGGCAGGGATTCACAGCTCAGATTCATCACTGGGAAGGTTTAAAAATCCAGGGAGTGACAAAGGTCTGAGTGACAGGACAAGAGGGACTGGCTTTAAACTGAAAGAGAGGGGGTTTAGGTGGGATATTAGGATAAAAACTGTTCCCTGTGAGGGTGGGCAGGCCCTGGCACAGGTGCCCAGAGCAGCTGTGGCTGCCCCTGGATCCCTGAAGTGTCCAAGGCCAGGCTGGACAGGGCTTGGAGCAGCCTGGGATAGTGAAAGGTGTCCCTGCCCATGGCAAGGGGTGGAATGAGATGCTCTTGAATATCCCTCTCAACCCCAACCAGTCAGTGATTCCATGGCACTAAGTTTTCCATCTATTTAACATGCACCGTTACACTGTAATTCCTTAATTGCAATTAATTTTATTATATCAAGGAAAACATTATCCTCACACTCATCACAGTGCTTACAAGCAACACACAACCTCTTTGCAAAGCCCAGGCATGCAATTACTAAAACCATTTATTTTATAATTAACCACTTAGTTTCTAATTAATAGAGAAGCACTAGAACAATCAGAAGAAAATTTTTGGCAGTAGCTGGAATGCACCTTTCCATCCCAAAGCCTCTGGAGCGTAACTCTCAAAGCTCCTTGTGGACTGAGGAATCCTTCCTGTTGGTCCATCTGATTTGATATCACTTCAGGAGACAAAGAATGAGGTTTTTATTCTGGAAGTACCCAAAGAGGGGATTTGCCCCAGCAGAGCAACTCTACCTTGGCAGGCCTGGACCTCCTCATCTTCTCCCTTTCCTTCCCAGGAAGTGCTGGAAACACTTTCTCCTCAAACTCAGGAACATGATCTGCTCCCCCTCCTGCACCAGGAGAGCTGGAAGGTAAAGATCCACTGCAGAGATTTCAGGAGAGGGAGGAATTTTCTAGGGGAGGGAATCAGCAAAATGAAGATGAGTCTTTCAAAAACACGTTGCTACTTTTCAGTTTTGTGTGCAGACAGCGAGCACAGGAGCAGGGAGCTGTAGGCACTGGGTTTGAAGTCTGACTGACAGCAGGCTAGGGATGCTGGAATAATAGGGAGGCATTGTCAGTGTTCAACAAGGACTGGAAATCACAGGAAGTTGGAGGAAAAGGAGTGAAAACACATAAAAAATAAAAGGATACAGAGGAGCAGCTGAGTGATATTTTACTCCCTTGTGACTGTGCAGTGAGAGGGTGGATTTCTGCAGAGTGTTTTGAGAGCATATTGAGACTCTTGAACATGGGGATGATTCTTTATTTTTTAAAAAATTTTAATTCCTTTTTAGTCACGAAAAAAATCTCCACTGGCCTTGTCTTGATGCTCCAGCTCCTGATGCCTTGACTGAAAGTCCCTGGGGCAGAGGGAATATCTGAAAGCCACACCTGCTGCCAGAATGCTCTAACTGATTAGCAGGATCTCAGCAGCATCCCTTTGCACCTGCACCAGTGTCAGAGGGAGACAACAACTGCATTGATTTCAATTATCCTTTGCAGGGGGGTGCTTAATGCCCAGATTTGTCTCTCCCTTGCAGTGTTCAAAGCAGGTTCACACAGTGCAGCTTTAGCATAAATGTATTTCAATAAAGGTAATGAAGAAGGAATCTTTATTTCCTCCAGTTTTTCCTCCAGAATTGCTTGAATTTCTTTCTTGGGCAATATCCCAGTCAGGGAGCCAAGGCCATGGATCAGCCCTGGGGGTGCAGCTGAAAAGGAGTTTTCATTCCCCACACCACACTAAAAGCATTTGGGGCACTCTGAAACAGGTGTAAAAGCACCACTGTCAAAAACTGTGGACTGAATTTATGGAAATGAAACCCATCCTTCTGGGTGAGGAGGTCCCTGAGGGGAAAATCGCTGGAGACTGGGAGAGGATGTGCTGAGGATCAGCCTGCCCTGGTGTGTCCTTGTTCCCACAGTGACTGCTGGACCATGTCCAAGCTTCATCCCACGGCCATCCAGAGGTGCCCCTGGGTCACATCATGTACAGAGAGAAGCAGGACCTGGCCCAGCCAGGGTGTGTGGCTGGGGAGGAAGAAATACAATCCAAAGAGTCAGAGAGTGGAACTGTCCTGCTGCAAGGACGTGTTTCACCACTGTCCTGTGCTTGCAAAGAGTGTTCTGGATCTGCCCCTGGCTAAAATGTCCCTGCTCCATCCTCAGTGTGCTTTAGGCTCCAGCCTTTGTCTCCAGGGGATCCCATGTCCTGTGATGCATTTGTTGCACGGTCCTGTGTCCACCAGGTTCAGAACCAAAATCAGCCAATAAATATTTGTCTGTTGGAAGGCATGAGCCAGGACCATTGAAGAGAAACATCTTTGTTGGATGAGGTTTTGAGCAATCTGGTCTAGTGGAAGTTGTCCCTGTCCACGGCAGGGGCTGCAGTGAGATGAGCTCTAAAATCCCTTCCACCCCAAACCAGTCTGGAAGGGATTTTAGAGCCCAAACCACCCAAAACTGTGATCTGCAGTCCTGGGAAGGGGGATCCATCTCTGTGCAATTCCCACAGCAGCTCTGGGATCGTGGTTTCCTGTGGGCAGACAGGGCAGGCAGGGCTGTTCTCCTTTATGTGCTTAATGTGAGGCCAGCAGAACTCCTCTTTGCCCACTCCCACTGGATCTGGGCACCGGGCACACCTGATGGACCCACGGCCTGATGGATCTGAGGGGAGAGGGCCAGGAGCCAACCTGCCCTTAGACCTGCAGGGGTTTGTGCTCTCCCCTGTCCCCTGCGTGCTGTGAAGTGCCAGCTCTGTCCCCGTGCTGCTGCTCCTGGCGCTCCCAGCCCATGGAGTTTGCCTGGCCTCGGCTACCAAAGCGCTGGAGGCTGTGCAGGGCTCACAGGTAAGCAGCTCCTGGCAGTGAGGAGCTCTCCCAGGCCAGCCCAGCTGCCCTTTCTGTTGGCTCATCGGGCTGGGGAGGAGGCAGAGATGGGTGAGAGCATCCCTCACACCCCGTGGCTGTGCTGAGACAGTGCTCTGCTGTCCTGGGCAGCAGGCTGAAACTGGCCTAGACTAATTCCAGTTCATGCCTGGCCTCCTTTCTCTCATTTCCCCCCGTGAACCAGTCCTGGTGTGTTCTCCAAGAGCAGCACCACCCTTTGCACCTGCCTGGGATGCAGCAAGCAGGACCTTCCCCGGGTATTTCCACCGCAATATCCTTAAAAATGTAAAATAAATGATGTGTCCTGAAGCTGCATGATCAGAGCAATGGAGGCACACCTGCCTTCCTGGAGCCATCCCTGGCATCATCCTTGGCATCATCCTTGGCATCATCCTTGGCATCCTGACCCCCTCACCACCCGGGCAGAGACCCAGGTAGCCAGAGTCTCCTGGGACCCCCCCCCGTACCCCAAACCTGCTCCAGCTCCCCCTGATCCCACAGCAGCTCCAAGAGGGCCTGGGCACAGAGCTTGTGGCAGATCCCCGAGCTTGCCCTGGCCTCCAAGGACTCATCATGCCAGGACCCAGTGGCAGCACCTTCCTGTGCAGGGGACCATGATGAGGTGACAGTGGCACATTCACTGTCTCTCACAGCTGTCCTCTGTCCCAGCCCCATCGTTCATGCTGCAGACCCCTCTCAAAGACATTTTGGCTCCCTGGGATCACTCAGAGTGACAGAGACCTCACAAGGATAAAACACCTCCTTCAGCTTCCTCAGTGAAAGGAATGGATTTCCATTCCTAATTTATGGAGGCATGAGAAACATCAGAGAGCGAGTTCCCAGGCTGCTCCCTCCTCTCTGCACTGCTCAGCACTGCCTGCAGAGCAATCCTTGCTGGCATCCAGGTGCAGGATCACAGGCCAGCTTTGCTTTTCCAGATGACCCCAGGCACTTCCCATTATCCTGGCATGAGGCAGGATCCCCTGGAGCAGGAGCCCACACGTGCCAGGACTCATTAACCTTCTGCAGTCTGCCTTCCAAAACCTGCCAAAGAGGCTGCAAACAGCTACTTTGGAATGGGTTTTCCCAGCTTGTACTTCTCTTTGAAGGGAATGCTGGAACTGAGGGGTCTGGTGCAGTTTTTCAGGGAATAGCAGCAGGGCAGGTTTGCCAAAGGAGGCAGGGGCGGTGGGACATGAAAAGTTCTCCTTGGAGCACTTCTGTCCATGGGTGGGAATGGAGCTGGGGAAGGGGCTGGAGCACCAGGAGGGGCTGAGGGAGCTGGGAAAGGGGCTCAGCCTGGAGAAAAGGAGGCTCAGGGGGCCCTTGTGGCTCTGCACAGCTCCTGACAGGAGGGGACAGCCGGGGAGGTCGGGCTCTGCTCCCAAGGAATAAAGAACAGCACAGGAGGAAATGGCCTCAAGGTATGCCAGGGAAGGCTCAGGTTGGATATTATGGAAAATTTCATCACAGAAAGAGTAGTTAAACATTGGAACAGCTACCCAGGGAGGTGGTGGAGCACTCATCCCTGGAGGGATTCAAAAGATGAGTGGATGTGGCACTTTGCAATATGGTTTAGTGGGAATGGTGGTGTTTGGTTGAAAGTTGGACTTGATCATCTTGGAGGTCTTCCCAGCCTCAGTTATTGTGTGATGCTTAGTGACTGAGCCCAGCTGCATCATCCAAGGAGGGACCAGTCCTGCAGTGGTGGCTCCTGTGCCAGGATGTCCCTGGCTGTTGGTCAGTGAACACTGGGTGCCCCAGACAACGAGATGGGGTGGGAAATGATGAGACTTAAAAGCACAGCCCCAGCAATACCATCTCTGTTTCCTCTCCTTACTTTCTTCAGCTTTGAGGTGCCTCAGGTCATTGTTTCAAGCTTTTCTTTCCAGTCTGGAGTCTCATTTACAAGGCAGTAGCTGGAGTTCAAAGTGATGCCTGGGAGCGAGGGGTGCCGGAGCGTTATGGAAAAAACATAATAACCAGGAATCAGAGGAGTAGGGAGGAAGTTGGCAACTTGCTACAGACCTATGCTAAATTCAGGCCACTGAGCCTGAGGTGTAAACAGCCCTATCTGATTGCTGCATCTTCATTTTCTGGTTTTGATCTTACCTTATTTATTTCAAGCAAGATAACAGGGAATGTGGCATGCTGAAATGAGAAAGGCCCATACTCAGAGCACACTGAGCTTTGCTGTCACAGCCCCTTGTGAAACCAGGAGACTGCAACAGGAAAGGGCTGCTCCTCTTGCTTAGCACTGGTCCAATTTTCAGCTTGAACTGCATAAAAATGCAAGAAATAACCTGCTGTCATTAGTAGTCCAATTGCAAAGCTCCTCAGACTCACAGACTGGATTGTCTGCTTATACAAACAGCATTTCAGTAAAACATTTCAGTTAAATGTCAGTATTTGTAGTATCTCTCCCATCTTCTCAGGAGCTTTGTCCATCCAAGGCCAGGGGGCTTGGAGCAAGCTGGGATAGTGGAAGGTGTCCCTGCCCATGGCAGGGGGTGGAATGAGATGAGATGAGATGAGATGAGATTTCAGGTCTCTTCCAACCCAAACTGTGCTGTGACCCTGTGATTTTATCAACACCAATGAAAACAGAGATAAAGCTGAGCAAATGCTGAAGAACAGCTCTGCAGGTTTGACTCCTTGTGACCAGCCCAGGCACTGTTTGCAGGAGTTCAGCCACCAGCTGTCTGTCCAGGCTTCCCAAACCCCATCAGCACCAGTGGATTGGCACTGAGGACTCTGCAGAGCACGGCTGTTTTCAGCTGCCACACATTGTTCTCTGGATTCTGAGGTGTCACTCACCAAGCAGGGAGGCTTTAGGGTGACACTGGGCACCAGCCAGGCTGCAGAGCAAAGACACCTCCTGGGAAGCTCTCTGCCACCCTGGAGGATGGGCAGGGATCATCCTGGCTCCTTGACAGTGCCAAATAATGTGGTTAAAGGAGAACAGGAGGTGCTCAGTGATACTTTGATCAACTTGGTTACATCTAGAAGGATCTGCTGAAAAAGTTATTTATGGATAAACTTTGAACCAAAGCCATGAATGGGTTATTGCTTTATTTTCAGCCAATTTGCTTCTGGCTTGGGCTTTCTAATTTCACCCTGAGTAAAGTTTTAAAGCAAAGGAGACAGTCCCAGGTTTCCTGAGCAATGATTTGTTCCCAGAATTGAGGTTACCAGCAGAACATTTATTGAGGCAGGACCTCACTGTAAGCTCTCAATGGCCTTCAAACCCCCCAGGCCCAGACAGCTTTTCTCAGGGCACTGACACCCCTGAGGCTGAGACACCTGCACAATAGCCTCATGTTTGTCTGGTATTGTGTAATTATAACCAGAAGAACATGCAAGATGTGGTCATCAAAACTTCATCTTTGCCTGGCTGATGTTAACAAGTCACAGAGAGTCAGAAGCCTGAATGTCTGTGTTAGACTGAGCTGGCCTTCCTAAAGCATGAGTGATTGCTTGCCTGCCTAGAAATGCCGTGTATATGGGGCTGTGTGTGTGTTCGAGTAGGGGAGATATCATAAAAATAGGTGGCAGAGAGAACAAAACACTTAAACTGATTTAGAGCAGGGAAAACACAAGATGGCACAAGTAGCATTTCAAGGATGCTCTGTGAAGTTGAGAAACGAGTCATTCCTGCACTGCCTTAAAGCCACAGCCCCCTCCCTGGAAAACACTGAACAGCACAATTGTGCCATAAATCCCTGTGCTTGCCCAAGAAAGGTCCCTGGGCAGTAGCTCATGGGGGTGTCAGACAACCACAGGAGGCATCCTAAAGCTGTCTGTGCAAATTGTGTTACTTTACACACCCCCAAATGCCTCAGACAAGGTGTTTGCTCTCAGGAGATGCTGCCTGGGTGGCTCCCTGGGCTGGGTTTGCTGTGCAGCTCTCTGGGCACTCACCTGTCACCATCAGCAGAGCCTCCCAAACTCACAGGGCTTGCACCAAGAGCCACAGTGTGCTCTGCATGGTGCTGCTGCCTGATTGCTTGGTGACATTCCCACAGGGACAGGGAGGTGAGAGCTTGTGGGTGGCTGTGGAGGACACTCAGCAAAGCTTGGACTGCAGCAAACACTCCCTCCCTGTGCTCAGCCACCTCCTGACAGGAGCTGAGCACGCTGGGTCCCTCCCCAGGGCAGAGAAGATGAGAAGTCCCGGTGCTGCTCAGAACCCAAAGCTTTGTGTAGCCCCAGGCTGTGGCTGCAGAGCTGAGCTGATGCCTGGCTGTGCCCCCAGGAGCCTGCCCCGTGTCCTGCTGGCACCCTGGGAGCCTGGCCTGGAGCCTGCTCACAAATCTGTCCTGAATGTGCAGCCAAACCCTGGGCTAATCCCCTCAGGCAGTTCAGGTCTCCGGGAGGAATTTGTAGCTCTGATTTCTCCTGCATTCCTGCAGCCTTGGGATGGATCCCAGGGTGGCAGCCAGCAGGAACAGCCTTCCCAAGTCATGCTGACACATCAGCTCTCGGCTCTCCACTGGACCAGCTCTCCTCCCCTTCTTCTGGGGTCCCCCACACCAAGGGCTTTGATTTCTTCTTTGCAAAAATGTGCTGGACTGTTGGTGTTAAAGGGAGCCTTGAGACTGCAGCTGGACCATAGCATCATCCTGCTTTCCTTTCTTCCTTCATATCAGAAGCTGGCTTCAATTAAACCACACCTTTCCCACTGCTCTGTTGCTCCATTTAATGAGAATTGTTTTCCAGGTGCTGCTGTTGAAGCACTGAATCCCCAGTCCTCCTGCTAAGCCTTTTTAGTGTCTTGCTCACACTCTCCAACAAGGATTTGGATTTGAGATGCTCCTGCCTGCCCAGCTGAGCACCTCGCCTCATCTCCTGGGCGCTGTGGGCCCTGTGGGAGCTGGCACAGAGCACATGGGGCTGTGCCTCAGCTTTGGGCAGGGAAATCCATGGAAAACCCATTTCTGAGTGCTGGCCATGCCCTGCTGCCAGGCCATCTGGTTGGGCAGGATTTCACCCTGAAGGGATTTGCCGTTTCCACAGAGCCGCGTTGAGCTCCGTGCTGTAGCAGTGCCCACCTGTCCGGGCCATGGAGGGCGTTGGATGAAGCAATTCCCATCCCAGCACCTGGACAAGGGAGGCCCAGTCCCATGGGCTCCCAGCAGGGACCACATTCCCTGGGCTTGCCCTCCACAGCCAAAGGGTGCAGTGGCAACCTCAACATTCAGCCCGGATCCAGGCAATGGTGGCCTGGAAAACTCCACCCTGGGAGTGCGATACACTCGAGCCTCCAACACCAAAATTCCGTGTGTTTACTTAGAAACTGAGCACAAAAGGCATCGCTGCCTTAATTGCCAGATCCTTCTGACTTTCAGGAACGCTCAGGTGCCCGGGATCCTGGAATTACCCTCTGTAATTAGCTCCCCTTCAGAAGATGCGCAGCCTCCGTGCCTCGCTTTTCCCTGCCCTGGCTCCGCAGCTCCCCTAATTGCCTCTCTGGAGCCGGCAGGGCAGGGCTGCAGCAGATGCTTCCCGGAGCCCAGCACTGCCGAGGTGCCCAGGGTGTTAATTAGGTCGATATCCCAATCACCGAGCCGCTGGGTAATGAGCAGAGTGTCCGGCAAGGGCTGCAGCCCGTGGCCGGTGTCTGCCAGCTCCCAACATCCCGCCTGGAAAATCCTCTGGCAAAGGGCACCGAGACCCCCAGCTCTGCCTTCGAGCTTATCGGGGGCCGGAATCGCAGGGAGGCATGTGAAAATGTCAGCACAGATGGAGATTAAGCTGTCTTCACCTCACGTCAAAACTGCCATCTGCTGCTCTCCTGCACAGCTTTAATCAGATTTTCTCCAGAAAAAAAAGAGAGTGAGAGGGATGGGGAGGGCTCTGAGCACTCCCTGGACTTTCTGTGCTCGTGTGCAGAGGCCTGGAGAGCTGCAAAGGGTTTGTTTGGATGTTTCACATGGAAAGGCTCTGTGTGGAAAAGCAGGAGCGGGCAGCAAGGACTCACATCCTGCTGTAGAAGGAAAGCTACAAAAGGAAAGCCACTATTTGAAATGAAAGCAAAAGTGGACCTTGTCCTCCAACGCTGGTTTTGGTTGTTTAATCAACCAGCAAAGCCAAGTTTTCAGCTGATGAGGTTTTACCAGGAGCCTGCTTGGTTCCCCAGGTTGATCCCACCCCTGCACTGTCATGAGCAACATGCTGAGGAAGACAGGGGGGTAACAAAAAACCCAACTAATGGGAGAGTTGGACAGTTTGCTCTACAGTCACATCACAATTTCAGTCTTGCCTTGCCTTCCAAGCCCAATATGTTCAAAGCTAAATATGCCACAGCTAAGTTGGGGATAAATAATTTCAGAGAACACAGTGTTTTTGTAGGGACACGAAGACTGGCTGAGCACTAACCATATGTGTCCAAAGCCTACGAGATAAGCTGATGGAAGAGTTTCTGACATGGCTCACAAATCACTGCTTGTGTGGAGTGAGGCTTTGCCTCCTCCTGCTGAGCACCTGATCCACAATAATCTCACAGACTTCCCTTCAGACCTGCTCACCAGCCCCTTGTTCCCATCTGGAATTCCCACAGCTGGCCATTCCTTTCCAGACAGACTTATGCCCACCAAGCAGCATCTCCTTTTTGTTTCAAATCATCTCCAACTCAGCTCTGAATCTGTGCCGTTCACTTGTGAGTCTACCCATCCCAAATCCTGGCAGTCCTTCCCATGTGGAGGTGTCAGCCAGCTTGAGAAGTGTTTTCTGCGTTCCATCATCAGGACCATTAATGAAAGTGCTGAAAGCTCAGTCCATACTGCAAGCATCTTATTTTGACAGTAATCTGTCAATGATTGCTCCATCTATAATTTTTCTAACCAGTTTTGCAGCTACCCAATAATATATTCACTCAGATGATATTTTTCTAGCTCATAGAAGTATCAGAGGAGACAGTGTCAAAAGCCTGACTAAAATCAAGATCTATGACATGGTCTGTTTCTTCTCTATCCAGAAGCTTTTTGCACTGTCATAAAGGAAAATTAGATTGGTTTGACATATTTGTTCTTGACAAATCCATACAGACTGTTACTCATCCCTTTATACTCCTCTGTGAGCTCACAGATAGACTATTTGATTATCCACTTCAGTGTTTTCTGAAAACTGAAGTTTTATAGGTATGAAAGGGAAGCTACTGACTCTCTGTCTTCTTATTTAACATTTCAAAGGTTGGCATTTAAAAATGTCTCCTGTCTTTCAAGTTTTCCCGTGCCTTACACAGTGAATCCTTACAACTAATGGTCAGTTCTTCCAATATTTCCCCACCTTCTGCTGTAGGTACCACACAATGAAGTTCACTAAGACACAGGCAAATAAGAATATTGACATTTTGGGGTGCACCTCTCTATTTCTCTTAGTATTTTCTGTTCATTGGAGTTGTTCATTGCATGAAAGATATTCCAGTTAAGTGCACATTAATCCCTATCCCAGGTCCCTTTGCACTGGGTGCATCCCTGGACTGTCTGCTGCAAGCTGCTTCCACTCTCCAGTACAAGGTTGGAGCTGCTGGAGAACTTCCAGTGCTTCCACGCCCTGGTGTGCCCCAGCCCATGGCAGAGTGGCATGGGGATGGGACAGGAATGGGGAAGAGCTGCTCCCTTCGCTGGGAAGGCTGCAGTTACCTGGAGGCAGCAGCCTGGAGCCAGGCCCAGAGTTTTGCAGGACTGGGCTTTGAGGTGACCTTCAGATCAATCAAACTGATGAAGGGAGACAAGCCCTAACTCACCAGCCTGCAGAAGATGTCTTGTCAGCCTGTGGAGCTCTTAAATCATCCTTATATTTCCAATCCATGGAATAGCCATGTGATCTGTCCTTCAGGATGAAGGCAGCTGCTGAGCTCAGGGAAGCTGAGGAGCAGCACAGCTGATTTCTCACAAGTCCAAAAGAGCCAGCAGCTGTACCTGTCCCCAGTTTGCTTCTAATCTTCACCTGCAAGTTCAAAAGCATTCCCAAGAGACTGGGTGTGCAGTCCAGAGCCTGCTGTTGTTATCCATGACCCACCTGAGAGAGCAAACATGCTCTGCTCTCCACAAAACTGTGCCCCCAGGGGAGCCTGTAAAGGACAGTGTTTCCCAGGAGGGATAAAAGGACTGCTGGCCCTTTGCTTGACTTCTCTTCCTGCCCAAGTAAGATATTTAGGAGCAGAAGTTCCAGCTTTGGGGTTTCTACAGGGAAAGTTGTGATGTCTCCAAGCAGCTGCTCCTAAATTCGCTACACACAGAGCCACAGGATGTTGGGAGGTTTTTACTGGCTGGACTTCATCACATAAAGAGTCCACTATAAAAACTGAACCTCCACTGGTGCCCTTGCTGCCTGTGCTGTTACTCTGGGATCTGCTTCACCTTTGTGCAGAACTGCCAAAGGTCATTCATTTGTCAGAGACAATCAAATTTCCCTTCTGCTTCCTGAAAGATTGATGAGATTTAAACATCTTTTATTTGATGATCTAAGCAGCTTGTGTCTGTCTATAAATTCCCTGTAGCTTGCACTTGGACTTTTATGTTTGTGCACGGAGCAAGAAGGAGTGTGCAGGAAAAAATAAGTGTTTCTGCTGTAAAAATATTCCTTGGATTGTGTTGAAGTCCTTTGCTCATCACATTTGCCTCCTCAAACCATGACCATGTTAATCAGGATCACTCATAGGGTTGTCTCAAGTCCAGTCAGTATTCACAAAGCTCATTCCCTTCCTTTGAAAACTACTTCAGGAAGAAAAGTGCCCTATCAAACCATAATTCATATATGTGTCAGTAGAAATTCAGCTAGAAGATGGAAGAAATTATTTTCATAACAAAAAAAAGAAAACATTTAATAATGCAGGGAAAAAATCTGAACAAAATCCTCAAACTTAATGGCAATAATGAGGGAAAGGGAAGATTTGCAAATGAAAAAAAGTCTATTTAAATAGAAACTCCTGCTATTTTTGAGAGTCCCTTGAAAACTGATTAGCTGCATTGACCTGTGTCTAAAGCTTTTGACAGAGATAAGCAAGGACAGGCAGTAGTCACTTCAGATACAGCCCTAGTAGCTTGAGTTAGATGGACCAAACAAGCTGGAATTATCCATTAAATCAGCAAAATCTGCTTGTCCTTGGCTTTAAAGCTTGATTATTGCTGACAAGCAGGGGCTGTGGAGCCAGCCCTTCCCAGCCACGCAGCGTTGGGCACGTGCCTGTCCATGGCAGAGCCCCCGTGCCAGCCCATGTGCTGGGAAACTGGGATGGGCTTCCAGAGCCTGCGTTCTGTGGGAGCAGAGGCTGCCCTGGAAGCAGTGCTGCCTGAGGGCCTTGCAGGGTTACCCTTCCTGCAGCTCCTGGGAAAAGCCTGGTGAATGCAAAACGCTGCTCCCCCAAACACTTGGAATGTGCCATGACTCAGGTTTTCCCTGCTTCTTCACTTCAAGCTTTCATGGACTGGCCAGGCCTCCCCAAAAAATACAGCCCCAAACCAGATTCCAAAGAAGCCTTACTTTGAAGTGTCCAGACCTTCTGGTTTGGCTTGGCCATAAGAAATGAAAGCTAAATCCACAGTCTTGGAGGTTAAAGATCCTGTATGGAGTTAAATCCAGTTGGGTGCTGTTCCCAGGGCTCAGCTTTGGGGACAGCCCTGCTTAATGTCTTTATTGACAATGTGGACAAGGGGATTGAGGGCACCCTCAGCCAGCTGGAGATGACAGTGAGTTGGGAGGAAGAATTGATTAGCTGGAGGGCAGGAAGGCTCTGGAGAGGGATTTGGACAGGCTGGATCATGGGCTGAGCTCAAGTGGCTGAAGTTCAACAAGGCTAAGGGCCAAGACCTGCATGTGGGTCACAACAATGTCATGGAATGCTCCAGGGTTGGGGCAGAGCCGCTGGAAAGCTGGAAAAGGCCCTGGGGGTGCTGGTAGCATGAGCCCAAGTGTGCCCAGGAGGGCAAGAGGCCAATGGCACCTGGATTGTGCCGGCCACAGTGCGGCAGCAGGACCAGGGCAGTGACTNCTCAAGTGGCTGAAGTTCAACAAGGCTAAGGGCCAAGTCCTGCATGTGGGTCACAACAATGTCATGGAATGCTCCAGGGTTGGGGCAGAGCCGCTGGAAAGCTGGAAAAGGCCCTGGGGGTGCTGGTAGCATGAGCCCAAGTGTGCCCAGGAGGGCAAGAGGCCAATGGCACCTGGATTGTGCCGGCCACAGTGCGGCAGCAGGACCAGGGCAGTGACTGTCCCCTGTGCTGGCACTGCTGGGGCCACACCTTGAATCCTGGGGCTGGAGCTGGGGAAGGGGCTGGAGCACCAGGAGGGGCTGAGGGAGCTGGGAAAGGGGCTCAGCCTGGAGAAAAGGAGGCTCAGGGGGGACCTTGTGGCTCTGCACAACTCCTGACAGGAGGGGACAGCCGGGGGGGTCGGGCTCTGCTCCCAGGGAACAGGGACAGGAGGAGAGGGAACGGCCTCAGGCTGGGCCAGGGGAGGCTCAGGGTGGATACTGGACGAAATTTCTTCATGAATAGGGTTGTCCAGCATTGGCAGAGGCTGTCCAGGGAAGGGATCCTGAAAGGATTTAAAAGCTGTATGGATGTGGTGCTTGGAGACATGGTCTGGTGCTGGACTTGGCAGGAAACGAGGGGTACACAAGGCAAGGGAAGACAAGGCAGCCTTTCAGCCCCCTCCCTTGCCTTCCCTGCCCCTCCTTTTCCTTGCCTTGCCTGCTCTTCCCTTGGTTTGAATTCCCTACCCCTCCCCTGCCTTGCCTTCCTGAGTTAATGGTTGGACTTGATGACCTTAGGGGCCTCTGCCAACCTAAACATTCTTTTATTCCACAAGTCTTTACAACTCCTGGTATTCTCTGTTCACATACACACAGTGCCTCTTCTCCCAGAATCAGCAGCAGAGCTCAAGCATGAAATAAAAAAATTGTTTCCAAGAGGTAGTTTGAGTTAAACAAAAATTGTGCACAAGAGGCAGCAGAACGGAAACCTTTCAGAAACAGCCTTTTAACACTGACTTTAAATGCTTTGAAGTGAAAGGTTCAGATTTCCCTGCATGTTTGCAGGTTGGCATTGCATCTTTCAAAGTCTCTTCTCTGTGCCGTCCCTTGCTCTGCATTATCTTATTTCTGTTTGCCCTGGGCCATAAATGATTCCATTCCAGAACTGGGATTTGCTTGCATGGCCCCCTCATCTCTCTGCTGTTCCCTTTGATGAGTGTTTAACTCCCTCTCCTGGGACAGAGTGGGCACATGGAAGGGGGTGGAACCTGTCCTGGAAAGTGTTGGAATCCAGGGCACAGAGAATGTTTCTCTGCCTGTTTCAGGAGGCCCTGACCCTCAGCAGAACACTGCTTTTAACCTTCATCCCTGGAGAAAGTTACCAAAGCTTTGGGATGAGTTAGAGCACACAGGTGTGAATTAGATAGTAGTAGTAGTAGTAGTAGTAGTAGTAGTAGTAGTAGTAGTAGTAATTTGTCACAGAGTGAAGCATTTAGGGTTTTAGGATTTAATATGAGAGTGAATAGGAGACAAAATGGAGGATTTTGGGTGTTGTCCCTTCTTCCTTCTTGTCCCTCTTCAGCTCCATTTTCTGTAGCACTGGTGGCACAAAGTTATTGGTTAGAGAAAGCAGCAGTGTGGAAGTTACGTGTATAGATTAGTAGGAGTTATTGGTGGAAAAGTAAGAACAAAGTATGTGTTAGAATGTAATTGGGTTAAACAGCTTTAAATGGCCTTGGTTTGGGTGTTTGGGGTCCATTTTGTGCCTCGCTTCTCGCATGCTGAGTCTGGTGCGCAGACGGTGCTGAACTTGAGATAAGAATAAACAAAACCCTGAAGACCGAGAAATTAAGAGTCCTGCTTGTTCCTCATCCTTGGAAAAGAGCTGCACAGGGGAACCCCCTCCAAAGGGCGCAGGGGATGGGTTCCCATTCCTGCTGGGACCACCAAAAACCCAGCAGAAAGGAAGCAGGATATCATTCCCAGGGCTGGATGTGTGACCCTGCTGTGCCATGTCCGAGGTGCCAAACCTGAACAATGAGGATTATGGTGCCATTATGGTTCCAAATCTCTCTTGGATGTACCAGTGTGGCTGTTGGATGATAAAATGGTTGCTGTTGTTATGAAAAAAAAAAATCCTCATTCCCATCCATGTCCATGTTAATGAGCAGCTGACAGGATCCTGCTGCAGATTGGTGACAGGACAAAGGGACACAGTGACAACATGAGGGGACATGGCCTCAGCTGCCCCACAGGAGGTCCAGATTGGACATGAGGAAAAATTCCTTCACAGAAAGGCTTGCTAAACATTGGAAGGGGCTGCCCAGGGAGGTTTGGAGTCCCCATCCCTGGAGGTGTCCAGGGAATGCCTGGATGTGGCACTCAGTGCTCTGGGCTGGTGACATGGTGAGGATTGGTGACAGGTTTGCCTCGCTGCCCCTGGAGGTCTCAGTGATTGCAGGATTCTGAGATCAGGTGATGTGCTCCATCCTCACACACTAAAACATTCCAGAGGCCCATTCCTGAAAGAGAGGAGTCAGACCTTGGTCCCTGCAGGAACCACTCTAAGCTGGTAATATGGTCTCATGGATTAAGGCTATTCTTACACTTCCTGACTTTGGGGGCAAAGCACTATCACAGAATCCCAGGATCACTGAGGATGGAAAAGCCCTCCAAAGTCACTGAGTCCAACCTGTGCCCAGCCCAGAGCACTGAGTGCCACATCCAGGCCTTTCTGGGACACCTCTGGGTGTCATTCCCTGGGGACAGGGACTCCAAACCTCCCTGGGCAGCCCCTTCCAGTGCCTGAGCACCCTTTCAGTGCAGGAATTCTCCTGAACTGCCATGTCCATAAGTGCCTGGGCACCCTTTCAATGCAGGAATTCTCCTGAATTGCCATGTCCATAAGTGCCTGAGCACCCTTTCAGTGCAGGAATTCTCCTGAACTGCCATGTTCATAAGTCCCTGGCCCACTCCTCCTCTGGTGGAAAGGGCTGCCCTGGCAGTGCTGGTGGAATTTGCTTCTCTTAGGCCCCAGCCCAGGCTGGAGAAACCTGAAATAGCTGTGGCAGCTCCAGTCCTCCTGTGCCCAAGGAATGAGCACCCGCACTCAGGATCCCTCCAGGATACCCCCCAGCACTTCCCCTCCTCCCTGCAGCTTGGGGAGGCCTGAGCAGGGCCTGGGGAAGGAGGAGAGCTCAGCAAAGGAAGGGAGGAGGCTCTGAGGAGGGATCACAGAATCCTTAATGTTGGAAAAGACCCCCAAGATCATCAAGACCAGTCTTGTCACACTTTCCTCAGACCATAAAACCAGGCAGCAGGAGATGGTGCATCCCTCCTCCGAGGGTGAGGCCAGCAGCATTCCCAGGATATTGGAGAACTTAAAATGTTTTTAAACATCAGAAACAAATTTCTCCTTGGACAGCTTGGCTTAGAATGATGGGAGAAGTTCCACAGCAAAGATTTTTTTGAAATATTTCGCTACAGGAGGATCAAAAAAATGTTGGTTAAACTTACTGGGCCAAAAACTTCGGTTGCTGGGCTGCTCTGGACAGAAATTGTCTTCCAGTTCCAAAGGAAAACATGTCTTTTATGATGATTTGAAATTGAAAATACAAAAAACAGAATTGTTGAAAAGGATGTGTTTCTCCTCTTAAAAAGAAAATAAATCAAAATAAACATTGAATAAAAAACCAGAAACATTTTCAAGGAGGAAAAAGTTCAATTTAGAAAGTGCCAGAACTGAATGCTGTGAATAATTTAAATGAAGGATTCAACTCTGAGATTAAAAAATATCTCATTGTTGCCAGATACACACTGTGCCCTAAAAGCAGAAGGAAGAATTCAGATGTTTGTAGTGAAACTCTTGAGTCCAGGGATTTTAACGTTGGGATTGCAGCGCTGGAGCCTGAGCTGGGATCCAAATGAGATCCAAACCCAGGCCCCCACCTCAGAGGCACTGGGATGAGCACAGAGCAGACAGGAAGGCTGGGACAGAGGCAGGAGCAGCTCCCTAAGCACAAGAGAAATAATTGGAATTTCTTTCTGAGGCAGTTTGGTACCAGACTCTAACTCCTGGGATTTTCCAAATGAATCAGAAAAATAACAGGAAGCAGGGTTTCAGTGCAAAACCAACACATGATTTTTGGGGTTTTTTTTTTATTTATTTTCACAATTTCCACTCTTGCCAGGGCCTTGTAGCTGGGCTTGACTTGAGGAAGGCAGCCCAGCAGGTCTGGAGGACTGTAAGAGCACCAGGAGAAGGAGCCTGGAGGAGCTTGCAGAGTTATGGAACATTTGATGGATAGCAACAGTGCTGGGGAACGCGTGGATCACAGAGCAAAGCAGAGACGAAGCCATAATTAAATATTCCTGAGTACAACCCCCAAATTACAGTGGACTAAGAAGTAAGCAAATGACACCCAGGAAGAGAGCAGCTGATTCTGAGCTGATTATCATAATGTAAATGCCAACAGCAATTTACTCAAATCACAGAGGTTTACTTGCGGCGTGGAAACTGGGTTTAGTCCTAATCAAAATAAAATCAATGTATATTTCAAAACAGATTACTGCTGGTAAACAAAGTAGCCATGATTGTTATTCATTATCTTCATCAGCACCGAGAGGGAATCATTTCTGTTACTGCTTAATTACAGAGATGTTAACAATTAAATAAGTCGACGTGGTGATAGCCAGTGATTTGGGAATGGAGAGGAGGCTGTCCTCCCTTACTGTGGTTTTATTGCCTCAGCCCAGCTCAGACCACGACTGGTGACACTCCTGGGTGGTGGCAGAGGCAGGGACAGGCTGCCCTGTCCTGCCTCCCTCTCCCCATTTCAGGCCCTGCCTTTTGGAGGGTCCCCAGAGTCCAAGCCCCGGCTGTCAGCGTTCAGCCTCCCCTGGCCCAGCCAGCAGGGCTTGCACCTGGGCCTTCCCAGGAATTCCTTACAGATTTGGGACAAACATCTCCTTGCTGTGAGCGGAAGGAGCTGGAAAGAGCTGGGTTGGGACCCAAGGCAGGAGGCAGAGCCGGCCATGCCCAGGACACTGCAGCACCACCAGGGATGCTCTGGGCTCCCCAGGCAGCACAAACAGGGACATGGGAGCAGTGGGGCAGACAGGAACTGTTCCTCTCATCTGGGTTTATCACTTCTCCTTGGCACACAAGGTGTCAGCCCAGAGAGGATCCTCAGGAGGCTGATCCAGGCCTGTCTCTCTGGTTTGAGTGCCCAGAATGTCTCAACCCCACAGCTCACCAGCTGTCCTGAGACTGAAGGAAGCACTCATGGGCTGGGACAAAAAGTGATTTGAACAGGAGTGGAGTGACTCAGTGTCAGAGTCAGTGTGATCCTGAATCCCACTTCCCAAGGTGTCTCCCTGTTAGAATCCAGGGCACAGAGAATGTTTCTCTGCCTGTTTCAGGAGGCCCTGATCCTCAGTGGAACACTGCTTTTAACCTTCGTCCCTGGAGAAAGTTACCAAAGCTTTGGGATGA
>VWZP01005656.1:337023-349002 GCA_013396995.1 Dicaeum eximium
CAGGGGAACCCCCTCCAAAGGGCCCAGGGGTTGGGTTCCCACTCTTGCCCGGACCACCAGAAAATCCGGCATCTCCCCTGTCCCTGCCACCCCAGGTGCCCAAGGTGAGGAGCCCAAACCTCTCCCCTGCACAGGGGGCTGAGCTCCCAGCACAGCCCAGCTGCAGAGAGCACACAGCCCACTCATGTGAGCCCTGCTGGTCCTTCCAGAGACATCAATCCTGCTCCTGGGACTTTGGGAAGTGACTTTAATGGCAGCCTTGCCTAAAGATTCTCTTAACTCCTGACTGCAAAATTGGTGGCCCGACACCAGAAGTTCTGGGTTCAGGGGGTCCTCAGTGCTGGGTTTATTGCCAGAGACTCGAAGTAATTGTTTTTAACAGGATTTTCCTTGCACTCTGGTGCAGGAAAAGTGGCCCATTTATATTCATTGTACCTTATAAATGTTCCCACCACAACAATTGCTCTTGATTATAGTGGACTTTGTTTTCCTTTGAATTTAATAGCAAGAGAAAAATGACACATGACAGAAATCTAAATAACATTGTGCTCCCCTCCTCTCTGGTTTCTTTCTGAAGTGTGAGCCACAGTTTATATTGAAGAATGATATTGTTCTCAAATATCTTGGTTTATTTATTTTCTTTTTATTTTCAGAATGGGGAGAAAAGTGCATTAATGAGTTGGATTTCCCATTGTGCTGAGTAACTGAGTTTTTCCTTGGGTTTTCATATCCTTGACAGCTCAAAACATCAGGCCCAAATTTTTTGTAGGAAAAGTTTGACTTTCAGGGACAGGTAGCTAATTGCCAAATATACATTAGAGATTTTATTTGGTAAACTGGATTCAGGATGTAATAATGGTTTTCAGTATATTTTACTCAACTAATTTCTTGAAGGAGGTTGTTTAGGAGGGTAGACCTTGTAGGATTTATGTAGGTATAATAAAGTCTGGTTTTCATTGTAATTAAATTAATTTAATTTGTTTAATTAAAGAGAAGACTGGAGATGAAAGCATTTGGAATGAGCCCTCCTGGCCTCTCCTTAGGTAACATTTTTGTCATTAACATTACTGAGAGCACACCCAGGCTGCTCTGAGCACTGAGAAGTCACTTTTTCAGCCAGCTAATGGGTTTTATCCTCACCAACACCATGCAAATGTGTTTTCTGGATACGAGGTGGATGGAACCATCACCTCCTGTTACATCTCCCTCGCTAGCCAGGGCTGCAGAAACCTGTAGAGCAGAGAAATCTCATTCCATCCATGCTCTGGCAGGACTTCTACACCTCCCTAGAGGTGTCTGATTGATCCTGCTATTGCCACAGATAATCTTTAGCATGCTACAAGTGGAATACATTAATATTTCCTGCAATGTGCTGCTTACCCCAGGGTTTTGGCTGCTTTCATCTGCATGTTTTTAGTCTGTGTTGTGTTCAATCTGCGTGGGGAAGTAATTGTTTCCTTCATGGAGTGAGGAGCGCCCAGGGCACGAATCCATGGGGTAAATGTGGATCCAGCTCCAGCCTCCCAGTGCTCCCCTGAGCCTCCCGAGGAGGAGCCAACAGTGCTCCTGTGCTCTGAACCCCCAGGAGCCCAAAACACACTGGAAACCCTGGGAGATCTGCTCTGGTGCCTCTCCGTGCTCCGGGAGCCCTCGGCTCTTTGCTAATTACTGCTTCCAATTAGGGCAGGAGGGCTGAGCTCAGGAAAGAGCCCTGTTGTGTAAAATGTTCATCCTGGCTGTGCCACCCATGGCTTTGGTCACCCCGAGAGCACTTGTGGCTGTGCTCTGGCACTCTCACAGCTGAAATCTCTTGTCTCCCTCCTTTGGGATTTGTATAATCTTTCAGTTTCCTCTTTTATGGCTGTTCAGGAGCTGACAAAACCTATCCAAGTCCTGTTAACTGTCAGGCAGTGCTGATTTCCCACAGAGGGTGCACAGGAGCTCAGTGAGCAGCCAGCTGCAGGGGAGGTGGCTGAGCCACTCTCTGCCACCTGCCTGGGTCACTCAGCTGAGCTCCTGCAGGTGGATTTCTCCCCCAGCTGCTGTTCTGCCTTTGGACAGGGACTTCTTGCTGCTCCTCTTCCTCCTCCCTCTGCTGCCTGTGCCACCTCCTTCTCCTGCCAGTGCTCCTGTTCTGGAGGGTGAGCAGCAGCCCCCTGGCAGTCCCTGCTCAGCATCCCAGCTGCCCTGGGAGATGACACAGCTGCTCTCCCAGGGCTCACCAGCTTCCCTGACTCTTTTCTCTCTTCACACTCTCAAAGAGCAGGCAGCACCCCCCAGGTTCGATGTTTTCATGGAAAAAAGGTGGAAATCAGACAGGGATAAGTGGGAGACAGATCTCAGGCAACTGAAGCAGCTATCAGGACATGAGCAGAGAAGCTTGGTGGCCACGGTGACACATTTTTCCATAAAGCACTGCCCAGACCTCTCGGGTCACCCCCAGGTGTCCATGGTGCCTTTTCCCCCACGAGCAGTGCCTGTGCATGGTGCACTCCCAGCTGCCACCTTCCAGCTTGGGGACATTTGCCAGCACTGTGTGTCCTGCCCTGGTTGTAAGTTTGGGCTGCCTTGGAGACCATGGTCAGAATGCAGTCCTGTCTCCCAAAATCAACGTGCTTAAGGAAAGAGCTGATGAAGGACGAAAGGAAAAGGGCTGCTGAGAGTGTCCTTTGGGTGGCTTTTTCCAGGCTGGCAGAGCAGGATGAGAACTGGGTCTTGGATTGCTCCCAGCCTTGTCCAGGACAGCGAGACAAGCCAGGGGCTGAGCAGAGATGGTGCCACAGCTGTAATGAATAGGGCTGGAAGGTTGTTCAAGGGGCTGAACAGTTCACAGAATCCTCAGGGCTGGAAGGGACCCCTGGGGATCACCCAGTACAACCCCTCTGCCCAGGCAGGGTCACCTGGAGCAGGTGGCACAGGTGGGTTTGGGATGTCTCCAGAGAGGGAGACTCCACGCCCTTCCTGGGCAGCTCTTCCAGTGCTCTGCCACCCTTGGTGTAAAGAAATCCTCCCTCTCATTGAGGTGGAACTTCTTGTGGTTTGGTTTATGGCCACCACAAATCACAAAAAAATGTTTGCTCCACAAAAAATCTTAGGTTTGTGGGGAACAAGCTTTACCTGCCTGGGGGCCACAGTGGCTGGGGCAGACAGACACATCCCATCAAGGACATTCCTCTCTCCCCAGCCCCTGGAGCACAGCAGAAGTATGCAGGCTTCTGTCCCTGCAGGATGCAGTGAATGCAGGGGGCTGCACTTCAGGGAAAGCTGTGGGAGCAGGAGGAGCCAGGCTCTGAAACACAAACCCCCTGTGAGACCTCCCCTGCTCACACATTCCTGACCAGCAGGTCCCTGTGCCCTGGGCCCTGTCCCTGGGCCTCTGGCAGCCCTGGAGGCTGTTCTGTCTCAGCTCATGAATTCCATGTTGGATTTGTGAGCGCTCAGAAGCCTTTGTGGGACTTGCAGCACATCTTGTAGCAAGGGCCTGGCTCCTGCTGGGGATGCCCTGTCTGAGAGCTCTGAGTGCTCTCAGGGATACAGGAGCAGAGATCATTTTAGAGATCATCTAAGCCAAGGGTTTCTAGGCTGGGAAATGAGGGAACCAGGCTTGGCCTGGCATCTCTGCCCAGCCAGGACCCTCTGAGAGGCTCATTTCTCACCATCTAGGGCCCTTGTACCATTCCAAGACATTCCTTGTCACACCAGTTCCTTTCCAATACCACCCAACAGCTGAGCCAGAGCACACCTGGGACATCATCCTGTGTGACAGAGGCTGCAGGGAGCCAGAGGCTGCATTTTGGGATGAGGCTGGCCTGACTCCTTGATAAAAATGTTGAGTCTGCACCTGGCCCCATCCCTGCTCAGTCCCACAGGGCACTCCCAGCTCAGGCACACCCTGAGGAAGGACTGGAGAAGATAAATGTGTGAGCATTTCTCAGCATTTTAACATGAAGACAGCAGTGCTGAGTAGGCAGGAGTTCTGTTTGATCTGTTTGATCTATTTAATTGCATTTTCCCCTTGCTTATACATCAGATTTTTCATATTTCTGCTTTCTCCTGCCTGTGCTGACCAGCCACGGAGATATTGCCACCCCCAGGGAGAACTGGGCCCCTCATTCCCATCACCCAGATCTGGCAGGAAAGGCAAAACCAGCTCAGAGAATCACAGAACCACAGAATGGGCCGGGCTGGAAGGGGCCCTAAAGACCACCAGCAGGAGAAGTCCTGTGGGGCCATGGAGTGCAAGCACCCCCCAGCACTGCTGTGCCCACCACTGTGGGGGCTCTGTGCTGAAGGAGGCTCCTGGTGCTCCTGCTCCTCATGCCTGGGCATCAGGGCAGCTCTGGCAGCACAGGGTGGTGCCTGCCAAGGATGTGCTCTGAACTTCCCACAAAGAGCACCCTCCAAAAGCTTTCCCTGCAAAAAAACCCCAACCCCAAACACATTATCCCCTTACTGCCCATGTTTGGGACAACAGAGAGCAGCTGCAGTTTGGAGTCATGGCTTGAGGCTCTTTAAATTAAAATAATCCAGTTTATGAAAAATTCTTATCAAAGGATACACCGTGTGTTTCAGTGCACCCCCAGCCCAGGGGTGACAATTGGAAGGCCCTCAGGAGGAGTTTCCTGTGCATCCCCAGGGTTAACCTCATCTGGCCACAGCTGGAAGGCAAAAAAGCAGTGTAACCTGTCCAGAAAGCTCTTTTTTTCTGCCCTGAAGCTGTGACAGCAGCTAGAAACCAGTGTTTAAACCCCTTACCACACAGAAGGTGGTAAGAGAGAGGTTTAGGGGCACAGGCATTTCAGGAGGGGACAAGGCCCCTCTGGGCATGGCATGTCCTGAACTCTGCAATTGTCCCCTGAGGCTCCATTGAGCTGAGAGTGCTGCTGATTGATTTTCTACAGTCAGCTCGATGCCTGAGCCATTCCTGTGCTTCAGAGGGTGGAAAGCAGAGCAGGGAGAGCCTGCAGGGCCAGGCTGACCACAGAGGCTGTGACAGGGCAGTGACAGGTATTTAACCACTCACCTTGGAGCAGAACCCAAGGAGCCACAGCTGCACCAGGAGCTCAGTGCTGGCAGCTGCAGAGCCCACCTGGGGCCTGCCTGAAGCTTTGCTCTCTCTGCCACACTCCCCACAGCAAAATGTCCCTGTGCACCTGCAGGGGACACCTGAGCTGGTGCCCCTCCTGCTGTGGCCCCACGCGTCACATCTGGGGTTTAGCTTTTCTTCCCCCATCTCATTTCCTTTCAGCATAACTTGTTTTAATCCTGCTGCCTGGCTCCCTGTGCTGGCATCCCTGGGGTGATGGAAATCTCCCAGGGAGGCTCTCAAAAACGGATGCAGTTTGGAGTCTTCAAACTGCTGCTGACTTTCAGGCTGTGCTGTGCTCCTTCCCTGCCTCCTCCTGCAGCTCTTTGCTCTGTCTGGCTGCCAGAGGCACAAATCAGACTTGCAAGAGTTCAGGGCTATTGCCCAGGTAATTATATTTACTTTGGAGTCTGGCTCTGTTAGGACTGAGTGTAAACCCAGGCTGCAGTAGGGTGGTCAGTGACTGTCCCTGCATGAATTTATTACTACTGTGAAGTGACACTTTGTGCTGTTATCTGCTGTGGATTCAGCCTTTTAAATCATTCTGGAAACAGGACACATTTTGGCAGCTAAATCCTAATGGGTTCATTCCTTCTCCCACCATTTCACCATCTTCTCATACAGGTTTATAATTACAGATGAGATTTTGACAAGTCACATTCCCTATAATGGCAAATTTAAGCTCCCTGATGTGAATCAGAGGAAGCCACGATGATTTTGCAATGCATATTTATTAAGGGTAGTGGTGGCTGGAGTCACTTTCTCTCACCAGAGCTGCATTCTGTAATTTATCTGCTACAAGGCCTGATTTTTAGTGAAAAAGAGATTTTACCCACTCACACACACACAAAGCAGCATATCCCCTGTTGATACAGAAACACTCATTTTATGAGAATGCAGAAGACACCTGCCAGTGTCCAAGAGCTCCAGGGGCTCCAAGACCGGGAGAGGGACTTGGGACAAGGGATGGAGGGGCAGGACACAGGGAATGGCTTCTACTGCCAGAGGGCAGGGATGGATGGGATATTGGGAAGGAATTGTTCCCTGTGAGGGTGGGCAGGCCCTGGCACAGGGTGCCCAGGATCCCCCTGGATCCCTGGCAGTGCCCAAGGCCAGGCTGGACAGGGCTTGGAGCAACCTGGGACAGTGGAAGGTGTCCCTGCCCATGGCAGGGGTGGCACTGGACAGGATTTAAGGTCCCTGTGAACCAGCCCCTAGGACCTGCCAGCCTCTCCTCCCTCACAGCCACATCCCCACAGCTGTTTCAGCACCTCTGCAGACTCTCACATCTGGAAATCCCACAGGATCCTTCCCTGGCTGCACCAAACCCAGCACGAACCTTTTACCTGTACAGAGATGTCTGATGTGTGTAACAACATTTGGACACCTCTTCAATGCCTCTTTTGGCCAAATTTCTGCTTTGGTGCCTGAATCACACCAAATCCTTCTGCTCCTCAAACCAGGGCAGCTCTCTGAAGAGACTCAACCAACAGAGGCCTTTACACCAGTCCAGACCAATGTCATGGGGAAAAATTTAAAAAATTATGGCTAAATTCAGAAGAAAAAAAATGAAATTGCAGCTTTTGGCGTGTCCCTGCACCCTGACAATTCCTGCCCTGGATCAATCAAAGTCAAGAATACCCTAGGAGTCACATTCCTTATGAAAATAGTGATAATTTCCCTTCCCCAATGTTTTCCAGGTTGCAAGCCCTGCACTCCCATTATGGCAAAGATCTCACATTTGTACATTTGCCTGTATTCTGTTTTCTTCTAAAGGAGTTTTTTATCTGCATTTTATCCAGCTGAATGAAAATGGAAATGACCTGCTCAGCTCAGGCAGGGACAGCCCACGGCTGGGCCGCAGTGTCCAAGTGCCACATTCCCATCCAGGGAATGGAATGGCTGCATTTAGGGGGTTTTCAGTGGCAGATTAATATTTCAGCAAAGCTTTCCTGACTCTTGCTCTAGGAGAGAAATCCAACTCTTCCAAACACAGACCAGCCTAGGGTGCTGGGGCACAGCTCTAGGGAAAGGGAGGATCACTCTTCCTTGTCACCATTTGTCCCAAAAGGGGTTTTGCTGACACAAAAAAGGGAAAAATTAGCCAGGGAGACTTTAGGAACCGCAGAACTCCCAGCACTGTGCCTGAACTGTTCATCTACCTTGCTCCTGGCCATGCTGACAGGCTCCAGCTCATCCACAGGAATCATTTATGAGAAATAAATACGTGCATATGTAAATTCTACATCCTCTGCAGCATTTTTACAGGGATAAGGACGTGACAACAGCAGTTAAGCACCAGGCTGCCTAGAAGTGGTCTCCCTCTGGTCACAGGGAGGATTTGCAGACAGGCAGCTTTAATACCTGCCAGGGCTGGGGTTTAGCACCCCTAGGACCCCACAGAGCAGCATGAACTGCCTTCAGCAGTGCAGCTCTGCACCTCTGCCACTGTGTGCAGGCAGCTGCTGCACCCTCCCTGCAGATCCCAATGAAGTTTTCAATTCCTCTGGACATGCTGGAGCCAGACAAGGTCCTGGTGCTTCAGCACACGTGGAGCTGCTTCCCTGCAGCTGGGAAAGGTGCTGGGGGAGGTGGGAGGGTTTAATGGGATCATCACTAAAAACTCTAAAAAGGGTTTTAGAAATCAAGGCTTAAAAATTCCAAGTGTCCAAGGCCAGGCTGGACGGGGCTTGGAGCAGCCTGGGATTGTGGAAGGTGTCCCTGCCATGGCAGGTGAGGTGGAACAAGGGTGAGCTTTAAAGTCCTTCACAACCCAAACCATTCTGTGATCCTGTGGACTTGTAGAAACTCGGATATAAGTTGAAAAACTTGTTCTTTCACTCTCTACTTTGTTTGTGGTGAGCCTGTCCCAAGCTTTTCCCAGCAACAGGAAAAATCAAGTTTATCATCACAAAGCAAAGTGCAAAGAAAATGGCAGGACTCACAGTAAAATCAAGGAAAATTTTGGTTTAGATATTTGGTTTGATAGATGAGCAAAGAAAAAGTAGTGGTCTCTTTCATCCATATGTACCTCAGTGTAAACCATTAACTCTTGTATTTTACTTATAGACCACAAGGTTGATATTTTCAGGGAAACCAGGAACAAACCCAGCTCAGGACATTCTGTGGTTCTGGGAAATATAGTCTCACTTGCTTTATACTCTGAAAATCAGGCCACTGAAGGTACCTTCAGTTAACAGCTGAGAATGGGACTGTCTACTCCATCAGGGTAAAAATCCTTGTCTGGGATTTCGGTGAGAGGGGAGGGTTTGGTGCTGCCTGGCTCTCCAGACCCACCTTGGCTCGTTTGCTTCTTCAGCCCAGCTCTGAATTCAGCTTTTCCTGCCTGCTCTGCTTCCCTGTCCCTGCTGCCAGCAGCTGTCCCTGCCCTGGGTGCTCTGAGGATTCCTGAGGGAGGGAAATCATCCCTGTCCTCCTCTGGAGCCTGTCCTTCACATCCCCACAAACTTTGCCTGATCTGGGGTTTACCTTGGGTTCCTCCTGGCCTGGAATCCTGCCAGAGGATTTTGTGCTGCTTTATGGGATTTGTAAATCCATTGCAGGGGGAAAAGATGTAACTATTGTTGTGGCCTTACAAAGGAGCCAGGTGTTGTGAGGACAGCTCACAATTAAAACAAGCAGCTTCTCAGTCCGGGTTCCAGGGGGAAGGTTTACAGGCAGGTTTTACAAGTCCAGTGTGAGATGCAGGATGAGACCTCCAGCACAAAGTTTTCTGCTCTAAACTCCAAACTAATCACAGCTGACAAGATGATTGACTAAATAATCCTCTCTTGTTTTCTTTTTCTCCTACAAATGATCTGCATCTCTGCATTTTCGCTCTGCCCATCAGAGCTGCTGCAGCAACAGCCAGAGCTGCTGTCCCAGCCCTGCTGTCAGTGCCAGGCACAGCCTGAGGTGACCCCCCAGTCCCCCAGAGTGGCTCTGCACTGGGAGGGACCCAGCTGTGCTGCCTTCTTCATTTGCAGCTTTCCAAAGCAATCGCATTAACGCCATCCCCAGCGTCCCTCTTTTCCAGCCTGTTCCTCATTTCCACAGAATCACAGGATCCCAGAATGGTCTGGGTTGGAAGGGACCTCAAAAATCATAATCATTCCACCCCCTGCCATGGACAAGGACACCTTCCATTGTCCCAGGGTGCTCCAAGCCCCATCCAACCTTGCCTTGGGCACTGCCAGGGATCCAGGGGCAGCCACAGCTGCTCTGGGCACCCTGTGCCAGGGCCTCTCCACCCTCACAGGGAACAATTCCTTCCCAATATCCCAATCCAAACCTATTCTCACTCAGTTTGAAGTAATTTCCCCTTGTCCTGGCACTCCAGGCCCTTGGAAATTGCCTTTCTTCATCTTTCTTGCAGGCTCCCTTCAGGAACTGGAAGGCCACATTTAGGTCACCCTGAAGCTTTTTCTTCTCCAGGCTGAACATTCCCATCTCTCCCAGCCTTTCCTCCCAGCAGAGCTGCTCCATCCCTCTGATCCCCCTGGTGCCTCCCCTGGCCTGGCTCCAGCAGCTCCAGGTCCCTCCTGTGCTGGGAATTCCCCAGGGCTGGGGCACTCTGCAGGTGGGGTCTCACCTGAGCACAGGGGCAGAACCCCCTGTCCTGCTGCCCACTGGGCAGGAGTCACCATCAATCCAAAGCCCAAGCTTACTGCTTTGGAGGGTACAGACAGCTTAGGGGTTAAATATAATTCTGGCCCTGCAGAGCCTTATTCCCAACTGGAGATTTTAGGACTTTTTCCCTCTTACATCCCCCTGGGGGCAGCTGACACCGCCAGAGCAGCAGTTCAGAGCTCTGGCAAAGCTCTCTCCAAAATGGGTCACTGTCTCAAAGAGTGAACATGGAGCTGTTTGCTGCTCTTACAGGACAAGGACATTTGTGTTTTTACACAGCTGGGAATAAGATATGAAGGGTACCAGAGCTTAGGTGTCAATGCTCCTTCCCAGGTCTGCAGGCTGTAGTGTGGAATTTTGTGGGGAAGGAGAAAAAAAATCCTCTGAGATGGGCATTGGAGAGAGAGATGTGAGGAAGAAAGGCACACACACTGAGAAGGGAGCTCAGAGAGGGGGGAAAAGCTCCAGGAGAACAAAAAGAACATTTGGGAAAGGCACCTCGGTGATAAACACATTAAAATCAGGGATTTCTGCTCTGTTGTGCCCATCTGGGAATGGCCCCTTGGAGCAGGGACCCAAAGCCTCCCTGTGGGGGTAACTCCCATGGCTGCTGTCCCCCCAGAGGGGTGGACACACCTCTGCTGGCCCTGGCAGAGGGGACACTGCTCTCCAGGCTGGCAGCAGTGCCATGGCTCCATGGAATTGCTTTTCAAGGATGCACCAGAGCAATAGGCTTAGACCCAGGGAGCTGGGTGATGTGGGAGAAGCTGAAAGGGAGAATCCTGAAATGCTGAACGTGGGACAGACCAAGGGGCAGCCCCAAGGTCACGTCCAGAGGGAGGAGGGTCCATGAGTTCACCAGCAGCTCCAGTTTGGTGGGGCCATGTCCATAACTGCACCCTGGAGGCAGCACAGCCCTTCCCAGGCATCTGCCCAGCCCTGAGCAGCACCAGCCAGGGTGATATCTACTGATAATCACCCCTGAGATGTACAAAACCGGGGTAAAATAGGGGCTCTGAGGGGCCAAGTCCAGTTTCTAGCAGATCCCAGACCCACTTGCTCCTCCCTTTCCACCAGAGCCCAGAGCTGGCCATGGGCAGGAGCTCTGGGAGGTCCCCAAAGGTTTCTGCTCCCCATTTCATCCAGGACAGACACAGCCCTCGAGAGGAAGAGCCTGGCAGAGGCCCCAGAGCCTTCCTGCCAGGTCTCCCCTCCTCTGCATTAAGATCCAGGTTCAGGGACTGACAAATGTGCTGAAGTCACTGCTAACCCAGACTGTTTCTGCAGCCTAATGGCAGCTGGTTCCTGCCAAGACTCCAGGTAAAACTGAGCTCATTCTGTGGTTAGGAAGACAACCAAGAGCTAAAAATGAAGAGGGTGATGGGCAGATGCACGACTGTCACAACAGAAACAGATCCTTGCAGCCCCTCCCCTCCCTCAGAGCAGAGCTGGGACTGGGAATGGAAATCTGGCTCTCCCCTGTTCCCATTTAGGAACTTTATTTTAAATCAAGCCGAGGAAAAATTGGAATTTCTGCAGAATTGTTGACATTTTCCAGGGAATACAGAGCTTGGAAAGGTTCCAGTTTCAGTTGCTGGTGGAGATAACTTGGTGGGGCTCATACCAGGCTGGGAAGTTCCACCCTCAGGGGGAAGAAGTTCAGAGTTTGTTGCCATTAAGCCCAGAGCCAGATAAAACATTTGGTTGCAAACCCAAGGGTTTCTAATGCCTATTTTATTTTTTTTTTTCGTCATGCTAAGAACAGCTGCTCCTCAGAGCTTCCCAAAGATACTCCAGGGACAGCACCTGGCAGAGTGTCACTCGTGCCACGTGTGCAGCTGAGCCTGGCAGGGCTCTGGGGAGCAGAAATCTGCACTGGGGGAGGGCTCCAGCCTCCCCATTCCCTGCAGAAGTTCTCCAGGTCTGTTCATCCTTCCACAGAGAGGTTAAAAGAGGGGTGTAAAAGCAAGCCCCAAACTGTTTTGTTTGTTTGTGCAATTTTGGGTGCCCAGTGAGAAGCAGTCCCTGTCTCATGGATGGGAGAGTGCCTGGCATCCCCAGGAATCAGTCAGGAGTCCCAGAGTTCCAGAAAGGATGGGAGGGATCTCAAAGCCCATCTCATCCCAACCCTTCCTCTAGACTGTCGGGTTGTTTTTTTTTTGATCCCGACAAGAGAGGGAACCCAACCCCCTGGGCCCTTTGGAGGGGGTTCCCCTGCTGAGTTCTTTTCCAAGGATGAAGAACGTGCAGGACTCTCTTTCTCT
>VWZP01005656.1:349012-402144 GCA_013396995.1 Dicaeum eximium
CTTACTCTAACCAATAACTTTGTGCCACCAGTGCTACAGAAAATGGAGCTGAAGAGGGACAAGAAGGAAGAAGGGACAACACCCAAAATCCTCCATCTTGTCTCCTATTCACTCTCATATTAAAATCCTAAAACCCTAAATTCTTCACTCTGTGATACACTCTGTGAAAAACTACTACTACTACTACTACTACTACTACTACTACTACTACTACTACATATCACTACCTGTGTGCTCTAACTCATCCCAAAGTTTTAGCAATTTTTCCCAGGGTCGGAGGTTAAAAGCAGTGTTCTGCTGAGGGTCAGAGTTTCTTAAAACAGGCAGAGAGACATTCTCTGTGCCCTGGATTCCAACACCAGACAGAAGCCAGAAGGTGCCCTCTGAGCCTCCTTTTCTCCAGGCTGAGCTCCAAGCCCTGTCCAGCCTGCCCTAGAATCCCAAATGCTTTTGGAAAAATCCCCCACACTGTGAGAGTCACTCCAGCTCCCACTTGTGTGAGCAAAGTCTTCCAGGCTCTTCAGGATCTGGAGAGAGAAGGATTCCTTCTTCCTTTAGCAGAGAATCAACATTTTGTTCTCGGTGCTCTTTTTATTTTAGAAACCCTGCTTGATAAATTACTAGAGGGGCTCATTAACTGCAAAGATTTGTCAGTTTTCCCAAAGCAATCAGGGTGTTAGTTAGACCAAAGGAGCAAATGGGAAACTGAACGGGAAGCCAAGCACAGCCCCATTAATCCTGGGTTATGGATCGACATTTGTCAACTCTATTGAAGTCTGTTGTACCAAATAGAGCCCAGGAGACCACTCAATTACTTTATCTCTGAGCAATTAGGATCCTGCTCTTTCAGGTCAATCTGTTAGCACAGAGGAAAAAAAAAATTTGGATACAAGATTAACAGTAGAAAATCCACTGCCTTGAGTTGTGGGGTCTTTTAGAGGGAAAAAAAATCCCAGCCAGATTTTCCCTTCGAAATGCTGGCTTTGAGAAGTCAAGTTCACTGAATTCAGCATCAGCAAGGGGCTCCCAATATTGCTGTGTCCCCCAGGATCCCCCTCTCCATCTCTTCCCAAGCGTTTCTGTGTTTGCCAGGTGACTGCAGAGGGATCAATCCATTCTTGGGGCCAAAACTCACCCAGGGCTGGCTGTGCACTCTGCACTGGGACATGTCCAGCACAGCCACATTGAAGTGGCTCTTGTGCCACATAAGCAAAGCCCTGTCAAGGTTTAGGCTGGGAAAACCAGGAGCCACTTTTAGCTCTTCCTTAGTGCGAGGGAGGGATTGTTAGAGAAGAAAAGGAATTTTTAGGGCACATGTCCATTTTTCTGTAGCTCATAATTCACTTTCAGAAGACACAGCTATCAGGAGATGCACAAGTTTGGAGGAGTTTTAAAAGGGTGCAGAAATTTATAGAATTTATAACTGAGTTATAAATGTCCAATACTCAGGGACACTCGGCTTTAACTTGAAAAGCTGCAGCTTCTGCTTCTGACCTTAACTAAGGCCCAGGTGTGTGGAGAGAGGTCCTTTAAAGCAGGAATACCTGGGATAAAAGATGCTGCCTCTCCCTGAACGCCTTCCCTTCACACCCTCATGCTCAGAGTGACTGTGGCACGTGGGAGAACTTGGAAAATGAAGCTGAGTCCACATGAGGACCCAGAGGTGTCACTGCACCCAGTGCCCCTCTCCTGAGCTGCTCTCACCCAGCCCATCTGAGCCCAGGCAGGACTTCAGGCACCAGCTGCCAGCTCCTGGGTGGTGGATGGAGCCCAGGGGACACCTGGAATGTCACAGCTCCGTTCCCTGGCTGCTCTGGGAGGGCTGCTGGGGTTACACAGAGCTGTAGGCAGGAGCTGCCACACAGAAGGGACCCTCCTCTACATGTGCAGCCTGGTTCGGTCATTCCATGAGTGTCTGTTGAAGGATTCTCTTTTCATGTCAAGTAGAGATGCTGGAGAATGGGAATGGCAAAATCTTGGATCTGGGGCTGCTTCGTAGGGCTCTTGAGATAACTGAAATGTTGGTCTACAAAAAATGGCAGGGAATGAGCTACAGGAAACAGGATAACCAAATTATTTCCTCCAGGGTCAGGCTGCTGTTTGACTCATTGAAGACTAGAGAGATGGAAAGAGGCTCCAAAAAGCCCCCAAAAAGCCAAAAATCCTATGATAAATGGCTTTCAATGAATGATTCCACCTCTTTGTAGAGCTTTTCTTTGCTATTTTAGAAGATGGAAATCATATATTGGGATTAATTTAACCAGTGAGTCAGGTTTGGTGATTTAAATCACTCGCTCCCCCCTCCTCTATCATTTCTGCAAACTCAATTCTTTTTTTTTCTGTTCGTGAATCATCCCTGGTTTCCAAAATTCCATCCCTCACTCTCAGCTGTTGAATTAGCAGAGTGGATGGATGTGTTTTCTCCTCTGCACTGTTGACTCACTGCTCTTTGTTCAGAAAAGGCAGCCTGACCATTAGGCTTGAGCTGCTGGCAGGGGGGTTTCAAGAGGAGGAAAATGAGCTGAGCCTGTGCAGCTGGGTCACTGAGACCTGTGCTCCTCCTGTTCCAGCTGCAGGGATTTCATCAGAGCCACCCCTGGCAGCTCACTGGGGTTGCAGTGGTGCTTTCAGCCATTAATGCCACTCCATGGAAGAGTTGGCTGTAAATTTATTTTATTTCCCCTTTACAGATAGGGAGCTGAGACCGAGGGAGAGTTTCTGACTCACAGGAGGGCTGTGTAAGCCCAGATATCACAGGCAGGATGTCTGGGCACCCACTGAGCCCTGTGTCCTGGAACAGGGGGGGATGGCCCCACAGAGGGCTTGGCATGGATGTGCAGGGGACAGGAAGGGCTGAGGTGGGGACAGGGACACAAAGAAAGCTCTGCTGGTGTTCAGGAGGGGCCTGGGAGTCCTCTTGGCTTGCAACTCCCATCTCCCCGTGCCCAGGAGCACCAGGAGGGCTGCACTGGATGGCTGAGCAAATGTTTGGAGATGTTTGTTGGCTCAGAAAATCACAGAAACACCAAATCCTGCTCCTGTTTGCTAAGACTCTTGTCTGTAGGTTCTGCCTAAACTTGGAACACTTCACTGCTGGTGGGAAACAGCTCCAGTCTGCTGGGAATGGGCATGTGAGGCACCCTTTGTGCTGCTGTAAGGAGAACAACTCCAAAATTAACTCAAAGATGTACATATATTTCTGATATGTATATATATATAAATATTAGAGACATATAGATTAAATAGATGCTTTAGATATTTACATAGCTGTTGATTATATAGATTAGATATAGATATATATAGATATAGATAGAAAGATACAGATACAGATACAGATGTAGAGATATATATAGATACAGATATACATTTATACAGATATAGATATAGATAGATAGATATAGATACAGATACAGGTACAGATACAGATGTAGATGTAGATATATAGATTTATACAGATATATAGATATAGATTTAGATATAGATATAGATGATATAGATATAGATAGATATAGATATAGATATATATCTAGATATAGATATAGAAGCATATATAGCTACAGATACAAAAGCCTCCCTCGAGGGTGCTGGGAGTGTCTCCCCCCATGGAGAGCCCCTGTCTCCACACACCTCAGCAGGAATCCTCCTTTCATTCCTCAAACCCTGTGGCTTTCAGCATCAGAGGGAGGAGCTGGACACATCCATCCCTGGAATGGCCTTTCCTCCCTGGCATGGAAAGCTTTGTCACAATACCAGAGGTTAGCGCCAAGTGCCAGCCCCTGGGTTCCTGGGATCACTCCATAATGCCAGCTTTAATATTTAATGGAGGGGAAACTCGTTTGCCTCCTTATTGCAGAGATAAGTTGAAAAATGCATGTTGTGGGTATTGAAAAGGTCCAGAGAGCTGGAGTCAAATAAACAGATTGTTTTTATTTTAAACCTCATGGGGCTTTTTTCAGCCATCTCCACCCTGCCTGTGTGCAGCCCTGCCCTGAACACGACTGGGTGTCCAGTTCATCTCTGCATCATTCCACAGCTGTGCTGGGATAACTGCTGAAGCCCTCAGGCCTGCATGGCTTTCAGTCACGAAATCCTGGAATTGTTAGGGCTGGAAAAGACCTTAAAGTTCATCCAGTCCAGCCATCAGCCCAGTACCACCACGTTCAGCACTAACCCATGTCCTCAAGTGCCAAATCCACAGATTTTTCAAACACCTCCAGGGATGGGGACTCCACCACTGCCCTTCAGTGCCTTCACCACCCCTTTCCAGCAAGAAATATCCCCTAATCTCCAGTCTAAACCTGCCCTGGCCCAGCCTGAGGCTGTTCCCTCTCCTCCTGTCCCTGTTCCCTGGGAGCAGAGCCCGACCCCCCCGGCTGTCCCCTCCTGTCAGGAGCTGTGCAGAGCCACAAGGGCCCCCTGAGCCTCCTTTTCTCCAGGCTGAGCCCCTTTCCCAGCTCCCTCAGCCCCTCCTGGTGCTCCAGACTCTTCCCCAGCTCCATTCCCTTCCCTGGTCACTCCAGCACCTCAGAGCAGCATTTCTTTCTGCCCTGTAAACCCTGCTGCTTTTTATTCCATCTTAGATGGCTTTTCCCAGCATCTGTCAGCCCCCGAATATCCCATAAAATAACTTTTGCACAGTATCCCTCTAGATGCTCTCTGGATCCCCCTTTATGCAATTTCAGAGGGTTGGAGAGCTTTCCATGCTACATTGCCCTCAGAAATGGAATTCTCCTCAAGCACAGCTTTGAGCAGCACGTACATCAGTGTCTGGAATTATGCTAAGCACTGCTCATCGGAATTATTATATTAACTGGAAAGGGGAAGCACACACAATTTAACAGGGGAGAAAGAGAAACAAATCTAAGAAGAAAAATCAGTATTTTACAGAGAGAAGAAAGCCAGGAAAGCAGTGACTCTAAAAGCTCTGCTGCAATTAAGGGACCTTTTATTGTGGGGATTTAAAAGCTTTTGCTTTTCAGGGTGCACATTATGGCAGGCAATCCAGGGATCTGCTGGGCACAAGGGTGTTGGCAGGTGCCCAGCTCCAGGGCTGACAGCAAAACCTGGGTTTTATTGCAAGCAGGCTTTGGTAGACCTCAGAACTATGTCAGACATCAGCAGGACAATTACTGGCTCCAGCCTGCCTGAGGAAAAGGCATGAGTGCCAAGAGGAGAAGGATCTGCTGGATTAGGGATTTCTCCTTCTCCCAGCCACCCAAGGCTGGGCTCAGCTTTGTCCTGGGCTCAGCTTTGTCCTGGGCACACTGTGGCCCTCTGAGGCTGCTCTTGGGCACAGACCAAAGCTGCCCTCCCAGCTCTGCTGCCAGGGGTGCCCCTGGAAGAGAAGCCTCACTCAAACGTCCCCAGCCAGGGGCAGAAATGACATTAAAATATTTATCTGCAAAGGGTTAATGATTCCTGTGGTTGTTTGTTCAGCAGGGGAGAGGTGTGCTGGGATCAAAACAAGGCAAAAGGGATCAGAAATCCTTGCCTGGTTCTCCCCTTAGCTCATTCCTTTGCACTAGGAAATGGTATTTAACCATCTAAGAACTTTTCTTTCTCAGGAAACAAAAATAGATATGGAAATGTGAATATAGAGACAAATGCAAGCGTGTGTGAGCACAGACACCTCTGGATGTGTTTATGAGCATATTTTACAGGGTGTTGGGAGTCAAATAATGAACATTTTGGAGTGTTTGCAGCTCTGTTGTTGACAGCAGCTGAAGCAGTGCAAAGCATCATTCAACGTTTCAGGGCTGCTCCTGCAGTGCATGCAAGGAACTCAACTGGGGGAAACAGAGTAACACATTGTGTTGTGGTGTACTGAGAGAAAACTTCATTTGTTTGATGGTTTTGCTTTGAATATAAAAAGATCAGTAAAGGAAATGTTTTGTTATTACTGCAGAGCATATTGGCTGAGATCTCAGAAGCAGTGGGAGGTTTATTTATCATGGAACAGCTGCAGGAAGAGCTAATATGGACATAAACCTCCCTAGACCCAAAGCAGACTTGAGGAAAGAGTCCCAAAAAGACTCTGAGAAGACAATGCTAACTCATAAAGTATTGGTTTCTTATTATATTGATTATATTGCCATGATAAAATATAAATTTGGTGTATCCAGCAATGACAGCTTTACTGCCTTATTGTGCTGATTATTACAGAAAGCATAAATTGGGTCATAATTCTGAAGAGTCATCGAAAGCCATGTGCAACTCTGAGTTATTCATTTGAAATAAGGCTTAGGAGCCCTTCAGGAGAAGATCAATACATCAGTGAGTGTGTGGGTGCATGGGAAGGGCTCTGACACCCCCCTGCCTTATCTCCCCTGCACACCCAGACCCATGGCCAGCTCGTGCTCCTCATCCCCCCCACCCCCAGGAGGGGCTCAACACCTCTGCTGTGGGGAAATGCTGGGGGAATTGGGGGTGTCCAGCCTGGGGAAGAGAAGGTTTTGGGGTGACCTAATTCAGTTCCTGAAGGGAAGTTATCAGAAAGATGGGGAGTCACTTGGGACAAGGGCCTGGAGCGCCAGGACACAGGGAACAGCTTCAAACTGCCAGAGGGCAGGGATGGATGGATATTGGGAGGGCATCCTTCCCTGTGAGGGTGCTGAGGCCCTGGCACAGGGTGTGCAGAGCAGCTGTGGCTGCCCCTGGATCCCTGGCAGTGCCCAAGGCCAGGTTGGATGGGGCTTGGAGCAGTTTGGGCTAGTGGAAGGTGTCCCTGCCCAGGGCAGGGGTGGAATGATGATGATTTTTAAGGTCCTTTCCAACCCAAACTATTCTGTGATTCCATTATTGATAAGCAACCAAGGGCAGGAGCTGTTTGCACTGCTGTTTGCTGTGGTAATTAATCACAATAATCAGCATTTCACTCCCCTCCCTTTTGGTGCAATCTCAGAATTTGGTAAAAATGTGCCTCACGAGCTGAAGGAACTGAGGAGAGCTCAGGACCAAGGCCTGTCACAGAGCACTGCCACCTTACACCTCCAGCTGTGAATCCTGGGCTTGTGCCCCTGGAGTCTCCCTGGATCCCACCTGAGAAATCCATGCTGGAGAGGGAAAGCCATCCTGGTAAGTTCATGGCTGAGCAGACTTGGCCCTGTCCCTCTGAGGAGTGGCCCTGCACGGTGCATTTTGGCCACCCTTCCCTAAGTGCTAAGCAAACAACTCCTCATCTCCTCCATGGGCTGGTTTCACAGGGGACACAGAATTCTTGGGGAAAACCATCCCAGCTCAGGTCCCAGCCAGCCCAGGGCCCTTCTTTGCATCTCCCACAGTGAGGCCAGATGAGATGCTCTGCATCAGGCCAAGCTGCAAACCTGCCACAGCCTGGCCCAGCCTGTTTGGTGTTCCCAGAAGCCAGAGCTGGTTTTGAGAACACAGCATTCCCAAGAACATCTCCCAGGGGAGTGGGGGCTGTGGGTGATGTTCTTCTCCCAGCAGCCATCCGAGGGGCATGCCCAAAAGCCTGGAGTTCAGTTTCACAAATCCCAGCGTGGTTTGAGTTGGAAAAGACCTTAAAGCTCATCTCATTCCACCCCCTCGCACAGGCAGGGACATCTTCACTATCCCAGGCTGCTCCAAGCCCTGTCCAACCTGGCCAATATTCCTTGGGAAGTTTGATTGCAGTGAATAATTGGTCATTTCAAGCCTCAGAAAGAATGCAATGCTCACCAAGTGCAAATACAATAAATCTGGTGAAGTTAAAGGTACCACAAGATCAGATAAGAGCTTCTCAATTTGAAATGGAACATGGAGTCCTCTCTCTTCCATTGTATTTTATCAATTAACCTTCAGCAAGCACAGAGGTGTCCCTGGATCTGGTGCTCCTGCTGGCATCTAGAGGAAAAGATACAAACTGTACAGCTTTCTCTTTTTTGAGGAGAATACCTTTAATAACCAAAAATGTTTCTGCACTTGGAATAATGAGAGTTGCTTTTTTCTTTCAAATGCTAAATTATTTCAAGCTGAGCTGTTGGGAACCATTAATAATTCAAGGAACTCTGCTTTCGGTAAGAACAACATCTGTTGGAAGGTGTTAAGGCATAGGAATAACCTGACTTTCAAAGTTATTTTACCATTTCTTTATTCTCTTTGTGAGGAAGAAAAGGGCTGCTTTAGTAAATTACAGGAAGGAGCTGCTAAAATGCCACTTGCAAAACAAGGAGGGCTGGATGTCTGCAGAGCCAGGGGCACCAGCTCTGCTCTGCTTTGCCTTCCTTCCCTGGAGCACCAACTTCTCAGAGATGTGGCCTTCAGGCTCTTCTCATCTGCAGACCCCAAAATGTTGCCAGGGCATTTTCAGACCCCTCATGATTATTTTTATCAGCCCCTAGTGATTATTTTTAACAGATTTATTATTTATCAGCCTTTTGAAATTAGGCCGCATTTCCCAGCTCCTTTTCCCTGGCTCTTTAGAAGTTGTTCATAGATTATTAGCAGACCAGAATCATCTCAGAGGATGGCTGAGGTCAGAAAAGAGCTTTAAGATCATCAAGTTCAACCCCCAACGCACCACCACCATGTTCACCACTAACCCATGTCCCCAAGTGCCACATCCACAAGTTATTTGATCACTTCCCTGGGCAGCCTGGTCCCATGTTTTACAGCCCTTTCCATGAAAACATTTTCCTAATGTCCAATCTAAACCTCTCCTGGTGCAGCTTGAGCCATTTCCTCAGAATGAAGAGAGGAACTTGCCCAGTTCTTCTTGCCAAAGAGGAATGAGAGAGATGAAAAGCATGGATGGATCTCTGGAGGGCAACTCATCCCTTAAGTGTAGGATCCCATGGATCACACCATGGAGATGCCAGCCTCTGGCTCTTTCCACAGACACTTGGCAGAAGTTAGATGACTGAATGAGACCCAAAATCCATTTTTTGAGGGGTAAAGCTGAGAAACATTTTGTCCTCCTTCCAGAAACGAGTAAAATAACCAATGTATTTAAAAGATTAACAGAATTTAGAAGGCAGACCCATGTGCAGAGTGGTATTTCAAAGTCTCCACATGTTTGGAGATGGGAATTTGAGGTAGCATATTGACAAAGTTGCTTTTCCCAGACTCAGTCCACAGGCAGGGTTAGAATTCCATGTCTCTGCAGAGTTCAGCTGTGGAATTTTGTGTGGTGCTTATGTTCAACCAGAATTTTCCTCATCCTGAAAAATTCCTCTGCCAGCCCAGCTGAAGTAGGAGCAGTCCTAGTGACTTTTCACGTGGGTTACATAGAGATGTTGCAACCCAGGTATGAGTCTCCCAAAACAGCTGAGATGTTGCATCTGTCCCTATTCACTCATCAAATATTCCTCCTAATTTGCATGACTTTCCATACAATCTCTTTCTTGAATTCTCAGCTCTTGGGAAAAGTGCATATCAGAGCAGGGGTTTTCATTTTTTCACTGTTGCAAAAGTGAATGAAAAGACTCCAGAATAAAAGAGGAAATTTTCATTAGACAACCTATCCCTGGCAGCTGGGAAAGCATCCCTGACCCACTGTCCAGCCCAGCTCAAGGAAGTGACCCTTTGGTGGCCTGCAGAGGAAATTGTGTTTTAAAAATCTTGTCCTGTCACTGCTGAGGCCCCACCTCAAATCCTGGGGGCAGTTTTGAGGCGCTCATGTCAGGAGGGAAATTGAGAGGCTGGAGCCTGTCCAGGGGAGGGAACAGAGCTGGGGAAGGCTCTGGCGCCCCAGGAGGGGCTGAGGGAGCTGGGAAAGGGGCTCAGCCTGGAGAAAAGGAGGCTCAGGGGGCCCTTGTGGCTCTGCACAACTCCTGACAGGAGGGGACAGCCGGGGGGGTCGGGCTCTGCTCCCAGGGAACAGGGACAGGAGGAGAGGGAACGGCCTCAGGCTGGGCCAGGGCAGGTTTAGACTGGAGATTAGGGAATATTTCTTACTGGAAAGGGGTGTCCAGCCCCAGCACAGCTGCCCAGGGCAGTGGTGGAGTCCCCATCCCTGGAGTGATTTAAAAGCTGTGTGGGTCTGGCACTTGGGCTAGAGGTGGCCTTGCACTGCTGGGTAAACAATTGAACTCAGTGATCCTGGAGGTCTTTCCCAACCTATACCACTCTTGGATTCTGTGATTCTATGATTTCCAAATAATTTGTCCCTTCCTAGGACAATCCATCCCAATTCTCTACAAATCATAGCTGTTTTGCTGGGAATCAAAGGGCCAGCTTTGGGTACCCTTTGTGCTTGAGGCCCCCTAATCCCAGTTTCAGAAATGGTGGTGTTTGTCAAGGCCAAGTGAATTTAAAGGCTAAGCCAAGTCCAAGCTTCTGCAGCCTCCAAATTTGGGGATGGAGTTTGATTGGAAGGGTTTGGATGTGAGCAAAGATGAAAGCCTTGTGCTGTGGTGATTTGACAGTAACATTACACAGCTCATGTTATTCATTGAACCTCATTAATTTAAGCTTAGGGTTTAAGAAGCTGCTGGAAGGGGAGTTGTTGTAGGGGTCATTCCTGTGTTAAACTTGTCAATGTGAAGGGCTCCTGTGAGATGAGATCTGAAGGAGTTGTTAAAAAAGCACATTGAGTGAGCAGCCAAGGCAGCAGCCATCAGATACTCCATGCTGGGCTTCTCCTCTTCATACTTCTGTGCAATCCCCAGCTGGGATAAATATTGATAATACTGGGGTCTTGTGTGCAGTGTGAATAATCTAATGGGGTTTGTAACACCTCATTCTGATGCTGATGGAGCTGCTAATTCAGAAGGTCACTCATTGCTTGTGACACTTGGAGGGAGCAGAGTGGCTGTTCAGCTGTGGGGATGGCAGGGGACTCTTGCCATGTGTTAAGGCTCTGCCCACCTCCTAGAGAAGAGGCCAAGCAAATTACCTCAGAGGAAAAAAAAAATATTGGAAGAAAATTAAGGTTTAAAGCACCTCAAAAAAGTTTCTGGTGGGTGAGAGGCTGCAAAAGCACAACCTTTAAAAGAAACAATACAGGACAGACTTATCCCTCACCACAGGGAGACTTTCCTTCCAGCCCAGAATCCATTGATGTATAAAACCAGGGTGGAGAGCTGGGAGACCACTTTGGAAAAGGCTGAGATGTGTCCCCTGCTTGTGGTATAAACACCCTTAAAGCACCTGTGGGCTCTCATGGGACCGGGGAGAGAAATCCCTGCACTGACACTGAAGTATCATAAAGGTCTCCCCATGTGGCCTGAAGGAGATTCTTCTAAGGCTGAAATGATCAAAGGATGGAAGAGATCCCTGCTCCTTGGTCCTGCCCTCCTCAAACCTGGGAGGGCAGAGAGGAACCAAAGTGCTGAAGGGCTGCAAGTCCCCTCCCCACCCCTGAGAAGGGGAAGCTCCTGCTGGTGAGGTTTGGCTCCTGAGGCTTTTGGGAAGTGTCCTTCACCAGAAACCTGGAAGGATGAAGGATTGGCTTTTGTTTAACAAAACATGTTTGTGCAACAAAAACCTGTTAAGAGCAGATCTTTCCTGTGTTCTCTCTCCTGTTTTACTGTGTCTATATTCCATCTTCCCAGTTTATAATCTCCTATATTTAAAGCCTGTTCTAAACCCTCAAGTTTTATGTTGGACTTCAGAATCAGCTCGTTTGTCATGCACTGCACTTCCTTACCTTCCTCTTTCCCTTTCGTTTTGTAGGACTCTGGAACAATAACCAAGTCAAGAAGAAAGTTATCCAATAAAAACCTTCTGGAGGATGAGCATTGATTTTCCTGACACAATTTGGAGCTCATTAGCATTTTCTGTTGCAGTGTTACATCACCCTTTCTATCAGGTGAGCTGCCTTGGACTGATTTTTAAGAGGTTCTGTCCTGAGAGCATGTGGACTGTGGGGTGAAATCCAAAGTAAAATTCCCAAGGGAAGCTTAGCAGTGGAGTTATGAGTGATAGAAATTAAAGGCACGGGATCAGCCCTGCTTGCTGCTCTGCAGATGAGAGTTGCTGAGAGCTCTCTCTTGTACAGTTCCAAAGTATCCTGTCCAGTTCCCAGTCTCCAGCAGCACCAGGAATCCTGGCAGAGGCTGGCCAGGGGCTGTGCCTTGCACCTTCCCCACAGCCCCAGGCTCCCGTCCTGCTGGGAGCTGGCAGGGACAGGGTGGGACAAGAGGGGGCTCAGGCACAGCCTGCCACAGCCAGGCAGCAATCCTGGGAATGTCATCCACACAGGCACAGGCCCCCTGGACTTCTCCATGCCTGGCTGCTGGGGACAGGGCCTTCAGAAGGAGCAGGGAACCAGCTCTGCCTGCAGCACCCAAGTCCTGCTTGCATTTTGCAGGATTCAGTGGCTGAGGAAGAGGGGAATCTCCTTTCATTATCCTGGCTCAGACAGAGCAAAAAGGCAAAGATTGATGCTGTTAAAACATAAGCAATTGGTACTTAAATGCAACATGGCAGATTTACTCTGAGCACATTCCAAACTGTGGAGTTTTAACAGTGGTAATAAAGCATTAAGGGAGACATTGAAGCTTGAAGGAGCAGCAGAGAAACAGTTGTGTGTGGTGGGAGCAGGAATGAATCCCATTCCATGTGCAGCCTGTATGGAAATGGCCTTTGAGCCTAATGGGAGAAAGAACCATTTATTCCCTGGGCTAGTTCTTATAACAACTCCAGCTGCTGAGCAATTTAAAACCTATGCATTTTTATAAGTGTCCATTTTTTACATGGGATGAAAATAACCCTTTGGCATGGGTTAAATTATAAATAAGGCAAACAGGGGGGATGCACTGCCAGCATACCTATGGGACAGCTGGGAGCACCAGCAACACTGGAATATACAGTCAGTTTGCCTTAGGAGTTAGAGCACACCTGTAGAAAGGTGATTTCATGGGAAAATACCCAAACCAGCAGGCCTGGAGTTGTACAGCCCTGTGAAAAAACCTGGCAAGCCTGGGAGGTCCAGTGCTGTGGGGAGGGGTCTGCAGGAGGGGAGAGGGGCTTTTGCAGGAGGGCACATCCCTGAGCTGTGTGCCCAGTCTGTGTGGCTGCTCTCAGTTCCTCTGTAGAAAGAACTGACATAACTGGCCTGGGAAACTTGAAGGAGAGAATTGTAAACTATATTATTATCTTGCTTTGCACCTGTTATTTACAATAGCTTGTCTTCGGGATGCTCTCTCTAACCTAGTGAGGCTGGTGATAAAAGCTCACTGGTTTTCTACACAGGGGGTATTTTCTTAGAATGGGGCTCTTCTTATAATAGAGCCCTGGATAGAATAAAGGTTTGTTCTCTCACCTTCTGGACCATGGAGTCTCATTCCATTCCCGGCAGGACAGTGCTAAACGGCCCCCTCATACAACAAATGGCCCCTTTACAATAAATAGAGCCCTTTACAACTGATGGTGACCCCGATGTGATGCTGGACACCAGCTACAAATAATGGTGACCCCGATACAACACAGGCTGTGCTGGGCAGGGACAGCAGCCAGGGGCTCCTTCCTGCTGGAATTGTGTGCTCCCATTCAGTGTGATCCCAATGCCTTTCCCTCCCTGCCTGGTGCAATCAAAGCACAAAAATAAGAAGAGCACACGCCCTTTACATCTCCTGGTTGCAATGCAGATCCCATTCCTCTTCTATCCCAGCACCTCTTCCCTGCTTCCTAAACCACCTCCCAGGAACTCATTCCAGCACTCAAACCCCTCCAGGAGCTGAGCCCTCTCCTGCTGCCCAGGCTGTGGATGGCCCTGATGCCCGTAAGGGTGTGTGTGCCCACTCTGGGGATGTGTGTGCCCTCTGGATGCTGTGCTCCCTCCTTCCCTCCCTCTGTGCCCAGACTGCAGCTCGTCCAGCCCATGCAGAACAAGATGCCACCACCCACGTCCCTGTTTTGGGACCTTGGAAGTCCATGGGAACACCAGCAGAAGCTGGGCCCCTTCTGCCAGACCCCAAAATAGTGCTGGAGCTATTAAAGGCAGCACAGTCACATCTTTGCTGGTGTGAGAAACACTTTGGTTATCACACTGAACACTCACCTTCACCATTGTAAAAGATTATTGGGTTAGATGGGATATTGGGAAGGAATTGTTCCCTGTGAGGGTGCTGAGACCCTGGCACAGGGTGCCCAGAGCAGCTGTGGCTGCCCCTGGATCCCTGGCAGTGCCCAAGGCCAGGCTGGATGGGACTTGGAGCAGCCTGGGATAGTGGAAGGTGTCCCTGCCATGGCAGGGGTGGCACTGGATGGGCTTTAAGGTCCCTTCCAACCCAAACCATTCTGGGATTCTGTGATATTTGTGTGGCACATCACAAGCATGTGAGAGACAGCACAGACATGCTTGAAGCAGAGAAGCCAGCTCAGCTTTCAGTGCTGAGTATATGTGGACAGATATTTTCCAGAGAGATACGCACAGCAAAGGCAGAATTTAATCCAATTTTATAAGCCAAAAAAATGACAAGAGAAAATTCAGATACATTAAAAAATTTCAGCTGAGGAACACTGAGGAAGCAAGATAAGCACCTCTGAGTAAGCCCTCTCTTGGTATCATGTTTGCACTAACCACAGGTGGTAAGCAGTCCTGGAACACTTTAAAACTCAAATTTTTTTATACCCAGAGTTCAACAAATACAATCTTCAACCTGGAATTTTAATTTTTGATTATTCCCAAAAAGGTTGACTCTGAATGGCTGAAAAACTTCACAGTGGAGGTGCTTTAAGAATTGACAAATATATAGAAAAATAAAGAGATTTTTTTTTTTTCATTTAAGGCTTTTCCACAAATGTGCCAGGCTATGAACAAGCTGTCAGTGGCATCTGTGTGGCCCAACCCAGGGGCACTGCATCACTTGTCCTCAGGCCAATCCTGCTGCCCCAGGGGTGCTCTGTCCTCCCAGAGACCCCTGGATGAGGAAGGGCTAGGCTGTGGCTCCCAGAACTGGCTTTGGCCCCAGCCCACTCCCAGTCCCCTTTAGGTGGGTGACATTGCCTGGGGACCAGTGTCAAAGGCCATGGGGCAGCCTGGGCTCCCCTGCTCCCCGGGACCACCCGGCACAGCAGGGAGCAAACGCTTTCCCAAGGGCCAGAGGGGTCAGGGAGATGTTCCCGTGCCAGGAATGTTCCTTCTTTTCCTTGTGGTGACACAAGTGAAGGTGTCCCAGCACGTCCCAGGCTGTGCTCTGCACCAGCCCAGGCTGAGGTGGCAGCAGAGTTCACCCCTTTTGGGGGTTTTTGCTGCACCTCCACAGGGACATTCTGCTGCTCCCCACCCCTGTCCAAGGGCCAAGAGCAGCTGCAGCCCTGGGGACACACTGCTAGCCTTTGTGACGAGCTGGAGCTCACCAGGAGCCTCCAAGGGTGCATCTGCTATAATTTAGGCTCTGTGGGTGCTCTCCTCTCTTGTTTGTCAGCACCTACAGGTTGTTCCATTCATTACTCTGCTTCCTAAATGTAAAATAGAGTGAGACAAATTGCTCTGCTGGCCTCAGCCTGACTGACGAGGATTTTTAAAAAATTTACTTATTTTGAGTTGCCCAGTTGTGCTATTTGAAGTTTACCCTCTGTCCTCACTGGCTGTACAAACTGCTCCTCCTCATTCCCTCTGTCTCAGCGTGATGGACAATCCTGGAGACACCCAGTGAGGCAGAACTGGAACTCCCAACACCTGGGAATACTGAAGGGTTCTCCCAAGCCTTTGCCAGGACTGTGTTTGCACCTTGTTCTTCTGGCTGCTCCCAGCCCCCCAGGAGGATTCCTCCCTCAGCTTCCACTGGGGTGTCCAGCCTGGAGAAAAGAAACTCCAGGGAGAGCTCAGAGCCCCTTCCAGTGCCTAAAGGGGCTCCAAGAGAACTGGAGAGGGACTGGGAACAAGGGATGGAGGGACAGGACACAGGGAATGGCCTCAAGCTGAAGGAGGTGGGATATTGGGAAGGAATTGTTCCCTGTGAGGGTGGGCAGGCCCTGGCACAGGGTGCCCAGAGCAGCTGTGGCTGCCCCTGGATCCCTGCAAGTGTCCAAGGTCAGGCTGGATGGGGCTCGGAGCAGCCTGGGACAGTGGGAGGTGTCCCTGCACATGGCAAGGGGTTGGATCCTCTTTAAGGTCCCTTCCAACCCAAACCATCCAGTGAATCTTTGCTTCTCTGATCCCTTCCTCTTCCCATCTTTTTGTTTTCCCATTATTTTCACACTCTCCCTCTCCCACTGCCAGTGTCCCTTCAGACCTGTGACTGGGTCTGGCTCTGGGCACTTGCACTGGAGAGTCTGATACAGACCAAGATTGATAAAAACAGCATCATTCACTGAAATGCATAATGATGTTAATTAGCCATTGCACTACCTGGTACAAATACGGCTGTTCCTGTGAAAGTCAAGCCTTGGTGCAGTACCACAGGTACCCAGATTCACTCTGCTGGAGACAAGGGTTGTTTCTCCTTTAACTCATTCCCCAGCTTCCCCAGGGAATCTTGGTAATCAGTTAAAAATCTTGAAAAAAAAAATCTTTAAAATCTTGAAAAAATTTTGCTAAGGAAATGCAAAAACTGGAGAAAAGGAAAGGAAAGAGGGTTTATCCAGGTCTGAAAAGGAGGGAAAGCAAGGTTCTGCTAGATTTTAGCCATCAGAAATGAATTCCTTATTTGTCCTGTGGAACCTGGGGGAAACCCTTGTGGATGCAAGGGAGAAGCAGGCAGGAAAAGTAGCTTTAATGTGGGGGATGAGTGACTGCATTTTAAAATTCCTTCACATTCCGTGTGTGCTGTGCAGCCCCGGGGCTGAGCAGAGCTTGGGAGCCCAAACTCACGGGGGATTTCAGCATCCTCCAACTTGGCTTCATTCCGAACCAGAGCTGAACAAGAAGCCTTTGAAATGATCCGCTGTGACAAGGGCACATCCTTGCTGTTTGTTCCCATTTTGCTGTGATGTTTTGCTGGGAATGGTGCAAGATTCCTTCTCCTGGGTGCGGGGCTGGGCCAGGGGCTGGCTGGGAGAAGGCTCTGGAGGAGCAGGAAGAGAAGGAGATGGGCTGAGCCTGGAGGGTGCAACCCTGAGGAGCAGAGCTCAGGAGCCTTGCCTGGCTGGGGGAGCAGTGTGCTCCCCACGTGTGGCATTCCTGGAGGCTTGGAATGGGCACGGCCCCGAGGCTGCCAGAGCTCCAGGAGCTCCAGGACAGCGCTGCCAGGGATGGACAGGGTGGGGTTGTTGGGGTGTCTGTGCAGGGCAGGGGCTGGGCTGGGTGATCCTGAGGGTCCCTCCCAGCTCAGGTTATTCCATGAATCCCCAGGCTCTGGAAGTTGCTGGTATAGATGAAACCATCTCCCCATGGACTTGCTGCTCAGGGAAGGAGAAGGTGGATGAGCTGTGGCTTTTCAAATCTGTGGTGTGCCTGCCTTGAATGTCTATTTTGAGTAGCAAAATGCACACATTTGATGTTGGAATGAGGTATTTTGACACCCCTGCAGCTGGAATGCATTTCCATGAATTAAGAGGAGCAGAGAAAGCTCTGGAAGAAGTGTGAGGGCTGCATGGCTGGTGTGGCCCTGCCAGGTCTGCTCTGGGAGCTCCTCCCGGGGCTCTCGGAGTCCCAGAGGAGGGGAGCTGGGCTGTGCCTTGTGCTGGGCTTTGGGAATTGCTGCCCAGCTTTTCTGTGTGGGCTCAGATGTGAGTTTGGCTCCCAGAGCCTCCACTGCTCACATCAGCTCCCTGCAGGGAAGCTGAGACCCCAGCAGTGCTGGCTGCAGGATTCATTATTCAGGCTGGGTACTGCACAAGCTGGGATTTGCTTTGAGGAATGGACAGCAAGGGGCAGCTGAAGGCTTTGAACTTTGTTTTTTCCTGGATCCTGCAGTTCCCTCCAGGACCTGGAACAGCTGCTCCAATGGAACTTTGAAAAACTTCTTCCAGCACAGCTTTCCTTGGGTCTCATGGTATGGATGAGGGATGTGGCTGTTCAGGGTTCAGCTGGGGAGAAAAGCTGCCTCTCTCACAAGCCCCTTGCAGGGACCATGGGAGCCAAAAGAAAACATTTAGGTTTCAAGCCAGTTTTTTAGCAAAAAAAAAAAAGTGTTTTCAGTGCTTTTCTGCTCCAAGCAGAAACCCCAAATGGTGAAGTTCTCCATCTTTCATGACAAGTTTTCATCACCTCCACCTTTCTGCAGAGCATCCACGATCTCACTGGGCATCACCACCTTCTCGTGTGGTAAAAACTGAATTTTCAGGTAAGAAATTGAGACGTGATGGATTAGCCATCAAGCTCCTCTCCTCTCTCCAGGCAGGTCCCTGGCTGGGTGTTGGAGGCAGATGGAATCCCTGAGAACAGAGGGAATTGGAAGGCTCAGGGAACACGTGCAGCTCTGTCCCACGCTGCCCATGGAGGTCATTCAGCAGCAGACACTGAACAGACCCAAGGGATGCACTAAACACAGACTGGGATATCTAATTATGAGTAGTTGCTTACTGGAAGCAGGATTTAAAGCACAGAATGTTTAGTGCCTTTAAATATTTTAGAGAAATCCATAATATTTGCCATTAAAGACATTCTCATGTGATCCAGTGTCACTTGCCCTGCTTAAGAGGTCCATTATGCAAGATAGACTCGAGCACCAAAACATATCTTTGACATGTTTGAAGTTGGACTGGAGACAATTTCTGTGTTAGTCATGAAAGGATTATGGCAAAATTCTCACCTTTAAAAAAAAAAAATAAAAGCTAGTTATTGAATTTTGTTAGAGTGTCATCATTAAATAACCATGATGAAATTCTCAACTGGAGTGAAATAGAAAATATTTATGATCATGGTAAGAAGAGAAAAATAACTCCTTAGGCACCTAAATCATCCTTCTCCAGGGACTTCTCTAGTTATTTTAATTACTGGAGGGTGTAAGGTTCTTCCCTTCTTTTTCTTCCCTTCTTCCAGCTCTCCGTTTGTCATGATCCAGAGCTGGAAATACATTCAATTAGTCATTGCTTGTGTTTGGGAACAGGCCTGTGAGCATCTCCTTGGGAGGGGCCACGCTGCAGAACACACAATTTCACACTGGCTTCATTTGAAAGGCAGCAGAGCTTTTGGGCATGGAATGGGGACTTGCAGCCACCCCCAGCACCTGGGATAACCTGGGAGTGCTCCCAGCTGGGCACAGCCATGGGACAGCCCAGGAGCTGCTCATTCCCTGCACAGACCAGGGAAGGGGAAAGGTGAGGCTGAGAGAGCTGGAGATTTGGAGCAGAGGGAGCCCCAGGACTGGAACTGCTCATTTGGGAAGAGAGGTGACAGCTGGGTGCCTCTGCACAACTCACATGGATGGGGAGGATCCCTGCTCCTCTGGACTGCAGCTGGAAGGGAGGGCACAGCTGGATGGACCAAGGTGCCACAGCAGAGATCCCATCAGTGACATCAAGGCATGGGCCTGATGCAGAGTGAGAAACAGGACACTGCAAAATGAGAATTGGCTTTCTCTGGGTGTTTTCTAACCTCTGCAGGTCATTTATCCTTGGTAGGTGTGGACTGAGCCGAGCCCCCGGGGCTGTGTGAGCTACAAGAGAGGGATGTGATGGCAGGAGGACACCAGAGGCATTCAGGTGTGCAAATCTCTGGCAGTACACACAGAAATACCTTCAAAACTATTGCTCTGGAAAACTTGGCTGCCAGTCACACATTCCCTGACTCCCCAGAGAGGTGCAAGTACAGGGACATTTTTCCAGGAGAGGAGCTGGCAGTGCTGCCTGTCCCCTCCCTCCCCAGGCAGGCTCCCTGTGGTACCCCACACATTATTTCCAATGCTGAGCCATTAACATGCTACTGAAGAATTCCCTGGACCTGCTATTTTTTCATGCCTCTGTCACTCTTTGAGTTTGAATCAAAAGGGGAACACAAAGTCCTTTCTTTCTCCCTCCCCTGAGACCAAGGGATGGCAATTATCCTTCAAACACAGCAGAAACTTTCTGAAAACTCTGGGGGGAAACTGGCTAATGAATCCAACTTCAGCAGCAGCACAGAACTCACACACAACTCCTCTTCAGATCACATCATGTCAGCCCTGAGCACAGGCAAGCTTGGCCATTTGGCTGGGTCCCCTCTGGGACAGAGAAATTAAATGAGTGAAAACAGATGCTCCAAAGTTATTCTGAAACTGGGAGATGTCAAGTGCCTTGTAATTCTCTCACTGGAGCCACATGAATTTAACATTGTGAGCAAGAAATTTTTCCTAGGGATGAGTGGCCTTCAAGGGAAATTTAGGGTAATAAAATTCAGTGTGTGATCTTAGGGCAATATTTGGTTTGATGCTCTCTCACACACCCATGCTCTCCAGCACCAACACATTTATCCAAGTGCAGGGACCAAGGTGACACGTGTGTCACACAGAGAACAAGGAGCTCTGGTTGTCTGGGTGCCTCTGAAGTTCCTCTGAACCGGCAACAAAAAATGTGGGCACGATTTCTTTCTCTCTGACAGCTCTCCAAAACCTCCTGCAGTGCAGATGTCAGTGTGTGCAGAGGGACAGTGCAGAGGTGTTTTCCAGCTGGCCCCTCTGTGACTCAGCCACCAAAGGCAGGTCCAGCTTTGGAAGGTCCAGAGAGGCGTCAGCACGGAAGGGCAGCCCTGGTCAGCAGGGGTGAGGGCTGCACTTGGAGGGGCTGTGCTCCATCAGAGGATTTTGGCACCAGGAGAGTGAGGAGCCCAATTCCAAACCATTGCATCAGCCTGCTCAGCCCATGGCCTGGGCACACCAGGATTCTCGGAGTCCCAGGCACTCCACAGACACACCAAGCACTGAAGGACTTGGGGGAAGTGTTTCCATGGAGCTGCTAAATTCAACTGCAGAGAAACATTAACAGAGGTGGTCCGGGGGGAAGGGAGCAATTTGGGCTCTCAGCTGCAGGTCCTGACTGATCAAACCATGGTGGACATGTCCCTTTGTCCACCACCCTCATCCCTAACCCCAAACACAGTCTCCATGTGCCCCCACAGCCAGATGTTCTCCCCTGCCCTGCTCTGTGGCTCACAGGTGTGTCCTGCCCAAGCCATCAAACACCTGTGACACCGGGTACTGACTCCTCAAGGAGGTGCAGCCAGTTAGGAGAAAGCCAAACTTCTCCAGGAGTGCCCCATCCCACCTCCTGGGGAGCAGGAGAAGCCTCTGCAGGGCTGTGTGAGGAGCAGGTGCTGGTCCCTCACAGCCATCACTGCCCTGTGCCCAGCCCTCAGGAGTGTCACAGGATGCTCAGCCTGTCACCGCCAGGATGTCCTGGCAGGAACAGGGGACCCATCTGCTCCAGCTGGAATCTGGGAGTGCTGCTCCAGGGAGTGCTGGAGCTGAGGAACCTGGGCTGGGCTCAGTCCCTGGAGCAGCTCAGCTGCAGCACCAGCCCTGTCTGCAGGGAACCACCAAACTGCTGGTGTCAAACCCCTCAGACCAGCTCCCTGTGCTCCAGGGATGTCCCTCCACAGCCACAGGACACCCCTGAGAGCCAGGGGCTGCCAGGGCAGGAGGTGGCTTTGGTAGGAAGGACACTTGGCCACCAAGGAACCAGGCTGGAGCCACCTCCTCGTTTTACACAAGCTCCTGAAGAGCCATCAGGCAGTGATGACAGCCGTGCCACTGACCTGGACCGGGCTGGAGCCTGGAACTGAAACACCCCACAGCCCTCAGCCAGCCCTCTTCCCACCCCCCTCTTTACTGCCTGTGCTCCTCCATAAAGTCCCAAACCACTCCCATCCACTGGGATGTGCTTTGTGTTCAAACCACAGGAACTGCTGGGACACATTGCTGCTACTCCAAAGCCAGAACACTTTAATGTTCTGCATTAAATCAGGGATTTCTGGGAGCCATTTAAATATTTACAGCACTTTGCATCCTCTACCACGATCTCTGTTGTCTCTCTGTGACCTTTCCCAGACCTTGCAGGAGAAAATTAATTAGTTTTCTGCATTTCACATCACTCCAATTACACTCACCTTGCTCTTCACTTATTATGATAATTTTGCTTTGAGAAACTTGACTTATTAAAATGCCTCCCTCAGAGAGTTTAAAATGTGGTTGTTTGCTGCCTTAGAATGTGGATGTTCACTCGTGTTTCTGTCACTGAAAATGCAGGTGAAGAGCAGCCTGGAGCTGGCAATATCAACAAGGTTTTTAATTTATGTTGCATTGAGGCCTAATTGAAGGCTGTGAGGACCCTTCTCCACCAGGCCCTACACGAGTGCCCAAAGCACTCATAGTCTGCAATGGGTAAGTGGTGCCTTATTAATACAATTTTCCAGAGCCACAAAGGAGACAACGGATTAATTATGCTTTTGCCACTCCTAAGCACCCAAAAATCACAAGTCAGTTCCTTCTCCCCTTCAAGTGATGAGTGATTTAAAAATTAAAATATGCTTTGGATCCTTCTTAGCATCCATTGGCAGTTAGGTTTTTATTTGCTTACTCTCCTCCTAACCTCCATTACTGTTATATTTCAAGCATTCTGTGCAACAACAGAGAGTAAAATATTAAAAAAATGAAAACTGAGACATTCACTTGACTCCAGGTGATGTGACTTCAGAGTGATAAGTAGAGAAAGACTGCAGAGTAATAACTACCTTGCCTGAGAGTGTGGAAGGAGCCAGGAGTTAAATCTCTCCAGTTACATTCTAGTGCAGGGGCTCTGTATTCAGCACCCAAATCCTTCAGAGTGAAGAAAATTTGGAAAAATATCTTTATTTCCTGTCATTCTTTTTATCCCCTGGCTCAGCATAGCTCTAACTTGTATCATCGGGGTCTAACACACGACAGCAAAATCTCTCCCCGTGTTCAGAGCTGACTCTCTCCAAAAGGAGACTGTTCCTCAGATAAATACCCTGACAGGATTTGGGATTCCCCACTGTGAGCCAGGCACTGTGCTGGGCCAATTTTGGTAAAGCTCAAAGAAACCAGAGCTGGAGTTGGCTCTGCAGCTTGTGCCTAAGATGCCTCTTCACTTCAACTTCAGAACAAAGCAGGAAATAATAATTTCCTTCTGGTTTTTGATTAAGGATCTTTAATTCCACACGGCATATGGCTACATCAAAGAGCCTTTTCAGCTTTGGATAAACAAACAACAGTCACAAAACCACTTTAGAAGTTGGTCCTTGGAGCAGGCACAAGAAAGAGCTTCCTTTGCAGTGTGGCTGTAACCTCTCCGTGCCTGTTAATGACTCCAGACTCGTCAGCTGGAGCAGCAGCTCTGGCCATTGGGACAACCTCTCATTCCAGGCTGCTTGGTCACAGCTCAGTGTGGGACAGCAACAGCAAAACCGTGGAAGGTTCAAACACACCCAGTGGCACTGATAGAGCAGAGCCTGGCTGCTCCTCCTTGCAAGAATTGCTGTCACCAGGCTGGATTTGGTGGTGGATCATGGCACTGGGAGTCCCAGATGGTTTGGGTTGGAAATGTTCTGTCCCATGGCAGGGACACCTTCCACTGCCCCAGGGTGCTCCAAGCCCTGTCCAACCTGACCTTGGGCACTGCCAGGGATCCAGGGGCAGCCACAGCTGCTCTGGGCACCCTGTGCCAGGGCCTCAGGGAACCTTTGGGAAAAGAGAACCCAGTGATGCTCTGGGAACAGGAGCCTCCATCCAAACACAGCCTCTGCTCATTGAAATGGCTGCATCCTCCTTTTCCTCTCACATCTGACAAATGAGAATAAAGTTTCTCCCTCCCTGTTAATGTTTTCCAGTTCTTTAAAGATCTGACACATTTGAAGTTAAAAGTCCTGTTGAGATGAAAGGCCCAATCCATGACAAGTGGTATCTACAGAAGACAAAAGCAAGGAGTGAGGCTTTGGGGGCTCTTGCTCACAGCCTAAAAAGAGAGTTTGCACTGGCTGCAAAGCACCAATCTGTCTGACTGTTGATTATTTATATTGGTTCCTCATCAGAGAAGTGGGTAAACAAACCAAAGTGGAGCCAGGCACAGTTTTTGGGGTGGAGAAGGGATGGTTACAATCACACTGATGGATCAGCATGGAAACAGTCTGTCCATCCCAGCCCACGTGGCTCCAGCACATCTGTGGGTCTGAGGGGTCAAGCTCTGGGCTTGTGGAAGAAGGGCCACCTTGGAGCTTTGGTTTCAGTATGACAAATGCTGACAGCAACTCTGTTACACACCTAAGCCAAGCAATAATCTCATTTCAGTTTTTATAAATTCCCTTCTCTGCCACTAACAGGAATACTATTATAAAAGTAGCATTTAAAAAGCTTTTTTTGATAAATATTCAAAGTTTGAATTCTTCTAGCCCACAAATAAAATTATTTTGGTTCTGAACATCACTGTGAGTATCTTTGGGAGTTTCTGCTTTCCCTTCCCAGCCATGCTTTGGCCTTCCAGCAGTTCCCATGGGGTGTCTGGAGGAAAGGCTCACTTTGAGCTTGGGGCAGTGGCTGCTCCCAGGACACCAGCCAGGGCTGCAGTCTCTTCCCCACTGCTGCTGGTTTGGGTGCCAAGGACAGCTCCAGGATGGCACAGCTCAAACCTGGGCGCAGCTCAGTGGGTACCACCCAGTCTCATCACAAGATATACAAGGAGAAGAAAATGAGTGGGAAGCTTGGCATCTCCCCATGTCTGTCTTCTCTAATTACTGTAAGAATATTTACATATGCCATTTAAGGCATCCAGTACCTCTTTCAAAACCAGTTCCTTCAAGCCAACATCAGGAATAAATGGAACAGTATTGGCAAAATTCCATCTGCTCCCTAAAGCAGCTGTGGCACAATCAGCACCCCATTGCTCTGTCCCCTCTCCAAGCTCCTCATGCTCATCACCTTTGCCCAGGCCACTTTGGCTCAGCTGTAGCAGCCATTGACCTGGATCAGAATTATTGGTGGTGCTCCAATGCACAGCTAGCTGCAGTCCCATGGGGATGAGCCCCAGTGGGGCAGGGCTGAGCACAAGGCAGAGTGCCCCTGGCCCTGCACAGAGCCCCCACTCCTGTGGGCATTGGCTCACATCCCCTGTGCCCACAGGAGGGACAGAGGGGTGGTGAGAGCCCACCAGGGGTGAGCAGGAACTGCCTGAGGTTTCTCCTTGGCCGGCTGAAACACAAAAGCACAGGCAGCTGGAATCACCCAGGATCTTCAGCAGAGCCAGGCTAGCTCCAAGGACAGGACCCTGAGGAGCCAGCTAGTCACTCTTGCCAGCTTTCACAGGTTGGGTCTGCACACACCAAGAAACCTCAGGTGACAACTTTTCCACCTCACCTGTGCTTCCAGCCCCCAGGATGGGCCTCCTGCAGCAGCACCAGCTGGAGCATCCCTCCCTCAGCCATCACACCCTGCCCGTCCTGCTCCCTCTGGGCTTCCTCTCCAGGGGTTTCCATCACTCCTTCTCCTGCCTGTCCTGCTCCCTCTGGGCTTCCGCTCCAGGGGTTTCCATCACTCCTTCTCCTGCCCATCCTGCTCCTCTCCAGGGGTTTCCATCACTCCTTCTCCTGCCCATCCTGCTCCTCTCCAGGGGTTTCCATCACTCCTTCTCCTGCCCATCCTGTTCCTTGCTGGGCTTCCTCTCCAGGGGTTTCCAGCTCTCCTCCTCCTGCCCATCCTGCTCCTCTCCAGGGGCTTCCATCACTCCTTCTCCTGCCCATCCTGTTCCTTGCTGGGCTTCCTCTCCAGGGGTTTCCACTTCTCCCAGTGCTGAACTCAGATCTGCTGCTCTTGTTTCTGCTTATGCTGGTGTCTGTCACACACAGGAGCTGACAGAGGAGGTCCAACCACCCCTTGTGGCCTCCCGGGACAGGAGTCTGGTGAGGGCCAACCCTCCTCCCTGGGAGAAAAACACCAGAAATTTCTTTCTTTCCTTTGGCCATGTCACTGCAGAGCATCTCTTGCAGGGGATATTATGGGGTTTGCATTGCATGACAGCCATGGGAAGCAGACATGGGTTTCTCCTCCTCACAGGCTCCTCCTGTGATGTTGAACCTCTGTTGTCACTGCTCAGAGTCAACACTAAAGATGTTCTGATGCAGCCAGGGAAAAATGTGTTTCCTGAGCTCCCTGTGCTGGGAGGGATGTGTGTGAAACCCTGTGCTACAAGGAAAGGAAGAAGAGATCAAGATAAAGGCCGAGCCCTGGGGAGAGTCTCCAAATTGATCGGCTTTTCAACAGAGGACAATTAAGTGTCAGGGCCCCAGAGGCCTCTGTATCACATCATCTCACTCCTGCTGCTTGTGGCAGAAATGAGCTCAGGGAGCAGCAGCTGCTGCTTTGAAAGGCTCAGCTGCTGCTTGGGAAGCACTTAAAATGTAAGGGCTGCTCACTTAAAGGTCGTGATGATGATGGGGATGGTGAGGGGAGACCTCACCAGGGTCTGCAGCTTCCTCCCGAGGGGCAGTGGAGGGACAGCTCTGCTCTCTGTGACAGGGACACGAGCCAGGGAATGGCTGGAGCTGTGCCAGGGAGGGTCAGGCTGGATCTCAGGGAAAGGCTCTTCCCCAGAGGGTGCTGGCACTGCCCAGGCTCCCCAGGGAATGGGCACGGCCCCGAGGCTGCCAGAGCTCCAGGAGCTCCAGGACAGCGCTGCCAGGGATGGACAGGGTGGGGTTGTTGGGGTGTCTGTGCAGGGCAGGGGCTGGGCTGGCTGATCCTGGGGGTCCCTTCCAGCTCAGGATATTCTTTAATTCTGTGATTTTCTCACTCACAGGTGCACAAACAGGCACTGGGGACTTTGGGAGCACTCTGCAGAATGGGGAGATTATCCCAAACCCTCCTCTCTGGACCCCCTCAGCCACAGGGAGCCCTGGGGTCATGCCCTGAGCAGTGGCTGCAGAGGTTGTCACAGCCCTTCCCTGCCTCAACCATCCTTGTCTGTGCTCCATGAGGGAAAAATCCTGTCCTGGGGATGTTCATGTGTCACTAAGCCTAAACACAACCTCAGTGTGACAAGAATTTGCTGGGTGAAGACTCAGAAGGGCCCACACTCGTGCTGAAGGTGATAACCACAGGAACCCCATGCTTTAGGGTCAGGGTGTGCATCATCAAAGTCTCCAGTGCCCATGATGTAAAGGCTGGTAAAAGAAAGGAGAAACTGTGCAAAATTTTTGTTAGCCCATTACAGCAGCCCCTGAGAAGCTGTGTCACTTGCTTTTGTGCATGGATTAAATATATTGTTAATTTAAAAATGCAATTACCCTGAAAATACCAACGTTCAGCCATGCTCTCCTCCACTTGGAATGCTGCACTTGCGGGGAAGGACCCTGGGCTAAGACACTCTCTGGAAATATTTAGCTCCAGAACCTGTTTTTTCAGCCACTTAAGATTCCATGAATTGTTAATGAGCATTTAAGTGCAATAATAAAGGATGTATCTACACCATTACAGAGAAAAAAAAAGGAAGTGATTGGGCTCTGCAAAACTGGTGCCAGGAAATAGTTCAGGGCCTGGTTGTTTTGTGGGCAAATAAATGATTGTCAAGATGAGCTGGAAAGAGCAATTTCAAAGCAAATAAGAGAAATATACAGCAGCTCATGTACAGTAACTGTGGCATCAAAATTACAGCCATAAATAAGGGACAAAAGGAATAGCTGGGAGAGGCAGACGGATGGAACTGGGGAGAAAGCTCTGCAAATGGCATTTTCTGCTGCATGCAGAAAGCATTAAAGCTCCTGATGAGCTCCCCACCTCCACAGGCTGCGCAGTGTTCGGGGATCCCATTAAAGTGTGGGAATAGGTTTTGGATAGATATCCTATCAATTAGAAAATATCAGCTCTGTCCTTTGTCCTGACTGAGGGCTTGTGGTGATAAATCTCTGCCAGGGTGGGTGGGAGAATGCCACAGAGCTCCCAGATTTTACTAATGAAGTGCAGCCGTGCCCTGGCCCTGGGGAGGGACTTTTGTTTCCATGGGATCCAGGGCCTGAGGGTTAACAGCCTACTAAAGTGGTTTTTAATCAGTGTAAAGCAAACACCACAACTGCTGCATGTCAACTGGTGTTTTTATGTGCCCTCAAACGAGCAGGTTGTGTGGGGAGTGGTGGATGAGGGAGAAATGCCAGCTGGAAGCAGAGAGCAGGGAGAGACCAGGCAATTCCAGCTGCTGAGCTGGGAGCTGGGCAGGGCAGAGGGGCAGCACTGAAATCTCTGGAAACACAGGGGGTCTTTGCACATATCCCATCCCAGGATATCACCCCCTTCCTGGCATCCTAGTACCATGGGAAGAGCTGGTATCTCAGTATTCTCCTCCTTATGGACAGTGCAGAGCAGCTAACATGGATATGAATCAAAGGGGTGAAAGCAGAAAACAGCTCAAAAAGAAGCTTTTAGGGAACCTCAAGTTTAGGGGGTTTCCACACAGATTTTATTGAGGGATCTTTAAAAAATAAAGAACCCAAAATACCAAAAACCTTTTGTCTCCCCTCCTTCTCAAAGTGCAGAGCAGGCTGGGACAGTGCATCAGGATTTCCAGTTTTAGGAGGGCCCTGACAGCCCAGCTCAGCTCTGGTTTGTACAGGCCTCACTTGCCCACAGGTAGCCACAGCTCAGATATTCAGGAACAGCTTCAGGAGCCCCTCTGAGTCTCTGGCTTCCACCAGCCAATCAGATCACAGAAGTACCAAATTTTGGGGAATTCTGCCCTTGTTTACCTGACCAGGTTTCTAAACAAGAAGGTTTGGACATTTATTTTTGCATTAGCCTCCTTTCCTTCTGGAGTCTTGGATAATGCTTCAGCTTCCCAGGTGCTGGCAGGGGATGGCAGCCAGGTGACATCAGCCAGGTGACATCAGCCAGGTGACATCAGCCAGGTGACACACACTGATGGGAGCTGATGGCTGCACCCTCCTCCCACCTGGGACATTTCCAGCTGGGAACTGGCAGCTCTCTTCAGAGTGTTATGAGTGATTAAAAGCAAATTCATTTTTTTGTTGAAATAAAAATGTTAAGATGTTGATATTAAAAATGACCACACAGAAACCAAAAAGAAAAAACCTCAAAACTCTGGCTGGGGAAGTTTTCCTGGGATCCTGATGCAAAAAAGGGGGGAAGAAAAATTAGGAAAAGAAAAGCCTCTAGCTTCAGTAGAGTAACGATCTACTAAATACGGGACAGGTGATACCATCTCTTGATACTCAAGGGCTGGCTCAGGAGTAAAAACAAAGGAGCACAAAAGGAGTTGAATTATGTATGTCTTTTCCTGTAAAGTTTAATCTAAACTAATCAAGCAGGCTATCGGTCCATCTCGACCATTATCGGATTCCGGGAAACCAGAGATGAATTTTCAACTAACTTCATCACCAGCTCCTAAAAGAAGAAACATCGCAGCCAGGAAACCCTTCCCATCCGAGCATGGACCAAGAAAAAACAACTGAATGTGAACAGAACCAAGGAATTTCTGCCCGGGGCTGTAAAAACTGTATAAAAGAAGGGACATGGGGAAGGCAAGGTGTGACATTGGGAACTTGTCATGGTAGAGGGCAGGTTCAGTGTCACCCAGAGCTGGCTCTGTATCTTGGGGTTGTTTGCGGCTGTCACGCTGTCGCGAAATAAATCCTATTATTTTTATTAATTATCAATTCGGTTATATTGGCCTATTCATTTATAACAAGAGAGTTTGGTATCTCTCCCAGAATAAACACCTCTCCCCCTTTGAACAGCAGCTCTTCTGCCTTCCCAGGTGTCCCTTCCCAGGTGTTCCCTTTGTGCCCCTGGCTGCTCTGCCTTTGAACCAAGTGCTCAGCACACACGTGGGGAGGGCCAGGCATGCAAGAACAGTCTGGATTTCCCAAACTGCCACACTCTGAGTAAACTGCTTATCATTTCAAAAAGCTGAAGTGTCTGAGAGCAGGCAGCCAGAGGGGTGATTTTCAGAACAATTTCAACAAAACAAGGGCATTGTAAAAGAAATATAGCAGGGATGTTTTGCAAGCCTTTCAAAGTTCTCAGTTCTCAGGTGTTATCAGCAGAGCTCAGTTCTGGAAAGCTTTGCTGTGCATCCACCATGGCCCCTGACACTGACAGAAAACAGAGCCTAAATAGGTTATTCAAATAAAATGAAGGGGTTTATTTGGGAGCAAGGAGTAGTACTATAATTAAAGCATTTTCTGGCATGTAAAGCCCTGGCACAGGGTGCCCAGAGCAGCTCTGGCTGTCCCTGGATCCTTGCAAGTGTCCAAGGCCAGATTGGATGGGGCTTGGAGCAGCCTGGGACAGTGGAAGGTGTCCCTGGCCATGGCAGGGGTGGGATGAGGTGATCTTTAAGGTCCCTTCCAACCCAAACCACTCTGTGATTCCATGGTACATTGAATTTCAGTTTGGGAGGTGCAGAACTGACAATAGGGAAACATTTGTAGAAGTTTGGACTTCATGTTCTTGGAGGTCTTTTCTAACCTTAATGAATTCTGTGACTCAGTTTTCACCGGGAGGGTGATGTGGTTTCAGAACAGGTCAGCACAGAAGGAATATCCATCCTTGGAGGGCTGCAAGGTTTAGCTAAATAAAATCAGAACCAATCTAACGTTGGTCAGGTCAGGAGATGTTACAGGAGGTCATGCTTAAATGTGGCTGAAACATTTTCTTTAGCGAGTTTTCAGAAGTGCAGGAGGTCTCTCCCTCTGCTGAGGTGGCTGAATTGCTGTGTTGAGATGTCACCCGGAGAGCAGGCCCTGCACAGGATTCACTCCAGCTTTATTCCTCCCATTTGTCAGCCACTTCTCACTTTTGTTCTTTTAGCTGGAGAGCTGGGAACTGCACAGCATAATCAGTGGTCTTTAGCCTGTCAGCAGCAAACAAGGGCTCTGAAATCCTCGGGAAGCCTCTTTTGAAAGCCATGATTATGCACTGACCTCCTCATTTACTGCATGTGCCCTAATTCTTGGCAGTTTCTCCAAGTTTGTCAGGAAATCGATGGTCATTTGCATTGAGAAACTCTTTCTCATAGCAAAGCTCACCGTGGGTGCTGCCTGAGCTGTGTTTAGGACTGACCCTGGGCTTATTTGCTGCTCAGCTCTGACAGTGCTGCACCATCCTGGGAGGTTTAGGGGGAATCTTCATTGATGTGGCAATTTCTACTGCATCTTCAGTGATGTGGCAATTTCTAGTGCATCTTCATTGATGTGGCAATTCTAGTGCAGGTTTTAGGGGCTGCATTCTACAGGGTACGAACCCATGCAGTGCCACCCCCTCCTGCCTCCAATTTCTCTTTAAGCTGGTGGTGCTCCACCACAGCCAATTCAGCCACATGTGGGGAAAGAGTTATTCCTGTTCCCCCTTTTTTCCTTTTTCTCCTTTTTTTCCATTTTTCCCTTTTTCCCTTTTTTTGTCCCCTTTTTTTCTTCTTTTTTCCTTTTTTTTTTTTTTCCCCTTTTTTTTCATTCTGTGGTTTAATCAAAAACTCTGCAACCACTCAGGCACTGGCTGTTCTGCAGCATATTCAGATCCCATGCAAACATTGAGCCTTGTTGGTTTACTGGTGCTGTTAAACAGCACAACGGGTTGTACTCCCCATCAGAATAAGGAAAAATGCCTTATTTTTCCCTGTCCATTCCTCCATTGGAACATGTTGCAGTTTCCCTGTGCTGGTGGCCAGATTATTAGCATGTTTGCCCCAGGATTATGCAATATTCTGAAAGGGGAGAAGAGAAGGTGCTGCATGGGACTGTGCTACAGAGCATCAGAGAATCATTAAGGTTGGAAAAGGCCTCCAAAACCACCGAGTCCAGTCATTAACCCAGCACTGCCACCTCTCCCTCTCTCAATTCCTGCCCCTTCCAGTGGCTTTGGAGCTCGCTGGCTCTTCAGAGAGAAATTGCAGGAGGCAGCTGTGCAAAGACCAGCAATCCTTAGGAAAACTGCTCCTTTTCCAGGGCTGGGCTCCAGCTGGAAGCTCCCCCAGCCCAGCAGCTTCCCCAAGGGTTCCTGCTGGTTTGGTCTCTGTTGGAAGAAGAAACATGACTTCCTAGAGGATGTCTCTCCTTCTCCTCCTCACCTGACAGCCACCACAAACACCTGATTATCCATGACCCTGCAGTTTTATGGAGTTACTCCACCTGGTTTATACTTCCAAGAAGCTCCTGCACTCCCTAAATGCCACCATCCACCCTTCTCCTGCCAGGATCACCACATTATCTTTCAGAAAAGTTTCATAACCATGTCCAAACAAAGCAAAACAATCCTGGCATGACAACCTACCACCAAAAAAAGCAGGTTTTCCTGGGATCCTTCTTTTTTTCTTCTCCTGTCTGGGAGGAGAGGCACTGACAGCACACACAACTGGAAATAAAGTTGTATTTTTATGAAGCAAAGTGCCTTTGAGTTTTTTTAAGCATCACAGGTGTTCCACAGGTTGCCAGTGAGCCCCTGCATGTTGATTTCAAGACTGGAGGGCGTTTAGTGGTTTTTAAAAGCAAATCATTGCTCATATTCCATTCTTTCACCCATTCCCTGTTTTGCACTCCCAAGCCTTTTACAGCCTATAAAGAAGTGGCCAAGGTACCCTTAGGGAGTCAAGTCCATGGCCTCAAGACATCAGTTTGCTCTGCCATCATTGATATTCTTCTCACCTGAATATGGGATCAGCTTCATGAATTTGTTATCACACACCTACAGGATTAGGGAGACCTATGGTCTCCTTTTGAATTCCCCACTCCACTTCCCTGTGTCTGTTGGATTAATGAAATGGACAGCGTTTTATGGATGAATTATCAGATCCAGCAATCTGGGAGCAAAGAGGGAGTGAAAAAATAACAGATTAGTCCGTGAGTGATATTGGGCAAGGCAAATATTGAACCAATTTCCCCTTTATTACAGATACAGGGTAACAAGTTAATAAGAGAAGCAGCAGAATGTGGGTAATGGCCATCACACTGCTGGGATGAATTATATGAGAGTATAAAATCTTATATGCACTGCATACATTTTTTAAAGTTATAATGAGCTGTACTGGAAAACACAGGAAAATGCCTCATGGAATTTAAATATTGGGAGTCAGTGGCACTTTTGCCTTGTGTCTGCAGCTATCAGAACTCCTCTGGTCATGGGCTTGTGCAGGATGTTCCCTCTCTCCCCTAAAGGTGAAGCTCACACCTCCAGGACTCACAGCCCAAAACACAAGATGGGTTTTGGGAGACCTTACTGAATTTTGAGGGACAACCATCTGGAGCATAGCACCTGCACATCCCTCCTGCCACCTGGGGCCAGAGTCAGAGAGCTCAGACCCCAGATGTGAAACATCTGAGGATTCCTGCAAAAACATTTGGGTTTTCACCTCGAGGAGGGCAAAAAAGCAAAAAAAATTTACTTCACAGTGCTGGAGAACCCAGGTTGATGCATTTTCATTACAATCCTTGCTCTGAATTTAAGGCAGGGAGGAAGATGGGTTTGGTATCATTTGAATTCTCTTCTGTTTCTAAGCACTCCAGGCACTGATGAGACTTAATTATCTCCTGAACAATTTTAGTAAAAAAAAATTAAGACAACTAAAACTAATAAAATATTAATAACAGGCTTTTGCTCATAGGCTGGGGCTGACCTTTAGCTGACATCAGTTAATGTCTCGCTGATATTGGAATACCAGGTGAGTCTCATCCCTTTGAAGCCGAGCGTTGCTGGAGCTGCCTCGTGGGCAATGCCAGCCTAAGTGGAGCAGTGAGCAGAGACTCTTGCTAACCCTTAATTATAAGATCTCCCATTGGCAAAAAACTGTCTGAAACGTTCGTGACATGTTATAAAACACACTCCAGCTTCATGAGACACGCTGCAACTTTGATCTGTTTGCAGGTGGTCATTTGCATCTGAAATGTTCGCGGTGAATTTTACTCATTTCTCTTCTCCTCTCTTGCCTGGCTGAGAGCAGCACTGACAACTCCAACCACTTCAAAATCAGGGTTCGGGTCTAAAAAGGACAAGCAGAGTGGTTGGAAAATCACGGTGCTTCTAAAAATAGAGCAAATGGGGGTTGTTGAGTTTGCTGTGTGAGGCCCAGCAGGATGGGGGTGACTGATTTGCATGGAGAGGCTCAAAGCTCGGGCTTTAATCACCTCCTCGGCTGCAGTCTGCTTTTCTGGGCAGTTCTGCATCCTCCAGGGGCTGTGCAGGAGCACAAAGCTCCTGAGCACAGGATGAGCCCTGGGGAAGGCCCAGCCCGGCCCAGCCCATGAGCCCTCCGGAATGGCTGCTGACCACCAGGTCACCAGTCTGGTCACCAGTCTGGTCACCACCAGGTCTGACCAGTCCCTGGAAAGCCCGGAGTGAAGGAGCAGAGGTGACTCGTGACCAACATTTCCAGAGAGGCTCTGCCCCCTGCTCCATATCTGGTCAATCCTGCTCCACTGTGGGACACCAAGGTCCCTGTGAGATGTTGTCACCTGTGGGTGTGAAGCCTTGGCCCTCTAAGAAAGGTCACAGGGCAATGGAGCTGGGGAAGGATCTGGAGACCCAGGAGGGGCTGAGGGAGCTGGGAAAGGGGCTCAGCCTGGAGAAAAGGAGGCTCAGGGGGCCCTTGTGGCTCTGCACAACTCCTGACAGGAGGGGACAGCCGGGGGGGTCGGGCTCTTTTCCAGGCAACCAGTGAAAGGACCTCAGGCTGGGCCAGAGGAGGTTCAGGTGGGACATCAGGAGAATTCCTGCACTGAAAGGGTGCTCAGGCCTTGGCAGGGGCTGCTCAGGGAGGTTTGGAGTCCCCATGCCCGGAGGTGTCCAAGGAAGGCCTGGATGTGGCACTCAGTGCTCTGGGCTGGGCACAGGTTGGGGATCAGGCACAGCTGGGACTCGATGGCCCTGGAGCTGCATCTGAGGAGTCTCTCCCACATGAAGCTCTCAGTGTGCAGCTCGGGGGGCCAGGAACATGGCTCAGCCCTGTAGGACCTGTCCTGGCAGATACGCCGGGGGAGCTGGGCAGTGGGAGCAGAGCTGCTGCCATAACAAAGGGCACAGCTTTGACCAGATGAGCACATTGCTGCCAGAGAGGTGCAAAGCCCATCTCCCAGCAGGGAGAGGTGTCCATGATTTGTGATTCTGTGAATAGCCTGAACAATGGGTACAGGATGACCCAGGGCTGGCCATGGCCAGGTTCTGTCTGGCCCTCAGAGGCTGGGGCTGGTGCCAGGGCAGGACCCAAATCTCTGGCAGAGTCAGGGAAATGCCTTCAGTGATTCTTTTACCAAGTGCAGAGAGCTACAGCACAGAAAAAGAACATTGTGCAAATTGTCCACAAACCACCCCTGTGCTCCTAAACCTCCAGCAGTGGCTGAGAACAAATCTTTGATGCCCTCAGGGGCGAGACATTAAACACAGAGGTCACGGGTGAATGGCAGCAGTGCTGCTGTGACTTTTCTCTCATCTCTGTCACCAAGGCCAGCCCAGATGGCAGCCAGCTGTCCCCAAGGTCCCAGCCAGTTGTCAGGGCTGAGGGAACACAGCACACTGACAGACGTGCTTCAAGAATTTTGCAAGGCCAGTCAGCTCCTGGCTGAACAGGACACCTGGAAGACTTTGTGGAGGTTTTTCCAGGTCAGGTGCACCAGTGTGAAGGGCGGTGCTGGTACAACCCCAGCACTTTGCAGTCCCCAGGTGGGTCAGGTGTGGCTTCCTGCTGCCCATGGCTGCTGTACTGCTGGGAGCCAGGTGTCCTCCAGCATCTCCAACACCTGTGACAGTGAAAATAGCTGAGACAATGCTTTTAGGGTGTCCTGGAGCCTCCCTGGGCACCCATCCCACCTCACACCCTGCCTGCAACTGTTCTCAGCCCATCTCCTGTATCCCTCTGAAAGGTAGGATGGATCCCCTGACAGCTCAAACACTCCATTCTGTCACTCTCAGAAACCTGGAGACAGCACTAATCTAAACAGTGGGTAGGTAACAAGAGCTGAAATAGCAAACAAGCAGGGGAAAAAAAAAACAAACAATAAAAATACGTGAATTCAAACAAATACTGTCTGTGCTGCTTCAGGAGAGCACTGTCTGGAGCATAATTCTGTCATCATGCATCCAAACAAGGCAGGTGAAACACGGTCACAAAGAGACATTTAAGCCTGGCACAAAATCTCCTCTCTGAGCCTGGCTTTCCACCTCCAGTAAAAGTGGCCTCACATGGTTTTTTGCACAGGTTTTCATTTCTCTTAAGCTTTTAAGGAGTGCAAACCAGACCTTTTGTCAGCTTTGATCTTCTCAAGGCTGGTTAATGGAGCAGGGCTGGGGCCATCCCCTGGATATCTGCCCTGGGGCTCTCAAGAAGAGAATGACCAACAGCAATACCAGGGCCTTGGGCCCTCTCTGCCTAAAAGAACCTGGGAAAAAACAATCCCTGTCCCCTTCTGGCCCTGGGGCAGCCCTGGAGATAAACAAATCCTAGGGCACAGCTGGCATGCCTCTGCCCTCTTCTGCCTCTCTGCCATGCTGGGCTCTGCCTTTTGTAGTTTACAGAGAAACTTCGGTTAAAATGAACCTTTGGAGATCTCTGACCCCAAACTGAGCTGAAAAGGGATGAGGTAGATGGGGTTTATTAGGGTCTTATTTTTGTCTCTCCATACTGAGCCCCTGCTTTAGTATTTGACTGATCTCACAGAATAGTTCTGGTGCTCAAACCCTTCTGTCTGTGGTTTAAATGTTGCTGAAGAACGACAGGTGATGAGCAATGCATGGAATCAGAGCCAGGTTGTGCCTGATGTGCTGCAGTGATGTCTGGAGGGGTCTGGAGGGCTCAAGGGTCACCTTTAATCCTGCCTGGCTGCAATCCCTGAGTGCATTGAGCAGAAGGAGCTGCTGGCAGCAGCAGGAGGCAGGCTCTTCCTGCCCAGTGAACAAATAACCTCCAGCAGGTCAAGTTGTGAGCCTGAGCTGGGCCAGCTCTGTGTGAGCAGAGGAGGAGCTGCAGGATCCTGAGGTCCACCCCCACGGGGACAGCAGGGGCAGCTGCCCAGACAGACATTTCCAGCCACCCCTGCTCTGCATTTCCCCTCTGCAAGCACAGAGTGTCACCCCAGCCTGGCTCCACTGCTTGTCCCTTCTTCACCTTTCCCCCACCCTGATCTGTCCCTCTGCTGTGTGGGACACCTGCCCTGGCCTGGCCATGGCAGGGCACACCTGAGACAGGTGGGAGAGGCTGCAGGGAAAATCCCAGGTGCTGGGGAGGTGCTGGAGCCTCCAGCCCTGCCCACTCAGCGTGCGGGAGCTGTCCCCACTGCCCCAGCACCTGCAGTCACAGCTGCCTTCTCCATCCTCCCCCCAGAAAACCAACCCCAGCCAAGTCCTTCTTCCCAGCATGCAACTATCTCTCAAACCTGCCTGGGTCACTCTGGTGGGATAACAGGGCCTGGGAACAATTCCTGCGCTGTTTTTTCTGCTGTGCTCCTCAGGGTGAGGGGGTGAGGGGTGGGACTGGCCGCTGCCTGCCCCAGGGCTGGGTGTGCCGTGCAGCACCGGGACCAGACACCCTGAGCTGGCTCAGAGCTGTCCCTCTGTGTCATGCAGGCTTGATCCAGAACTGCACATCCTAAAGAAACACGAGGTAGTGCTGGATGTCTGATCTGATAAAATATCTGCCAGGTACCTTCCTAGAGCTCCCACTTAACGTTATCCGTAATGCAAGGTTCTGCTCCCTGAGATCCCGGGAGCAGCACGTCCATCCTTCATCATTACTCTGCCAGATTGTCCTGATGGGCTGCTAAGTGAATTATGGAGGAGACATTACCCTGGGAGGAGCTGACCTTGTCCTTAACCTCAGCACATTCTTCAATTAATGCCCCACAAGACAAATTAATTCTATTAATCCGCAGAGGCCTCTAAGCAGATGAATTGGGATTTCTGCCTTTCTCCCTAAACCCACTTCTTCCTTCCCCTCCCTAATGAACCTTTACTTGCAATCAATAGTTAAAGCTTTGGCACTGTTTGAAAGAAAAAATAAGTAGAATTGTGCTTACAGCCTGGTTGCCTCCTAAACCCTGCTGTGAAGGAGAAAGGATTCTGAAAGTTGATATATATTTCATTTTCCTGGCCCCAACAGGCTCTGCAGCTTCTCCTCACGTGGTTGGTGCAGCAAAAGCCAACCTTAGCAGGAGGAAGAATCACTTCCAGATCAGCTCAAATTTGCTCACTCTGACTGTACTTCAAACAGCAGGCCCTGCTGAACATGAGTGAAAATGGAAAGATTTTGGGGTGGAAAAGGCCGAGATCCATGTTTTGAGGATTTCCCAGTGAGATTCTCCAGAGAAATGCCCTGTAATCCCCAATGCAGGAGAACATCTGAGCACGGCTGTGTCCCTGGGGCCTCTCTGGAGCACGTGGAGATAGCTTGGGATCTCGTCCTAAAGATCCCAAATTACCAGGGTAGGGTGTGGTGCTGGAGGGTCCTGGAGAGCCTGATGGGGCCAAGCTGGAGGTGAAAAACTTTCAGTGCACAAGGGAAAGGTTTCAGGGGTGAGAAAAGGGCCACAGGAAAGGGCTACAGAAAAGGGCTACTCCTCATGGTGCCAACAACAGACAGCCCCACGCTGCCTCCTGACTCCTGCCTGGCTCCCAAACCTTCTGCAGCCCATCCTGGCTCTTCCCAGAGCATTCCTGCAGGTACAGCCCGTTCTGGGAATGCTGCTTCCCCCTGGCTGGCTGCTGCCACCTGAGCAGGGGCAGCAGTGCAGTCACAGGCAACAGGAATAACCATCTTTGGGAACAGCAGGAACGGCTTTGGGTGCTTGGCCAGACTGAGCCTGACCTCAGAAAACACCAGAGGGAACCAGAACTGCACCTGGAGCCCTCTGACCGCTGGTTTGTAGCCAAGCAAGTCCCTGCATTGTGCCTTGGCTCCTAAATCATCCTTCAGATGGCTGGCCCTTGGGAAAAGAGGGGTGTTTGGACATGGGGTGTCCAGCTGAGACCTCCTGGGCTGCACTTCCCACTCCAGGGGCAACATTCAAGGGACTGGTTTAAGGGCCTTTTCAAAAACCTTGCCTGACTGGCATCCCAATAACACTCTGAGCACTTGTCCACTTTGCAACCTCAGTGCTTTGGTTTATTTTATTTTATTTTGTATTTTTTTATTTTATTTTTATTTTATTTTATTTGTTAGACAGCTGAGAGTACTGCCAGCACCTAAGACATGCTCGTGGTAATGAGGGAGACCATTTCTTATGGCATAATAACCATAATTAAGGATGGGGTTTTTCCAAACCAATCAGGGAAGTCAATAAGAGTCTGTAAGAAGTGGGTGCCTCATTTCCTCGAGGTGCTTTTGCAAATCCTTCCCTAAAACATTGATATTTCATGCGGGCACATCTAAGTCTGTGTGGGAGAAGCCTTAAATCCTTTTTGAAAAGTGCTGTGCATATTGTAATTGGAACAGATTAATATGAATCTCTGTGGCAGCTTAACCTTTTATTCTCCTTATTTCAAAAACCACTGAGTATTTCAGTCACAAGCAACTGTATCTTGCAGTTAATGAGGGGCCAGATCCGGCCGTGTCAGCGGCACGGCTGCCCTGACTGCAGCAGAACAATCCTCACCCACCCCAGCCCGGGATCAGAGGCTAAGAAGCGACCAGAGTCACATTATCAAGCTGCAAATATATGCAGAGAAGTGCGTGTTATCCAGTGCCCAGCATACTCAATGTCTCTGCAGGCAGCAGCACGCAGCTGGAAACGGGGCACACACTCCTGACAGCCGGGGAACTCCTGGTGGAGCAGGTTCACCGCGAGCAGGAGCTTCTCCAGGCGTGACATCCCCGGGCAGGGTGGAGATCCATCGGAAAGAGATGCTCCGGGGCAAACAAACAGGGTGCTGAGTGCAGGGATCGCGGGGGAAGCCGGGGTTGAGTAAAGCAGGAGTTTAGAGCTGATTATCAAGGTAGGCTCGCCATGGGAGCTGGATGTACCTGTTGGGTGTAAATCCCGACGGCAGCCCAGCAGCCCAACTTCCCGGGACACGAGGGGATGTTCCCTCTCCCTGCAGTCACTCCTGTGTGTGTGTGCCTCACTTCTTTTGATGCCTTTGATCAATCTCAGAGTCCCAAAAGGAGCCGCGCAGAAGAGCCACATCTCACCTGCTGTCACACCGGAGCTGGGACACCACGCCCCGTTCATCTGCTCCCTGCTTGAGCTCACGGAATGGCTTGGGAGGGTTCACACCTGACTGTCTCCATCCACACCATCAGCTACCCCCGGCTTGCAGCAGAACTTCAGCCCAAACCCCTTTCCTATCAATGCTGGGGGGGGTGACTTCCCCACCACCGAAAGCTGAGACTCTAACAAGCAAGTGCCACACATTAGCGAAGAGGAGGAGGTGGGAAAACACAAAGGAGAAGAAGGTGTTTGGGCTGATTAAGGATCACTGGGTGGCAATTAATTTCCATTTGAAGGCTGACAGACAGCGATAACCTCTGCATTCCAGAGGGCAGCGCCTCATCAGATGCTTCTCAGGTACTCCGGGCTGGATTTATGCAGCAGGCAGTAATCCAGCTCGAAATGGAAGTGAAACAGGGTGGAAAGTAAATCACCGACTTGCCCTGAGTAAATAGAAACTCTGTGTTATGGCTGGCACGTGAAAATGGGGAGGGCAGCGTGTGCAAGGGGCTGGCTCAGCCCCGGGGCTGAGGGGCTGCAGCAGAGCAGTGGGAGGGAGGGAGAGGAGGCAGCAGGAATCTTCTGCCATTGCTGCAGGCCCCCAGGCACAGCTCCCCGAGGGGTTCCAGCCCCTCTCACGGGTGCTGGGGCACGGCCAAGTGCTGTCCTCTGTGCCACTGTGGGCCACTGTCCTGTCCCTGCTGGTGGCCCCTGCCAGGGCAGCCCTTCAGAGCTGGGCAGGCACCAAAACATGATGATGCTGCACCAAAACAATCCTGTGGCTCGGCCTGCAGCAGGATCAGTCCTGCCGGGCTCCAGAAAAGCAGGGTGCTCCCACCATGACGGTGTGTTCAGCTGAGCCCCTCCTGAGGCATTCAGCACTGCTCCACCTTGGAGCTGCACCCGCTGGGGATCTGCTGGGGCTCAGCTTTGCCCCTTCTCAAGCTCCCCCAAGCCCCACTGATGGGAATGACCCTCGGGATCAAACTTGCCAGCTGCAGCTCCCCTCTAGGGCCAAACCTTCCTCCTCTCCACGCCCCACCCAATTCCTCACACCTCTGAGCCAGCTGCCTGGCCGTGGATCCCTCACAGGGGCCATCTATTTACTTCTCCCTCTTCCAGGTGTGTTCTTCCAGGCATCCCAAACACTCTGGGCTGGGCTACAGCCTCCTGACCGTGCTCCTGCTGCCACCAGCCCCAGGCTGAAGCCACCAGGACTCTGGGGACAGACAGGTCCCATGGAACACCACCCATGGATTCCATTCCTCTGCAGCACAGCACAGACCTGGACAGGACAGATGCTGGAGGAAAAGCCTCAACAGCACCTACAGAGAAGAAAAGAATGAGTTAAAAATCATATCCTGGACTGTGCAGGGCCAGAGACTGAATGTGTTGGTGATCCCCCCATGCCAGCACCATGAGAGGCAGCAGAGAGTCAGGTGTGACCTGAGTTAAGTCTCAGCAATCTTGCAGGGAAAAATGAGACTGATCCTTCCTCTGCTTTGGATTAGGCTGAGCTCTGGCTCCTGATTTACTCCAGCACGAGGGAGAACAGAGCTGGGCCAAGAGCTTCAGTTTTGCTTCCCCATCTCCTTCTGGTTTTGTCATTCTTTGAAATATTTGGGGGCTGTGAGAACAGCTCTCATTAAGTGTATCACTGGCTTTTCCTCTTGGTATTTATGATTTAATAATTCCTCAATCTGTCACAATCAGTACTGAAAGAGCGTGGCTGGGTATAATGGAATAATTTGAAAGGGAATGCTGGAGTGCAGCAACAGCCTGAGCTCTTTTCAGCAGATGCAAAAGTGAATAATATTTAGGGAGGTGTTTATAAATCAGCACACCCTTTAATTAAGCAAAACATTTTGCTACGAAAGAATCAATTAGCAATTCATGGCACTAGGCCTGGCCTATTATCAAAGAGCTTGTACATGATAAAGCACAATTGCTTGTGTGTCTTTCGAGCTAATTATCAGTAACTTGTTTTAGTTGTCTTTCAAAGCTCCGTGTGAAGAGACGAGATAAAGATCTATATGAGCAGGGGGGGCTGGTGCTTTGCCTTTCCCTCCAGTCTCTTTGGTGTTTGTACTGATTGCCAGGAGTGGAAATGAGCCGTGGATGGTGAGGAGTCCTGGGATGGAGGGGTAGGGCATGGAACGTCACTCTAGTCCAGCAACGGGAAAGATGGGATCAGGCTCATCCCTGATCCCATTACATTCATTTTAATGTCTCATTTTCTCATCCGTACAGCCAGGCCAGCAGCACAGGTGAGATCTGAGGAGTTTGGTACCAGAGATGAGGTGGGGCAGGCCCATGGGATGAACCTTGCTGTGATCAGTAGGTGGGAGATAGTGGGTGGTGACTGAGAGTCTGGGGGTTCCCCGTGTGGCTCCCCAGCCTGCAGAGCCCAAAGCACAGCAGGGGCTCACTCTGGGCTGAAGGAAGGGAGAAAGCTCCCTGTTCCATGGAAATCCATGGAAATCCATGGGAATGGCAAAGAGGCTCAGATCCTGTCTGGGATCGGGGAACATTGCGGCAAAGCCTACAAATTTCAGTGTCTCTTGGGCACGTGCCAGCTCAAAAGCTTAAGCACACCATGCTGGCACAAGTGACAGGATTATGAGCAGTTTCAATCTGATGCAGATGGTCTTCCCATTTGCTTCCTTGTTTAAAGAGCAATTTGGCAAGTTTGTCATTCATAAAGCTTTTACAGCGCGGCACCCGCCGCTCCCCGGCGGCACACGGGATGTTGGTGGCTGCCTGCAGCACACATTAAAGACACATCAGTCTGTAATGAGGGGGGATTGGTGCACCCTTGTGTCTCCTCCGGTCAAAGGAGCCCTGGGAATTCCACTCTACACAACAGATCTCCATTTAAAAACTCCCTCAGCCCAGCCAGGTGTGACAGGCGCGCCGCGGGAGGAAGGAGGGCACTGAGATGTGCCAGGGGCTCAGGACAAGCTGCAGGTGCTGCTCAGATCCAAGTGGGAGGTGGGCAGAGGCAGGGCCGGGAGGCTGCTCTGCAATGAGCCTGCAGGGAAGGAGAGGTTGGAAAGGGTCACCATTCGTGGTGATCAGGGGTCTGGATCATCTCTCCAGGGTGCTGGGAGTGTCCAGCCAGGAGAAGAGCAGGCTCCAGGGAGATCTTAGAGCCCCTTGCAGGGCCTAAAGGGGCTCCAGGAGAGCTGGAGAGGGACTGGGGACAAGGGATGGAGGGACAGGACACAGGGAATGGCTTCCACTGCCAGAGGGCAGGGGTGGATGGGATATTGGGAAGGAATTGTTCCCTGTGAGGGTGCTGAGGCCCTGGCACAGGGTGCCCAGAGCAGCTCTGGCAGCTCCTGGATCCCTGGAGGTGTCCAAGGCCAGGTTGGACAGGGCTTGGAGCAACCTGGGACAGTGGAAGGTGTCCCTGCCATGGCAGGAGTGGGACTGGATGGGCTTTAAGGTCCCTTCCAACCCAAACCTTTCTGTGATTTGAGAAGACGTTGAGAAACCAGATCTGGGCATCATGTGGTCCAGCTTCACAAACCTAGGATAAAACACCCTTCAAAGAACCAGGCAGATGGACTGTAGGAGTAGAAAGGGCTTTGTTTGCCCACAAGTATCCAAACAAAGTACAATGGAAGTTTAATCAATTAACAGCTTCCATGTGGTTTTGCTGAGTGGAAACCAAGGAGGCATCATGGCTTGCATTGGCATGAGCTGCTCACATCTTAAGACAAGTAAATATTTTGCCAATAATTCTGATATTTTTTTGGCAACACAAGGCATCTTTGTTCTTCATCTGTTTACTTGTGGTTTACTTGTGGATAATACCCAGCAGGGTGTCGAAGTTAACTCGACCTCCTCTCTAATGGGATATCCAGAGTCTTTGCAGGAGCTGAGGAGAGAGCTGGGGATGCTCTCAGGTTCCTGGGCAGTGATTAATTAGTGTGTAATTATCACCTCTAGAGCTACCTGTGCTCATACACACTCACGGTCCTTACTGCTGTGAGCAGGACTTGCTGCCACAGTCAGGTTTGTGGACAAGGACTCCTCATTTCTTCTTCAGTCCCCTCAGAGGAAGCCCACCCTGTTCCACTCTAGATCAGGGTTATCTACAGGCTTCACTCCATGATAAACATGGAAATCTTAACCCTTTTCTTATCTGAATGCACTTGTTAAAAAAGATTATTTAATGGGGCTTGCAAAAAGTGTGAACTCAAAGAAGCGGGGTGGGGAGACAGCTGCAGGTCACACAGCTGGGGACAGGAACAGACCAGACTGGCTGTGGAACCTCAGAGAACTCTTTTAACTCTTCTGGTTCTCACAAGGTGTTGTGAGACAACAAAACAGCTCAGCCAGGAGCAGGGTAGGAGGCCTAAGGGCAGTTAGCTGGTGACACCCAGGTGATGAGGCTCACTGAGTGAGGATGGTGGCATTAATCCAGGTCCATGGCAGGGTGACTTGAGCCAAGCTTTGCCTCTGGACTCCTGTTTGGGAAGGGAGCAACAGGCAGGCCCTGGGCAGGCTTTGCAGGGAGATGAGTGGCCAGAGGTTCCTCTGCTGTCCTGGTGGCTCCATCCAGGGCCATCACCAGAGGAAGGACATGGGGACAAGGGTGGGACATGCTGTACTCCCTGGGGACAAGGGTGGGACACGCTGTTTCAGGCCAGGCTTTGCCTCAGCTGGGGCTGGGGAAGCTCCTGGGCCAGCTGTGCAGGAGGGAGAGGTAATTCCATGGTGCCTCAGAGCTGGGACAGGCTGTGTGTGGTGTCCTGTTTTGGGGGGCGGGTGTCATAGCAGGGGGGCAGCTCTGAGGGGTGGGCACAGCCTGACAAAGTCACTGGCTGTAACTCAGGAGCAGCAGCTCTGCCGTGGGTGGGTTCTGCACTGAGAGGATAAAAAGAATCAGGAAAGCAACATTTTCCCCCTGGCATACACAGCTCCTCCTGAATTCCTGTCGAGGCTCTGGGGTGCTGCTGCCATACAAATGCCTCTCTTTCTGTGCTCTTTGTGCAGCTCCCAGGGAATGCATTATCAGGAGGATGAATTGTGACATTTCTGCAATCCTGTCCTCTGTACCATATTCCAGAGCATCTCCCTGACAATGGATTTCCCTCACGTGCAGCTCCTGTTATTAGTGCCCTTCCCAGGGAGATGTTCTCAGGAGTGATGGCTTTGAAAAGCAGTGACAACATTTGGATTATAAAAGGGGACAAGAGGTTATGCAGGAGTCTTAATGGATTTCAGTGGAGACAGGGTTGAAAGCACCACACGTCTCCATTATTGGGAAAACACAGCTCCAGAATTCAGACTTGGTCTGGGCACTTTCAATTTATTTATTTAATTTTTTAGCATGCTGTTTCTTCTCTGTCATTTAGTCTGAAAGCAGATTTGGTTACGAGGTAGAACTGGTCAGGATCTTTCTTTTTGTCTCTGTTTTGTGTTTGATTTTCTTCCAAATAAAATGAATCAATTTCATTTCTTAAAGTATCATAGGAAAGTCACACACACACCAGCTCTGCAAGAAAAGCTGCTACAAATGCTTTGATTGTACTCCTTGATTGTAAGTACAAATAGAGATGGAAAATATCTTCACTTTCATGCAATTCTGATCAAATTTCCCATTAGAACTTGGCTTGGGACATTGACTTATGTTAGTGAGCAAGTGTGGGCATCAGAATGTGTTTTTACAAATGCTTTAAGGCAGAAAGAAAAAAATCATCTTAAACATCCATGGAAAATTGCATTATTGAGCCCGATGTGACTCAGGAGATGCAGCCCCCTTTGGCTGGAGCTCAGCCACAAGACTAAGGCAGGAGCTGATTTGGTTTGTTGTGGTTCCTGTTTGGAGGGTCAAAGGATTGAATGGTGCCTGTATTTACCACCCACCTCTGCAAGGGTTCTTAAAAGTGCTGGGCTCCAGCTTGTCAGGTGGTTGGCTGTACCTACAGAGGTGTTTGAGCTGGGCAGGTGAAGACTTCCCAAAATCAAAGGCTAAAAATAATTAGTTCCAAAAGTTTAGGGCTGCTGGAAAACCATGGTGTTAAAGTGGTTTGCCATTTGAATTTCTTAATTATTAATTTCAAAGGTGACCATGGAAAAGCAATGATTGTTGACTGGGGCAGGTGAGGAGACAGGAAAGAGTTCCTTGGGATCATGTAGAGGGACGAGGGCACAGACTGCTGAGTGGGAGCAGAGGGAAGACAAGACAAGGCTGGACACTGTTCCAGCCTTGCTGCATTTTCTCTACAACCACCACAGCCACAAGCTCCTTATTGCTAATTGAAACACAAGATGCAAGTAGGGAGAAAATTTTAAAAATAACTGAGAAAAAGGCATATAAAAGCACAGGCAAGAGCTGAGGATTCTGAAAATCACCCAGTAATGAGAACCAAAGCAAACACACCCAGGATGAGGGAGGGGAAGCATCGGCAGTGCTCCTCAGGAGAGGGAGGTTCCCTGCCCTGCCCCATTCCAGTGCTGGAACTCCTGAGTGCTGTCAGTGCTGCCATTGTCCCACTTGGGGACAGTGACTGGGGGAAGAGAGGACAGATTTTGTCACATTGGAATTCAGTTTCCTTTGCATTGCCATGGCAATGCAGGCAAGATTTTGATCACTGGCTGAGACACTTGAGTAGATATTAATACAGCTTTTGCCAAGGAGGGAGCTGAATGACAGCTCTGTTTGTGAGGCTGATTTGAACCTTCTGCTTTTTAGGCTGGATCAAAAGCTGTGCACCCAGAGAAAGTGGAAAGGAGGGGAAAAGGGATCTTACTTGGGGCAACTTATGAAAAACGCCTGAAGTTGAGAGAATACATTTAATTCCTACTAAATTGGCATCAACATCTTTGGCTGACTGCAAGGCAAGAAAGTGCAAACTCCCTTGAGGCAGCAAGTTCTAAAATAACCTTCTACTGCAGCGCTCTGCTGTCAGAAGTTCTAACTCATGTTTCTACTCCTCTGTCTCCTGAACGTCTCCTTGCTCATGGAGCTGCTATTTTATCCCTTATTGGTATAAGGTGTGACATAATAAGAACACCAGGCTCATGTCTGAGACCCCTCAGGTCAGGAGAAGCACTCACAGCCCCAGTTTGTGCTTCTAAAGGAATTAATTTTCCCTATTCCTACTCTTTCATAGCTATGAGAATGTTAATTATGTCCCTAATGAATGTTTTAAGCCTAAGCAGAGGATGCCCAGCAGCAGACACGGGAGGGGGGCAGGAAACCAGGTGAGGCAGCTCCTCTGAGCACAACACTCAGAAACAAAGGGGCAAAACCTGCTCCCTGCACGGGCAAACTCAGTTACAGCTGCCTCCTGCAAGCACTGGTGACCACCATGAGCAGCCAAGGGGCTCAAAGGGTCTCCCAATCCCAGCTGGAACTGAAGAAAGCTCCCACCACAACACAGGGTTTTGTTGCTCTGGTTGTTTTTCTGGAATAATTAAAGCTGGCTCGACCACTGGAGGCAAAACTCCTCTGAGGGTGAAATAATGTCTCCTGAAAGGTTTGGAAAGCTCCAGAACAGGCTGGGTCCAGCCACGCAGGTTGACAACAGTATGGGATACAAGGTCCATCCCCCTGGAGCGTTCCCTTCAGTAGGAGAGCCCGGGCTGACACGGCAGCTGTGACACATCTTCTGCCAAAAGTCTCTAAATGCTGGGAATTGGAGCCATTTGAAGGAGCTCCTGCCATGGAAATGTGCTCCCTGTTCCCTGTCAGATCCCATCGCTCACCACCCCACCTCCTGCTGACACTTTGGGCTCTCCAGGCAGGGCCCCTCACGGGGAACACGCCCGATCTGCAGCCTGGGTCTCTCAGCTGGAACAAAGCCACAGCCTGTCCAGCCCATGGCTCAGAGCTGTGACAGTGCCTGAGAGCCAGAGTGACATCCCTCCCACTCAGATACACATCCCTGTCAGCTCGGGGAACCTTTGGATGCTGGGGATCTTTGCACTGCTGATCTGCTGCCTGCAGACTCCCAAGCATTTCTGCAAAAGTGCATTTTGTCCTCCACATTGTTCTTTTTCGCCACTTAGCACTTTATCCCAACAGGAAATGTTCTGTAAGGCCACCAGCCTAATTAAAAAGTTCTCATGTCGAGGCTGTTCTGAAATGTGTGCATTTAGAGCTCACTGCACATGCAGAACAGGAACGTATGCATATGGATATCTGCAACCATCTTCCTATTTTTGGCTGAGTGAGCATATTTTCTGGGATCACATTCTGATGTCTGACTAATTAGTGTGCAGGATTAATATTTTTCAAGGGAGTTTAGCTGTGAAAAAACACATGTTTGGCTGCATGTTCAATTTGCAAGTGTGCTCCCTGCGCTGCCACGGACTGATCAGGAATTGTGTGAGGAAAAAAGGTCTTTGTCCATTTGCATCAGTGGTTTTTGGTTTACCAGCAAAAGGAGACAGGTGGTTGAATTTAGATTTTGTGAATGCTTGTGCATAGCCAAATCCCTTGGAAAATCTAGTTCAAACCCTGCAGACAACATTTGGGCTGACTTCTGTTTCCACACACTATTTGCTCTGCAAGAAATCAATTCTAAGCACATCAGAGAAGGGAAGTGGCAGCAGAAAGTTCTGCTCAAGCCAAAGGGATTTGAATCACCCAGTCTCCCCCAAACACAGGTATTGAGACATCCTCACATCTTCCCATTTTGTTCAAATCCCCTGAACTGGAATCCAGCAGTGCCACCAGTGTGCTCACTAACACAGCCCTGCAACGTGACCCATGTCCTGCTGCTTCCCCTGGAGTTCAGACTGGACACTGAGCTTCCCTGGGGACTGATCCAGTGCCTGGGTACCCATCCCTTCCATCCCAGCTTGCTCCTGCCCTTCATTCTCTAGAAAGCCCCTCAGATTTACTTGGTGGGAAAACAAACAGACGTGGTGGAGCTGAAGCATCACCTTGTGATCTGAGTCTTTGTCAAAGCTCAACCTGAACCATTTTGGTGGGAGAGAAAGAAACCCCAAAACTTTCTCTTCTCTTACATGCCTGTCACAGTTTGAGGTCTTTGCTAAAATGACACCTCCAAACATTTCATTTTGCTGAGCCCATCACACGCCTCACCATCATCCCAGCACTTTGTAAGGCCATTTGATGAATATACAGGCAGAAGTTGTTTGAAACAGGGAGATGGTTCACAGACAGCTCTGGCTTAGGGTAAGTGGGTGATATCTAGAAGAGAAACAATGTTCTCCAGCCTTCATGTTCGTGTGACAGTGATCACTGTCAATCACACTTAAAATGACTTCAGCTTCACAGTGACAGGACCCTGCTGTCACTGCACTTATCTCTGAATAATGTAAAGAAAGCAGAGAACCGCAAGCATAAAGATTGAGCCTGTGGAGACAGGGATTGACAGGCTTGGAAAGAGCCACCAGGGTACAGCAATCCCAGGCAATCATGGCACTGGCCACCACTCCTGTCAGATCCAGGAGTATTTCCCTCTGAACATTCCCACCAGGCTATAAAACATCCTTCAGGAATCTCAGGAGTGTCACTGAACAGAGCAGTGACAGAATTCCCTGAAACAAAGAGCACTGAGTACATCTCACCTGTGTGGAGGACACAGAGAGCTTCTTGCTGTCTGTGCTTCCTGTGTCCCACAGTCCCTGCAACTGCCAGGAACGGGCAGGAATGAGCAGGACTGGGATGTGTGTGTCCAGTGGTTATTTCTGATGGCACAGGGGACATTATCTTGCTGGAAGGAGGAGCCTCTGTCAGTGAGAAGGGCACTGGTGAACACATCACAGAAGTTCTGAACTCTGGCTTTTCTTGGGCTGTATTTCCATGAAAGCACAGAAAAGACATGGCTGTCCAAAGGGAAGGACAGTCAGAAATGGGAGTTTTCAGCACCTGCTTGAAGGTGTCCCTGCCTCGTGTTCAGTGGTGCAAAGCTGGTGCGTGAAAGGTCACTGAGCACAGCAGGAGAGCCAGGAACTGTGGGGAGGGCAGGAGCCAGCAGAGATCATCAAAGAGCAAGGGGAAGAGCTGGTTCTGTGGCACAGGAGAAGGGCTCCTCTCACAGAAATGCCAGCTCTGAAGTGTCCTGAAGGGACACGCTGAGCGACAGCTGAGCCCTGAGCTAAATTACACATGGGTATTAATGGTGAGGTTGATTATTGGACTCATGTTTTGCAAAAGGAATCTTGTTTCTTCCTTCGCAGCCTGATCCAGCCAGGAGGAATTTGGGGTCTGCATGCAGCCACAGAGCTGTGGCCTGGCTGAGATCACAGGGCCCTGGTGGGGTGGCTCCCAGGAGGGGTGTGCGGCCAGGGATGGACACAGGCTTGGTGGAAAGCACAGGTGAGACAGGAACAGCATTAGCAGAGCCCTGCTGGTGGCAGAGGGACAGTCTGGCCTCCAGAGCTGAGCCACAGAGGTTTGGAGTGCTGAGGAAGCAGGGAGAAATCCCTGCAATCACGGAGATTCCCAGCTGAATTTCCCGTGGGTCACACCATCCTGCCCACACAATGTCCAAGGTTTCCATCAAAAAGTTCCCCTTGCAGCACTCACAGCCGCCCTGTCCAACACCTCAAAGAGCCCAGGAAATGAGCATGGAGGTAGCAAACCCAGTATTTACTCAAAGACCGGTCCTTGCCTTCTCCCACCCCTGGCTCTGGCTGCAAGTCTCCCATTCCTGCAATAAACCCCACACTGTCAATAAATCAGGGAGCAAGCAAATGTGATAGCAGGCAAATAGATCCTGCCAAGTCATTTTAAACTGCAATTGCCGGGGCTTTTTTTGTAACAGTCTGATGTACATATTTGGCCCATTAGAAAAACAACTTCATTTTCAGCCACAGTTTCTGTAATGGAGCAATTCCCTGCTTCAGTGCAGATCTCTCCAGAGAGTTAGGGTGAAAAACACACTTGCTTGGCTCGGAGTGGTGGTGTAAACCAGCTGGCAGTGCACAAAATCCATTTCTCAGGAGCCTGGCGAGACAGTTCAGCCCCCTCTGAAGGGCAGCAGTGACGAGGGCCAGGAGCTGGGGACAGCAAATGCAGCAGCACCATCAGCCCTGACCTCCTGGAACATGGATCCAGGTTTCTGGGAGAGCAGAGGCAGCCAGGGGCAGAGGATGGGGCAGAGGGATGCAAGACACCCCTGAGGGCAGCTTCAGGCAGTTCCCCTGCAGTGCTCACTGGATTCTGTGCTGGAGCATTCTCCAGAAGGATTTTATGGCTGTCACAACCCCCTTGCACAGACAGCTCCATGGATAAAGCTGCGAGCACACTCTGAGACCATGGATACAGCACCAGGCCTTGGGGCTGTAGGAGCAAACAAACTCTCCCCTGGAAGCAAATCTGCTGGGAGAGTCGGGGATGAGCCCTGCCCTCGCTCACAGCACCTACAGGGATTGTCCTTCCCCCAGCTCAGGGGCCAAACCCAGCCCTGGAGCTGTGGGATGGCCCTCGTGAAGGGGCTGCAGGGCCTGGCTGACCACCTGGAGTGGGTGAACCACACAATCATGGAATGGTTTGGACTGGAGGGACCTTAAAGCCCATCCCATTCCACCCCTGCCATGGTAGGGACACCTCCCACTGTCCCAGGGTGCTCCAAGCCCTGCCCAGCCTGGCCTTGGACACTTGCAGGGATCCAGGGGCAGCCACAGCTGCTCTGGGCACCTGTGCCAGGGCCTGCCCACCCTCACAGGGAAAAATTTCTTCTTAATATCCCATCTATCCCTGCCCTCCTTCACCCTAAGGCCATTTCCTCCTGCCCAGTCACTCCGTGTGAAAAGTCCAACATGTCAGTCCAGCCCCAGGAGAGACTCCACCACCCCTGAGCCCAGATCCACCCAGCACAACCACCCACCTCACAGGAGCAACATGGACATGAAAATAGGAGTAACACCAAAAAATTCAGAGGCAAAACTGAACTTCAGAGGCAAACTGAACTGAACTGAAAGGTGAGAATGGAGAGCAAAAAATATCCCAGAAGTGATCCCAGGCAGAGCCCCTGGAGCTGGGAGCCTCCTCAGTGAAATGCAGTCGCTCCCCTTCCCTTCCAGCCTCTCCAGCGTGGCCTTGGGAGATGCTGCTTAACATTTTTCAAGCCTAGGACAAGGCAAAGAATCATTTGGTTGAAAAATGGCCTTTAGTAGAACATGAAAGATTTTATGAAAAACTATTGGCTTTTTAGAAGTGTTTCCCCCTTTTTGATTTTTTTTGGTGACATCCTCTATCCGTCTTTTTTACTGCAGCCTGCAATGTAAACCAGCCTTTGCTTTCTCTTCTGGAATTATTCCATGTTAAGATACTTTTTCAATCAAAAAAACTATCAAAATAATTCATGTACAGAAAATCTGCTGTGGGGAAGAAGCAGCAGTTTGTATTTTCCGGAGGGAGACCCATGGAGGACAGGCATGGAATCTTGCTCATTCCCTCCTGGAGCAGAGGAGCAGCTCAGGCTGCTCCTGCCCTGCCCCTCCACCTCTGCCCAACCCTACCCAGACCCTCATTTTCCTGCTGCCCGTTGCAAACTCCTCTTCTGATTTCCCCAGCCAAATTCCCTGTTCTTTCTCTGCTTTATGAATTCCTGATGCACCACCAGGAGCCTGCTCTCCTCCAATTGCTCCCCTCACCCCAAACCTCCTTTCCCCAGAGCTCTGGGGAGAGCAGAGCCGATGTGGGGCAGAGAGCTGCAGCACAAAAGGGCCCTTTGTGCTCACTGCATCGAGCGCTGCGAGCGGAGGTTTTGGGAGCAATATCTGAACAGAGATTTGAAGAAGTGCTTATGTGATGGTTTTGTTAACAGCACTGAGAACATGCACAGGGCAGCTGATCGATCCCTTTATTGGGCAAAATTTGCTTCTTAGAATTCAGAGCTGGAGACGGGCTGTGACTGAAATGCCAAATCTCTGGGGGGTGTCTGCAAGGAGGAGCCTCTGCTGAGGCACAGGGGCATCCTGACCCCTCCCAAGGGTCAGGACAGGAGCAGGAGGGGAAGAAAACCTAAAGGAGAGCAGCAGGAGAGGGTCTGTGGCAGATGTCTGTGGCATTCTCTGTATGGGTGTCGTGGTTTAAGGCAAATTTGGGAGAAGACCTCCAAAAGGGGGCCCCCAGAAAGCAAATCCACAGGGCCCCTCCCCACAGCCGGTTCTGGAAAAGATTTCCTCAGAGAGTAGTGGAAAAGACCCTGTTTATTTCGCAGGCAAAGCACTCCCCAGCACAAAAACAAAATGAACAATACCCAATGACAAAAACTCCGCTCTGAAGAGATGACAAATTCAGAACAGTCTCTCC
>VWZP01005656.1:402181-427870 GCA_013396995.1 Dicaeum eximium
GTCTTCAAGGCACAGAATACAACATCCAGCATAAAGAGAACAGATGATTTGGGGATACAAGCATTATAAAGTCACCCCAGGACAATGGGCAAAGCCCCACCCTGGGAAAGCTGCCCGGCTGTCCCAGTGACCCCGGGAGAGTTGCTGCTGCTGGGTGCATCCCACTGAGGGATCTGCAGTGCTCCATGGAGATGGGGAAAGCTGAACCCACAGCAAGGCATTTCCAGACACACACAACCCTTTCCCACCCCAACCCCTCCCTATAAAGTTAGATCAGATGAGGAAAGGGAGGTGCAGCTTCTGGTGCAGCGTGTTTGGAACACTGAGTGTCCCTGATACGCCGGAGCTCAGCAGACAGGAGCTGCCCTTGGGTGGGATGAGATAGCCTCTCCTCAGCCTGCTCAGAGGTGCCTAAATAAAAACTGGGAATTGTGGGGGCTGGTGTAATGACACAGACAAGGAGGGAAATAGGGTGTGTGGAAGGAAAGGATGAAGAATAAACGAGACTCTTGGAGCTGAGTCAGCAGCAAGTGCTGGAGGGAAGAGGGGGAGAATCACAGTCAGCCCTCGGAGTTATCCACAGAAACCACAAAGCTCCTCATCTCCCACTCCTGGAAGTGTTCCAGGCCAGGCTGGATGGGGCTTGGAGCAACCTGGTCCAGTGGAAGGTGCCTCTGCCCATGGCAGGGGGTTGGAACTGGGTGATCTTTAAGGTCCTTTCCAACCCAGCCATTCTGTAATTCTGTGACCTTCATAGACTCAAGTTAAAAATCTCACAAAATCTGGTGTTTTCTCACCCTGCAGACCCCACACAAATCCCTGAGTCTGTGGTTTAGGAGTCTCTAGCCCCCTGCCCCACCCTCCAGGAGCTCAGCACGGAGTTACACAGCTGGGATCAGCCCATGGCCCTGCCCCAGCACACACAGGGATGATTCCTCTGTTGGGTGTTTTACGGCTGGTTTCCCCCTATTTTGCAGGAGGGTTTCAAGGCGCCCCAAAGTGCAGAAAGGGCAGGATCCTGCACCCTCCCTGCTGGCTCCAAAGCACATTCCCACAGGGCTCAGACCCTGCCCAACACCCTGCTCCACCCTGCACCTGGACAGGTGTAGCCCAGGCTGTGCCTCCCTGTACCAGCAGCTCATCCCTGCTCCATCCTCCCTGCTCCTCAGGACACCCAGTCTCTCATGCCCCTCTGCTCCATGGCCAAGGATAAGCTCCTTCTGCAGGAGGGATAAGGACATCCCCTCCAAAGTTACCACTCCCCTCCTGCAGCCACGGCTGGAATTTCTGTGAATTTACTCATCTTTCTGTTAACTCCTTGATGAGTGAGCATCCTGGGATAACGTGGCTGGGGACCTGAAAAAGTGGATAATTGATAACAGCCTCTCACTGGTGCTGCTTCCCCAGCTGTCCTGGATGGGAAACCTCACCAGCACCTCAGAACTCATTCAGTGGTTTTTTTTTCCTTTAATGATACCCCTTATCCCCAGAATGACTTGCATTCAGCAGAAGCTGATCCATAACAAGCCCTGTCTCCTCCCATGAACCATTGTGATCACTGGGAGATGCAGTGGGAGATGAAATAATGGTGTCAAGGGGGAAGGGGGAATTGCTGGTGTTGAGGGGAAATTGAGGGTGTCAAGGGCTCACCCCAGCCCATTCCAGCACCTGGAGCAGAAGGAAATGCTCTGAAAAAGGATATTTGATTGCCATTTTTTCTGTGGAAAGGTGAATGTTCGAGATAACTCAAAAACCTCCCCAATGGGCCAAAGCAATTCCACAGGATAAACCTGAAAGGGAAGTGTGTGTTTGTATGTTTCTATGCAATAGTTGATTTGTTTGCTCCAGCTTCTCTCTGTTCCTCCACAGCAGAGTAAAACATCTAGATAACACTGCAGAAGCAAAATAATTTTTAAAGAGGAAAATTCAATTAAAAAATTTAATTTAAGAACATAAAACACCTCACCATGATATTATAGGCGTGCTCTGACTTTACATTTCTTGCACAGTACTTCTAATTTAATCCTTTCAAAGTTAGTTACAACTGTGTTAATTTTTAACTGATCCATTTCAAGGTAAAATTTATTTCTGAGCTTGTAAACATCCCCCAGGCTAGGGGTGGAAAGCCAAGGAACACAAGGCCAAGAATGAAAGCTGAACTCATGGGTTTGCTCCTCTCTGCATTCTCAATGTCTGTGCTCCCAACAGCCAAGAGTAAATTAGTGAAAGGTGAAAATAGAAACAAAACTCGCTGTGACTTCTTTAAAACTTTCTTTGCGTAATCTGTAGGGATAATCACCATAATCCTGTGCCCCAATAATGGGAATTTATTGAGGACTTACAGTCTTTAAAAATCTGGATGTGACATATTTCTCTATTTTCCTTATACTTAAATTTAATTAATTCCTGAGTTTCTGATGCTTATTTAATGGAATCACAGAATGATTGGGTTGGGAAGGACCTTAAAGCCCATCCAGTTCCAACCCAAACCTTCCACTGTCCCAGGTTGCTCCAAGCCCTGTCCAGCCTGGCCTTGGACACTTCCAGGGATGGGGCAACACAGCTGCTCTGGGCACCCTGTGCCAGGGCCTCAGCACCCTCACAGGGAAGGATTCCTTCCAAACATCTGATTCTCTTTGAGTTTAAAACCCTTTCCCCTTGTCCTGTCACTGTCTGCCCATCTAAGAAGTTTACAGAATCATGGAATGGTTTCAGTCGGAGGGGACCTTAAAGCCCATTTTATTCCAACCCTCAAAACTGCTCCATTGCTGCACTCCCAGAGGTGCTTGAACTTGAGTTCCAGATCTGAGTTTCCTTTCTTCTCTCCCCTGTGGTGTTTGTGAGAAACAAACCCAGCTCTTGGCCCAGTGTTGTCCTGGCCCTGGCAGCTCCCTTTGCGCAGATGCTCTGCACTCTCACTCTGCTGCCTCCTCTGCACTGCAGTTATTCCAAATGCCTTCCAGCTGGGGATTTCATCTTTTAGGGAGGTAATATCTTGGAGGAAAAAAATGAATTTAGCACCTTTTTGCTCCTGAAGGAGTCACACCGAGTCCCCTTTGTGGTTCCATGTCCCCACACAGAGGGCAGGGCCCCAGCCCTCACCCTCCTCCTGATGCAGAAGCACTTCAGCCCCAGTGTGTTAGAAACGATAATTTGTCATTAACCATTGCCCAGCTGTCACTGGGATGCTGTCACAGGGGAGGCCACACAGCTTTAATGTCACCTCAGCTGGCATTGATCTGACTCCAGCACAGGCTCAGCAGCTTTGCTTTCTCAACAACATCTGGATGGAGACATTTGGGTTACAAGCACAGGTTACATTAAATGTTACATTAAATTACATGTCCTGAACACAGAGCATCTGAAAGTGCAGCTATCACCATACATCCCCCTCCTGCAGTCTGATCCCACAGGCCACATTCCTAATGGAATTCTGGATAACCTGGAGTGGCTTCTGCAACAGCAGCGAATGCATGTTAGGCACTATTTCATCATAATTCCTCAGAGAGCTCAGTTTGTGCTGTGTCTGGACCACGCCAGGCACTGAGCCACAGGAGAGGGACATCTCCACAAACTCTGTGGAGGGAAAAGCCAGCAGCTGCCAGGCACTGCAGCAGGAGATGTCACCAGAATGTTCCTGCTGTACTGCAAACACAAACCTTTCCATCAGATCCACCTCCAGAGCTCCCACTCCACCCTTCACGCCCACCCGGTGCCACCCACCACTGTGAAGCAGCAGCTAGCAGGGTATGGAGTATTTGCTGCTCTGGATAAAAGGACCCAGAGCCCTGTGAAGGTCCAGGCTGGAAAGGGAGCAGTGCAGAGCTGCCAGCTGAGTGCTGTGGTGTGAGAAAACACCTCGCAGTTAGCTTTCCTGCACGTGTGCACCTCGGGGTGTTTGCGTTTTGATGCTTTTTAATCCATCAGCAGCTGCTGAGGTTCCTCCAGTGGAAGCAGACACAGGAACCACGATTGTGTGCTGTGATTCCCTGGAATAATATTGCCTCCTTTTCTCCAGCTGAGCCCCCAGCACAGAGCTGGGGAAGGCTCTGGAGCACAAGTCTGCTGAGGAGTGGCTGAGAGAGCTGTGGGTGTTTAGCGCTTCGAAACCAACACTTGAACATTTCCTTAAAAAAAAAAATTCCCCCTATTCCTATTTTTTCTGAGAGAGAAAACAAGACACTTTCAGCCACATGGGAAATGTTCTCATTTGGGTCAGGCTGCTATTTTGAGTGCAGGGCTGGCAGCCCTCTGCAATTATCCTGCCCAGACAATGGGATGGATGTTCCCGTGCAGCCAGGAAGGGCAGGACACTCCAACAGCTCCGACTCATTAAAAGGAAGGAACCACACCAGGATGTGGCACCAGTACCTCCAGCAGGATTGGCCCACTGGGGCCTGCTCACACTGGGCTGTGCATGGAGGGCTTCTGTCACAGGAGAGGAGGGATAATCACCAATCCCATTCCATCCCATAAATCCTGGGGTTCTGGCTGTGAGATGCAGCTGCCCATGGAGCACTGCAGTGCTCAGTGGTGTGTGCACAGCAGGCCCTGCTCCCACAGCTGTGGCCCTGCAGGGTGATGCCTTAGGATTTTAGCTTGGGGTTTTTTCCATATATTTGTAACCCTGCAATTCTTTAGTGTACAACTCCAAACTCCACACACAGTGTCAGCTGCTGCTGTCCCATTTTGGGCAGACACAACAATTCCTCTCCAGGCCTGGCAATCAAGGACCCCTCATTGCCTAAGCCTGAGAGATGGAAACAAAAGTGAGTTGCGGGGAGCAAACCTGGGGTAAATGACTGAAGCTGTAATCGGCAGATTAACCCCCAATATGCAAATGGACCAAACTTACATAAGTTTGAATTCCATGACCCACTGCCCATTCTGGGTGCAGCCCCTGGGAGGCTTTGCCTGCCCTGGATGTACCTGAAGGCCCTTCAATAATTATAACAGCTTTTTATTCCCTTAACTTTGTCTGGCCTCTGTTTTTAGGTACCCCAAAAGGCATCATGGGTGCAGGACACCTCGGAGCAGGTCCCAGCTCTCCTGGGTGAGGACACTGGAGTTCCTTGAGTTTTCCTGCCTATTGAATGGACAGGGTATTTCAGTGTTTCCATCTTCCTTGTGCACACACAGCCCCAAAATACTGCCCTTCCCCACACTGCCCCATTTCCTGGGAAATCACAGGAGCCATATGGCCCTGTCCCACTGCGGTGACAGGGACACTGCCAGCGGGACAGATGGGCACAGGAGGGAGCAGGAGCTGGGGTTGTGCCTTGGGAGACTCCCTGTGCCATCACGGCACTGATGGGCTCACAGTGCAGCTGCCCAGCCTGCCTTAAGAGAGGCCCCTGGGAAATGGCTCCCAGCTCAGGGCAAAGGAAATTCCTGTCCATTTTCCACATCTTCGAGGAACACTGCTGGGAATGGACTCCCCTGGTCCATCATTCCCATCCTGGGATTCACAGTTCTATACACCCACCAGACACACATCGCAGACCATGGAATGTCCTGAGCTGGGAGGGACCCCCAGGATCAGCCAGCCCAGCCCCTGGCCCTGCACTGACACCCCAACAACCCCACCCTGTCCATCCCTGGCAGCGCTGTCCAAACGCTCCTGGAGCTCTGGCAGCCTCGGGGCCGTGCCCATTCCCTGGGGAGCCTGGGCAGTGCCAGCACCCTCTGGGGAAGAGCCTTTCCCTGATCTCCAACACCAAATAAATAAATCCAAAAAATTATATCCAACCCCCCAAATAAATAAATATTATCAAATTAGAAAAAAATATAAAAATATAGAAATATAAAACTAGAAAACTAGAAACATAGAAAGATACAAAAATATAAAAATACAAACTCACACATCTGTGCCCACCCCATATTCATATTTTTATTCCTCCTGCTGCTCAGACATTACCATCAGCCTCTTCACAGCACATTTCCATTCCTTTAGGACCCCTCCAGCTCCCAAGCACTGCAGGTGGAGCTGCCCTGAGGTGTGCAGGTGTGCTGCACACGGAGATGCAGAGCTGCACTGGTGTGTGCACTGTCCCCTTTAACCACAGCTCTGCTTCCTGCCCGCTCTCCCGATTCATTCCAGCTGCTCACGGCCCCAAGGCCAAGCACAGAGCCCTCAATTTACGCCGGGCTGTTCACATTTTTAAACCTCTGTAAATGACGAGCAGTTTATCAATGGAACTGCTTTTGTCAGCCTTGGCTGGGGAGGGCAGGGAAATATTGGCAATTTTCCAATCTCCATTCATTTTATGTCGGTTTTCTTCCCATTTAAAGCAGGAGTTGGGTAGAAACAATATCCATTATTAATAGATAAATGTTTTATTAATGATGTAAAGACCACAAAGATTTGTAACTTTAATAATAGTTTCTTGTTTTAAAATTCTGTGGCGCTATTATTTATTGAGCAGCTGGGGCTGTTTTCTTGCAGGGCCACAGTTAGGCAGAACCACGGGAAAACAGATAACTCGGAGTTATCAGGGGAGAAATATTCCAGCTGACTTAAGTGATTCTTGGCAGGACTTCTTTTTTTTTCATAATTTTTAAAATAAATTTGTCACTCGCTGTTTACAATAGGGCCTATAAAATCTCAAAGGAAAATCATTTTTCCTGAACTTCACTTCTGGTGCTGCCCATGCTGGAGCATCCTCAGAGCCCTGTTCTCATATTCTGCAAATTGTTCAGGTTTCTGTGTTAAACCACTCTGGTTTTAGCCTTTGCTGTGCCACAGCAGAGTGCGAACTGCATTTCCTTTCCCTGCAGAGGATTCTGTGGCTCTCAGGTGACTGAGGGAATTGAGAAGGGAAAAGGAACATCATTTTTTAGCTTTATTTTGTCCTCCCTCCTTGGATTTCACTTCATGGGCTTTTTCCGTCTCCCCATCCTCTTCTTCTTTTAGTAGATATTTCAAGGGCTGTGTGGATTTCCTAAGAGTTAGGTCTGGTAGTTCAGAAAATACAAAATATGAAATCAAGTCAGTTGAATGATCTGATATTTTATTTTAGTCTTAATTTTGGAATAAAAAAATAATGCTTGTGTTTGAGATCTCTAAAACAGCAGAAGGGTTTTGCAAATGAACGTAAGGAAGAAAAATAGTTTAAAAAAAAAAAATAATAACAACAACATCCACGCTCAGCTGTAGTTGGCAAGAATTAATTTTGCTACAAAAATCTAAAAACTTGCACTTTCCATCTCCAGTGGAAATTGTGAGGCTTTTTCAAAAAGCAAGGTTTCTGTTTTCTAGAAAACTTTCTGCCTTTATCCAAATTCTTTTAAGCCTGGACAAAATCAAGGTATCAACCTGCAGTAGCCAGGGTTCAATTGGTGACCAAACATCATCAAAGACCCAAAACTTAAAAGATTTGAACTCTTTAGCTCTGTTCAGCCCAGAAAACGGAATAAGAAATCTCTAAATCCCACATTAAAGCTCTTAGCACAAAACATTTGGCAATTTCAGGCTATTCCTCTCTCTTGTTCCTTTTGGATGTGAAATATTCCTGCCGAGGTGAGCAGCTTTCAGAGAGAATATTCTTTCTGCTGGGATCTGTGCATTCCATACAATTTCTGAATCTGGAGAGGAGCTGCATTCAAAACTCAGATCACTGAGAAATTACTGTTAAAAGAATAAAAAGTTTCACTTGCTCCTTTCTTGTAGAAATCTGACTGGATCCACTTGAAGCTTTTCCATGAAGTCTTTCCCACAGAGTAAATACCAGTTACTGAAACCAAAACTGTTCAGGGGAGAGGAACACAGTCAATTAGCTTCTTCAGCCACACTAACCACAATATAAAGTGAAGTTAGAAAAAGATTGAATTTCAATATTTTCTAAGCAAAAACCTCTGCTTTTCCTATATGAACATGAATTTTAAAAAGCCTCAATTACAAGAACTATTTAAAGCCAGCTATTAAACCATGTATTAACCACTAACCACTTATTTAACCACCTATTTCACCATTTAACCATATTTTTAAAAACATTTTAACAGAACCAAGTGAAGAGGTTTTGTTCAAGCTTCAAATTGCAGGAAAATTGGTGACTTGGGGTATTTGTGAGTCAGAGAGGGCCATTTGCTGGTTTTGAAACTACAGAAAATCCCCCAGGATTACATTTCCCAGACAGCTCTGAGAGTTATTGTAAGGAACTTCAGATCTTCCAAAAATCATCTTTTGGATATTTCCAGTTCCACATTTCATTCCAACAAATAGAATCAATGGATGGCAGAGATGTGCCCCAGCCCTGCCAGGTGGAATCCCCATCCCTGAAGTGTCCAAGGCCAGGTTGGACAGGGCTTGGAGCACCCTGGGATGATGGAAGGTGTCCCTGCCCATGGCAGGAGGTGGAATGGGATGGGCTTTAAGGTCCCTTCCAACCCAAACCATTCCAGGATTCCATGACAGGACAGTCATGGTTCCTTTTCCAACCACAGCCATTCCCTGGCTCTGGACACACATTACTCACATGGAACTCAACCTGCCAGGAAAGGAGCTGAGATGGTGCACCAGACTTGGTTTTCACCTTGCAGATGGCCAAATACCAACTAAAAAATTTCCTACCCAAAAAATCTTCCTCGGGCAGCGCCTGCAGTTGTGAACAGAGGCTCTGGCTTGTGGGCACAGATGTGTGGGCACAGCTGGAGCACAGCACAGCACAAAAGGCTGATGGTGGCATCCCCCACTTGTTCATACTCTACATTAAGTGTGGAACTGGGTGTCCTGGGCAAGCTTCAAAGCTCCTCCTTGACACAAAATTTTGGGTGATCTTGAACCTATTTTGCTGACCCAGGAGACAAGTTGTATTTCCATGGAATCCAGCCTTGCAGGAGCCCCTGCCCTGGCCTGCAGCAGGGAGCTGGGGAGTGGCACCACCTGCCAGGGACTTCTCCCTGCTGGGCTGGGCTTTCCTGCTCTCCTCTCTGGCACAGCAGCACAGGATGTCGGTGTGGGCTCCAGGGAGGGAATTCTGGTCTCACTCCAAGCCTGTCCTAGGAAAGCAGCACTTGACAGCAGAGCTACAGGGGATAGAAATAGACCTGGCTTTGGGAAGGAGAAGGAGAAAGAAGGAGAAGGAGAAGGAGAAGGAGAAGGAGAAGGAGAAGGAGAAGGAGAAGGAGAAGGAGAAGGAGAAGGAGAAGGAGAAGGAGAAGGAGAAGGAGAAGGAGAAGGAGAAAGAAGGAGAAGGACAAGAAGGAGCTGTCTGCTCTGCCTGGCACAGGAACAGGATTTGAGCAGCCAATAATATCAGGAAACTCGATGCATTTATAAAATTCTAGAGGAGAAATGCTTGAGAAACTAAAACAGTCAGCAGGTGAATGTAAAGCCACAGCAGAAGGGGGGGTTCTCTGAGCTTTCTCTGGTGGCCCTGTGACTCCAGACCACATTAAAAAGCAAATGAACCAAGGAGGGAGCAAGCTGAGACCAGTAAAAATAATGATGTTACTTCTGCCTCTTGCTTCCTGCAAGGAATAGCTGCATTTTTCTATAACCATTTCTAAAATGTCAATATAAGCAAAACTCTTGTTATTTAGACTCTCCATTTTGGACTGACCCAATACTGAGGACCTGTCTACCACCACTGCTACCAGTAAATTTTGAACATGCCACTGGTAAGTTCAGCCATGCTATCAAGTGTTGTCCAAGTGGGAATGTCTTGGGCTCAGGAGCTGCAGGGTCCCACATCAGTCAGGGATTTCACTCTGAGGTTCCCAACTGCCTCTAAAAGCACTGAGCAAGCTGGTCAGGGAAACCTTGGAGGTGAAAAGCACCGAAGTGTGCTGGAGATGCTGCAGGTTTGTGCAGCGTGTTCATAACTACAGCGAGTTATCTCATCATCTAACTGGGGCTTTGCAGGTGGAAGGATTTAACTCTATTGACAGTGAAAGAGTCTTTCAAAACCTCAGGAGATGCTCCCAGCAATCTTAGTAAAGTTCAGGTACTGGGAGACTTCAAACAAGTACTTCCTGCACCAAGGCAGCAAGCCAAGGAGGGCAGCAGGAAACAAAGGTGAGGTCAGGGAAGAGTTTCTGGGGAGGGAGAGCTGGGGCTGCTGTGAAGACCAGCCAGGCTGCAGCAGATGGAATCCCCCCAGGCCAGCCCTGCTGGTCTCTGGGTCTGCCACAGGGTGGGGGTCACTCAGCCATGCAAGTGCTGGTGTTTTCCTGCCCAAGCAAGCCCCCAGTACAAGAAAAACCCCACTTTTCCACACAGTCTGCAGAGGACAGATGGAGAAACAAACAAACAAAGGAAGGATGGAGTGGGTAAAATTTGCTTAGGTGTCATGAAGCAGAAGGAATGAGAGCCAGGGGTGAAGAGAGGATGGTGCCAGGTTGGTGCTGGCTGTGTGATTTATCCTTCCCTCCCTCCCTCCCTCCTTGCACCCACAGCTGGTGTGGGGGGGAGGGATGCTCCAGTTCCCATGTGCTGCCATCCCCACGTGTCCACAGGGAGAGCTGTCCCTCCTCAGCAGCCCCAGTGCAAAGCCCTTGCTGCTGTCCCCAGAGTCCTGACCTGGGGTCTGAAGAAGGAAACTCTACCAAAACAAACCTGAAAATCCACATTAATATCTCACCCTTGCCTGGGGAATCCAACAGCCTGAAAACAGCAGAGTTCAAGTGGGTGGCCAGAGAATACTCCAAGACTTTTGGGCTGTCTGGGATCCTGGGCTGCCAGGCATTGTCCCCTTCAGGGGCACCTCTCTTAGGTCCCTTTGTCCCTTGCTGTGCTTGTTTTCAAAGCCAGATGCCCTGGGAGACGTGGTCCTACAGGACACAGAACTCCAGGTAACCCCTCAGCTCTCCAGCTGCTGACATGGTTGAGTCTTCCAGGTGTTTCTGCAAGTTTATGGCACTGGTAGTGTTGGAAATGATATAACATCCCTAATTAACTTCAAATTAGTTGTTTTAATTAATAGTAAGAATTTTCCACTTTTAGCCAGCACTATTTAAATTTTTTCACAGACTCTTATTGATACTTTGATCATTAAATCATCAAAACCTTAAAGGTGTTAAAACTAACCCTGACAAGCTTCAATAAACAAAGGCAAATTTGAAGGGATTTGAAGACTGGGTATCTGGAATTTTAAATTTACCACTCTTCAAAGAAGTTGGAGTGACCAGAAGATACAGAGAAGATCCAGGCTTGAAAAGTTGTGAGAAAAAGATAACAAAAGGACCACAGAATGTGGACCAGATTAGCATAAAGAGCAAGAATCACAGACCAAGAGAGAATAGAATTCTGATTAATGAAGAGGATTATGTCATTTAGAACCAATGAACATGAAGTTGTTTGATAAAGATGTATAAATAAGTGAAATGCTTTGTATTGGTGTGGAGGCCAGAATTTTGTCAGCCACACACACAAACCTTGGTCAAGAATAATGGAATGCCTGACTCTGTAACACTAAAAACACTAAAAAGAGAGTAAGAGGAGTCTTATTTATCCCCATGATTTTGGTGACAGCACCACCAGTCAGAAATTTCCTCTTGTAGAATTCTATTGGCAGATTCTTTGCATCCTGGACTTACAAGAATTTACATCCCCTCATCCCGGCAGGAAATCAGTATTTCAAGCTGAAACTTTGGGAAAAACGTGGTCCATCCTTAAGGCACCCTTTTGGTGGTCATCAGATTCATTTCCATTTCAGCCCAAAGCAGAACTGCTTAGAGCCAAATCTCCATTCCTGGATCTACAGGCCACCAGGGCCAAGGAAGGAGTAGTGGTTCTGCTGGGAGTGAGACAGCAGGATGAGACAGTGACACTTCCTCCCCAGGAGCCCCTCAGCAGGGCTGGAGTGCCTGGCACAGCCCCGTGGGGCAGAGGACATAAAGCCACCGCTGCAAGGGCATGGACAGCATTTGCCGTGCTCAGCAAGCGCTGTAAAGGGTTTTACTGCCTCTGGTGGGGAAGTGCCTCGCACCTGACACTGATGGAGTCCTGAGCTGAAGTTACTTATCCACAGGGATAAATCAGGACTTGTTTCACTGAAGAGCTGGGGCTGATCTCAGAGTACAAAGGCACCGAGTGCTCCCAGGGCTCCTCTCAAGTCCGCCCTAAACCCCCAGCACAAGGTGGGCAGCACGGTGGGGGAAGTGCTGGTGCTTGCAGGGCTCAGGGGCTGCACGGCTGGAAGGGACAAAGGCTGGAGAACTGCAGCTTGCACTTCACCTGCTCTTACATGTAAACACCCAGGAGCCCTGGCCTGGCCAGGAGGAAGAGCTGCCCTTTGCACACAGAGCTCAGGAATCACACAGTCACACACTGCTTTGGGGTGGATTAAAGACCTTCGGGTTCCAGCCCCCCGCCTGGGCAGGGAAGAGGAGTCTGCCTGCTCCCACCATGCCTGGTCAATCCAAGCAAGCCAGGCTGGTCCCATCAAGTCTGGTCAGTCCCAAGCAGCCAGAATGGTCCCACCAAGCCCAACTGGGGCAGGCTGGTCCCACATAAATCCCTCTGCTCTTTAGACAAGGCTGGTTTAGGAACAAGATGGGAAATCAGGAAAGAGTAGAGTCTGAGGCTGCTTGTACCCCAGTTGCTCATTACACACCTTCAGTGTGGGCCAGAGCAGGATGACACCCAGAGGAGCTCTGCCCTCCTCCCTCCCTTCCCCATTTTGGGGCTGACACCAAACTTGCTGAAAGGCAAGTGGAAAAAGCTGAAGTGCTGAGTTGCAGCTTGAAAAACGACAGAGAGTGATTATTGCTGTCCAGGAGACAAGGATTAATACATCAGCCCAACGTGGAACTCATGTTTCAGGCAAAGTATTTTTATACAGGCAAAAATCTACATCATTGTCCTCCGCGGTTTGATTCACGGGAAAACAGTGCTGAAGAATCAAGGGAGGGAAAAAAAAGGAAAATAAAGGCTCAGAGCATACTTTATCAATTCTTGTACTGATGTACAGCAAGGTACCAGTGGCAGGAAGAAGCTGATTCTCAGGACATGTTAACAAAAAGCATCAAGCTGAGGCAGGGGATCTGTTGCTTATTTTGCCTTCTCCAAAGTGCCTCTCCTCAGACTGTCAGGAGAGGAGAGGGGAGGGAGCCAGGCCAGCACTTTGCCCAACAGGAGCAGGGGAGGAAAGGTCTGTTAAGGGCTGGCTGCTGTGCTCTCCTCAGGCAGAGTGAGGGTGATGGATGGGGAGGTTGCTGAGCATCAGGCAGGGTGCAAAAGGGCCTCAGTAACATCTATTAAAGCCATCCATTTTCCCAGGCTCATCTGGCACTCACTCTTTGTCACCACACTTGTTACCTTTCCCTGATGGTAAATGCTGGGGAACTTCAAGGTATTTGAACAGTCAGAGACGACAAATCCCTGCGAAGAAGAAAGTGTAAAACAGCAGGAGAAACATGTTGGCTTCATCCTGAGCGAGCATTAAATACACTTCCCATTTGTCTGAGGAGACACTTAATGGGAAAACGGGCTCTTTAATTGAACAGCCCGAGAGCCTCACGCAGCTGCAGATAACAAACGCTCAGCAGAAAGCCATTTTTCCAGGCAGGGATCCCGGCCTGGGTGAGGCAGGAGGGAGCATTTTTTCCAGAGAAACGGCAGCACCCGCCAGGGCTGCTGAGGACAATCCGGCGCGAGGCCGCTCCCAGCGCGGCGCTATTCCAGGGAGCAGAGAGAGGCCTGGGATCAGCGCTCAGCCCGAGGCGGGAGCACAGCACGGGGCTGCTCCTGCTGTGGTTCACAGCCAGCCCCAGCCCGGGGCTGCCAGTGCTCTGTGCCACTCGCCTGGGTCACCGCGGGCCCTGGGGGCTCCTCTGCGGGACTGCTGGCAGCTTCACACTGCTGTGTCCCTGCTCTGGTGGCACTACTGTGTCCCTGCCCTGCTCTGGTGACACTGCTGTATCCCTGCTCTGGTGGCACTGCTGTGTCCCTGCTCTGCTCTGGTGACACTGCTGTGTCCCTGCTCTGGTGGCACTACTGTGTCCCTGCCCTGCTCTGGTGACACTGCTGTATCCCTGCTCTGGTGGCACTGCTGTGTCCCTGCTCTGGTGGCACTGCTGTGTCACTGCCACCGCTCTGGTGGCACTGCTGCACCTTCTGCCAGGCCCAGCAGGCCAGGCAAGAGGCCTCTCACTGATTTTGTGATCCCTCTCATGCAGAGCTGAGGATTGCAGGGCACCTCTGTGGCCCCTCCGTGCTGGCAGCTGGGCTGGGCCCTGTGGGGACAGCACTGAGAATCCCAGAATCCCAGGGTGGTCTGGGTTGGAATGGACCTTAAAACCCATCCCATTCCACCCCTGCCATGGCAGGGACACCTTCCACTGTCCCAGGTTGCTCCAAGCCCCATCCAGCCTGGCCTGGGACACTGCCAGGGATCCAGGGGCTGCCACAGCTGCTCTGGGCACCCTGTGCCAGGGCCTGCCCACCCTCACAGCACAGAACTTCCTCCCAGTATCCCACCTAACCCTGTTCTCTTTCAGTTTGAAGCCATTCCTCCTTGTCCAGTCTCTCCAGGCCCTTGTAAATCATTCCTCTCCATCTTTCTTGTCAGCTCCCCTCAGGTATTTCCCACCAACCTCCAAGGTATGAGCTACTAACAGGGGCCAGGCAGAGCAGCTCAAAAATTACTCAAAAATGGTTAATGAACCTTATAAAATGAACTTTCCCTGACACAGGATGCCTGCTGCACATGTCCATCTGCAGTACATCAACCTTCCCATCTCCCCTCAAATCTTCCTTCCCTATGCATGATCCTTCAAACTCACCCTCCTGCAGAACAACCCCTTCCCAGTCTAAAGAGTGTCTGAGATCCTGGGATTGATCTGTACATTATTTTTCTTTATTTACAGTAAGTGTTATTCAGCCACAGGATTCAGCAATCTCTGGCCTCTGCAGGGTGTGCAGCAGAGGGTGGTGGGGCCATGACACAGCAGGGCAGGCACCTGCTTGCACTGTAATGGTGCTAATTTATAACATGCTAATTAAATGAAGAAAGCCGTTATCAAGGGAAGGGCAGAGATAAGAATGCAGTAAGAGAGGGACTGAAGGAGTCTCCTCTATTGTCAAGTCCTCTTCCCTGTGATTCCCATCGCAGCAGTCTATTAAACCCTGCCTCCAAAGCAGTGGCTTTTCCGTGCTCCCCAGGGGAGGCTGGTAAAGAACTTCCCTTATCATGTATCAAGGAATCTCCTCACTTGCAATTAAAACCTACACTTAACCAGTTTGTTCTTCATCTGTGCTTTAAATCACCTCTCCTCCACGGGGTTTATCTCCCCCCTGAACAGCACCCTCTCCTCTTCTCCACAAGAATTTATGGCTTAACGGGCTGCATGAGCATCACTTCTCTTTCCCCATATCCTTGTTTCTGTTCTCCTGTAAACCTAACTCCCCTCAGTCTGTGCAGAATCCAGCAGTGACAGGCACTTTTCCAGGTGGTGAGGACAGGAGGCACTGCTGGGGACAGCCAGGGGTCAGTGGGGCTCATCCTGCCAGGGATGCTGGAAGGAGCTGGGGCCAGCAGGGCTCAAACAGCCTCTCCAGGTTGTTTGTCTTAAAGGTGAGGGGTTTTGGGAGCTCCTTGCAGCTGCCTGTGGACAGGAGGCAGGAGGCAGCATCACACCTGAGTGCCAAAATGACACTGTGGTCACGCTGACAGGATTTAGGAGCCTTCTCCCCATCAAGTCCTGCCTCAGCTCCTCCGTGCCATGCAGGACAGTATTCCAGGGGCAGTATCTCCTAATGGTGCTGACACAGGCCTTTTGTCCATCTCTTTTAGTTTTTTCTTCCTTTTTCCCACCCTTTCCTCTCCCTTTGGTTTACTTGGAACCCAGGCACATCTTCAGCTGCCCCTGTCCGGCAGCAGGAGGGCAGCTGAAGGGTTTTCTCTCACCTCAGGGGTCTCCATCACTGATTCCCCGAGCAGCAGCACAAACAGGAGCCCTCATCAATACCAGGACACTCTCACGGTGTGTTAATTAAGTGCATTTAATTACCAAAAGAGCAGACAAATGCAGCAGGGCTGAGGCCTGAAAGGTCACCCACAGGGAGCTCCCTTCCTGGCTTGCCTGGCCCTGCTCACTGTGTTATCCCAACAACTGCTGATCCTGCAGAGGTCCCATGGCTGTCCCAGTCTGAACCAGGGCTGCCCCACTGCCAGGCTGCCAGCAAGACCAGCAGATCTCATGAGAAAACCCTGGGTTGGCAGACTGGGTGCATGGATGTGCTCAGAGGAGCCCTGATTCCTCACAGGCTTTTGATCAAACACCTTCAGGGTTCTTGACATTCCTTTCTTATCCCAGAACTGAACTGGAAAATCAGTTCCAGCCACAGACAATGAATGGCCAAGGACCAGGCCTCCCAGTCTTCCATACATCCAAGGAGAAGGCTCAAGCTGCTTGCCTGGAATCCTTTGGTACAGAAGTAGAAAAAGAAGTCATTGCCATGAGAAAAGAGGAGCTGGTGCTTTCATCCCTGCTGGGATCCCACTCTGGCTGACCCAGAGCAGCTCAGATTTTCCCAGTGGGGTGTGAGGAGTTTTCTGGGAGTCCATGAAACTCCAGGCAGGACCAGCCTGGGGAAGGGCTGTGTCTGTCAGGGACATGGCCACAGCCCAGCTGGCCACATCAGTGTAAGGACAGACAGATGTGCTCCCAAAATGTGCTCTGTCATGTCCTACCTCAAGGACTGCAGGCTCTTCATTCCCATCAAAGGCAGAAAAGTGACAGAGCACTTGGCATAGGGATTCAATAAGTCTGTTCTGCTTCTTTAACATAAGGCTGGGCACATTGTTCCCACGAACAGAGGAAGAACAATTAGCCTCAGAGAGCATTACCAGTGCACTGTAATAGGGATTTGTAGGGCAAATCGCCTTAGGAGACTCCAGTGAAGTGAGACTGGGTTTTCCAAGGAATTTGCAATGCTAATCCTGGCAGTGCCACGTCTCCAGTGATGCTGCATGGTAAGGAGGGCTGTGGGTGCCACGTAAACCAGAGTGGGGAGAGTTATTAAACATGATATCAGCCACACAGCAAATGAGTCATTCACAAATGTGAGGTAAAGGCTGAGGAAACGAAGAAAAGGGGTTTTTAAGGGGTGAGCTGCTCTCCTGGGCTCCCAGCCCTGACCTCTCTGACTTATCTTGTTTCTGCTCACTCAGAGCAGCTGTGAGTTTGATAATAAGCTGACAGGATTTGCCTGTCTTAGAAGATGTGATATTAATAAGAAGGAATATTAAATGTGTGTCATGTTGCTTTTGCTGTTGAGGGAATAAAATCCTTCCCTAAGAACCATTCTGTGCCTGTTTGGAAGGATGGACCTCATTAAGGAGCAGGTATTTAAATACCTCATCTTTACTCACCAGGTCATCCTCCACCACTGCCAAACCATGGAGCCAACAACTCCAAAATTCACTGTTTCAGTGTTTAGGGGTTTGTGTGCAACCTGCCAGAGCTGTATCCACACCATGCAGTTCCCAACAAACCCCAGCTGTGGGAATGGAGACAGAGACAGGGAAAGAATTCCCTGGGGAAGCTCCATAGTGCTGCTCGTGGTGAGCAGAATTTGGGAACTTCTGAGCTAGCTGGGAATTCTCCAACAGACCAGGTCTTCAGCAGGAAAAAAACAATTCTTCAACTCTGAAGGAACATGCAGGTGATGATCAGATTCTCATGGAAAACTGCCAGCTTCTCTGTTTTGGAGACCTGGAGGGGAGCACACACTGCCCTTTAAAAACCCTTCATTTTCCAGTGACACAAAGGTTTGTATCTCCTTGGCAGACCATGCTCATCCCTGGAAGTCTGTGCACCCTGGGATACCTGGCTCCAAGCACCAATTTCTGGATCCAGACCTCCACTTTGTTCAGCACTGGGCAGTCTCAGGAGAATCCAGTCTCAGGGCTGGATTTAACACATCCTTTAGGTCCAGCAGGATGTCAGAAACCCTGGCTGCCCCTCCCAGATCAACTCCTCTACTCCCCTTGCAAGAGCCTGGGCTCCAGGAAAGTTGGGGAGCCTTGAGAAAAGGTTTTAAAGCATAAAAAATGAAGTAGGTGGTTTAATATTTATAGAGCCACCTTACAAGAGGTTTGTCTCCTCTTAGGATGCAGCAGTTTTCTTTCTATTTTATAGTACAGATATATTTTAAGTTATTTCCAGAAAGGAGTTCCCATCTCTGGTCAGCCATAGTGGCTGTAAAGATGTCAGTCTTGATGGGCTTTCCCTGGCAATTTTAACCAGCAATAGTTTCCACAAATCAATCCAAACCCCTTTGAAATCAATTGGCATTCACTTTAATGTCATTTTGATCCTTCCTTAAAGAGCAAATTAAGTTTTACAATTACAAGGAAAAGCTGTCCTCTTCCACCCCACTGTTTGCTTCCCTCTTGTCCTTCCACACACAGAACTGGAGCCATCCAAGCAGTGTTAATTATTTGGTTTTATGTATTCCCTCATCCCTCCCCTGCGTTAGCAGGGAATTGTATTTAAATGGTATTTGCTGCAGCTCTGTTATCACAACTGTGCTGGGAAGCAATTTGGCTTCCAGAGGCGTCCTGAGAAGCAATTTCTGGCTCCTCACCAGTGGCTGGTGCCTTGGCTCTGCTCGTTCTTTACCCCACTAATGTCTGCAGCTGAAATAGGAACGAGCATGCGCCCACAGACATCCCCAGCTGCTCACTGGAGATTCATGAACCAGGAAATGCTCCCAGTTTGCCAAGCAGATGAATTGGAATGGGCACACAGGAGTTCACCCCATAAACTGGGTAATAACTGCGCTGGTTATGGTGCTCCCTGCAGTAAATGCCCCCAGTTTGCTGCCACATGGAAACAGCTCCACCCTCTCACTGCATCTGTGCTGCAGGATGGAGCTCCAGGCACTGGGGACACAGAGGGCTGGTCTGGGTTGCAGCTCCAATGGCCACTTGTGCTGGTCCTTTCAAAGCCCTGTCATTTGTGGGGGCTCTTTAATCAGAGCAGCAGCTCAACCTCCTCTGGGCCAGCCCCACTTCCCATCCACCCAGGATCCCCAGCTGAGATAAAAATACCCACAATGGTGCTCACAATTTCAGTTCCCATCCATTTTTGGAAGAGTCTTCTCCTTGTGTGGGATGTCAAATCAGAAAATTGGGCTCTCTGAGTGTCCTTCTCCACAAAGGAACAGTGCAGGCAATGCCTGAATGCAGCTGATAACCTTGTGATCCTTCCTCTCCTTTTAGCAACAGAAAATATTTGTAGATCCCAAACCACTGCGTAGGAAGACAGAACAGAGCTAAGAGCTGTAATTTTCAAGGACGTGCTCTCCAAAGCTGTGCAATGCAGCCACCCATCAGTACCTCCCTGCAAAGGAAGGAGGCACCAAACCCGTGGCTTTTTTCCTTTCTGTTTTCCTCCAGCTTGCAGTGGAGCATCACACAGCTGAGAACAGTGGGTGGCACCGGCCTGGCCTCACATCTCAGGCTTGGCAGCGTGTCCTAGATGAGCTCCATGCAGACATGTGGCCAGACACCACTTGGAATCAGGAAAAAAAATAGTCCATGAAATTGCCTTTGAAAATGGTCTTCACTGCTGCAGAATTTCAGCTCCCCTGATTCATGAAGCAACCCTGGCTCACTGCTGTCTCCCCATTAAAACCTGGCTGGGTTCATGCAGCTGTGGGGCAGGAGAAACAGAAAGCAAAGCACAGAAGAGGGAAATAAATCCAGGCAGATCCACCTCAGCCCTGCTCTCATCCATCATCCATTGCACCAGGCAGACTCCACTGTAGAGCACTGAGCCAAAGCCATGTTTCACCGGGAATTCCTGCTCCTAAAATCTGGAAGGTGAGAAATAAACACCAGTTATAGAAAGCCAAGGCAGAGACACAGAAAAAGGGAGGAGAGGAGAGCGTGGCTTGAGGTGTGAGGGAAAAATGGGAGAAGAAAAAGTTTCCTCTTCCCAAATAACAAGCGGTGGAGTTTTGAACCAGTCATTTTCTCCTTCTCACTGGTAACTCTGCAGGTTTACAAAGCTTCATTTCCTGACTACTGATGTGGTTTCTCACACTGGAAGTTGGGTTGAGGGCACCAAGAAAGAAAACCAGGGACAAAGGCAGTGCTGGAGGGAGCGCTCAGACTGCAGGCAGGGTGTGTGCATCACATTGTCCCTGATCCCCCCTGAGCTGCTCCTCCTTCCTTGGCAGCCACTCAAAGACGGACAAGATCCCACAAGGGCCTTTCTAAAACCACCATGGAGATGGGTTTTCCAGATCAGCTGGATAAGGACAGGGTAGGTGAGCACAGCTTTCCATGGAGGCACAGCAAACATCAACCTCTGCCCTGTCCTGAGGGCACCTCAATGACCCAAAGGGTCAGAACAGCTCCTCAGTGACCCTGCTGTGCTCTGGACATGCCAGGTGCCTCAGCAGGGCTGTGAGGGACACCAGCAGAGCTCTCTGCACTCCACAGCACTGGCAGCTCTGTCCAACGAGCTTTATTTGAATAATGTTTCATTTAATCTGCAAGGAAATGTGTAATTTTGATGTGGAGTACTGACACTGATGAAATGGGGAAAACTTTCCAAATGAAAATGATTTAAAAAATGCAAAATCTCCAATCTTTGAACACACAAGAATGACATTGTCACCCTGAGGGATTTCCTTCATCCCACTTTATTTTCCTGCTAATATTCCTCTTTTAAAGCCACAACTCAGATCACAGAACATTTCAGTGTTGCCAAATGTGAATTCTTTAGCAGGAAAAGGTTTTTAATCAAGAAGGAGGGGCTCTTCAGGTGGGACATCCCAGTCTCCTGCAATGTTTCCTGGCAAAGCAGCTCCCTTGCTCGTGCTGAACACACTTCTGACTGCAACATATGCTGAAAACCTCCCCCCTCGAGCTCCTCGGGTGTCACCACCTCCAGACAGTGTGAGGTGATGTTGGAGGTGAAATCCTGGTTCCCTGCACTCAGTGAGAAGCCAGCTGGGTAATACAGCCACGCTTTCTCTATTTCTCCCACTGCAAAGGCACTCAAGAACCACAGCTTTCCTTCTAAAAATAAATAGTTAAATAAAAATATGTTTCTAGGCCAGATGAGAGGCTCTAAAGAACATTTTTCAACAAAACAAGCATTGTGTCATGTGACACCAAGGCCACATATTTTTTACAGGGCCTCTCAGGGATTTTTCCAAGGTTGGCTCAGTATCGTCTTTGCACAAGAGAACAGGAGCAGCCCCCTGCAGCTCATCCCAAGGAAATGAGGGCAGTGGTAAGGAATGAGGGAAATAGCTGAAAAGCCAGGGGGAAACGCAGTGACAGGCTGGTGACTTTGAAACTGGGCTTTCCCTTTGGAAAACCCTTCTTATGGTGTACCCTGCACATTAATAGTGCATTAATCCTTTAGGAATTACTTGATTATTTGCCATCAGACTTTAGGCTGGTGGCTCCAAAGGGCACATCAGCTGCACAGTGACCTTTACAATGAGCTTCAAACCTTGGTATTCCAAACCTCTACCACTGAAAACCCCAACCACACAGATTCATAAAATGGTTTGGGTTGGAAGGGACCTTAAAGCTCATCCCATTCCACCCCTGCCAAGGGCAGGGACACCTTCCACTGTCCCAGGCTGCTCCAAGCCCTGTCCAACCTGGCCTGGGACAGTGCTCAGAGCTGGTCCAGCCTCACCTCAAGTCCTGGGAGCAGTTTTGGGTGCCACAGAATAAAAAAAGATCTAAAGCCATTAGAGAGTGTCCAAAGGAGGGACACAAGGATGGTGAAGGACCTTGAGGGGAAGCCATATGAGGAGTGGCTGAGGGCACTTGGTCTGTTCATCTGAAGGAGACTGAGGGGAGACCTCATTGCAGTTACAACTTCCTTGTGAGGGGAAGAGAAGAGGGCACTGATCTCTTCTCTGTGACCAGGAACAGGAGCCAGGAAATGGCTGGAGCTGTGCCAGGAGGGTCAGGCTGGATCTCAGGGAAAGGCTCTTCCCCAGAGGGTGCTGGCACTGCCCAGGCTCCCCAGGGAATGGGCACGGCCCCGAGGCTGCCAGAGCTCCAGGAGCGTTTGGACAGCGCTGCCAGGGATGGGCAGGGTGGGGTTGTTGGGGTGTCAGTGCAGGGCCAGGGGCTGGGCTGGCTGATCCTGGGGGTCCCTCCCAGCTCAGGCTGTTCTGTGGGTCCGTGCGGACTGCGCTGAGGGGCGCCCTGGGCTGGCAGCAGAGGGCGCTNCTTGCCAGGAATAGGGCAATCCACAGCTTCCCTGGACACCTACACTGATCTCCCCGCTACACTCCAGGATGATCACACTACTCTGAACCCCACTTTAATTTGTGTATTAGAAAGTTACACATAGAAATTCCTGTCCTGGGCTGAGCCCTTGGCAAATGTTTCATGATACTCCAAGTCTTGCCCCGTGTGTAATCCTCATGGTCACTGCAATTTGGTACAGCTTCCTTTCCTGTTTTCAGCCCACGGGAAGAACTCTCCCAAAGGAGAACCTGTTCCCTTTCCAAGCAGAATGCTGCCTTTGTACAGTAGGAACATTTTCACTATTATCCATCATTTGCAGCAAACATCATTTTTGTAAAAGCTCAGCAACAATATAAATGTGCAGGAGGCACAAATACAGATGCACCATTATTGAAATTGTTCCTCCTTGCAGTTCTTGTGCCTGCCCAGTTCCATTTCTAAACTTGCTATTTGCTTTCTTTTCTTTGGCATATTTTCCAACCATGCCAGCTTGAGCCCAGAACCTCAAAAATAACCAAAAAATGATCAGTAATTTTGGACGAGAAAGGAAAAGAAAAAGAAACCACACAGGAAGTTCAAAGTTTGAACGCTGGTGAAAATGCAGGGTTTTTTCTTGTTTTATGGAAATAATTTGTGACATGGCTATTTTAAAGGAATTTGATATTCAGGCTTCAAAGGCTTTTCATGGAATCACAGAATAGTGGGGGGGTGTTTGTTGGAAGATGCTTTGCTTTGTGCAGAGTAATATTCCAGGTAAACTGTATCACCTGCTGCTGGCTTTGTGCCCACCACGGCACACCTGAGGTGCTGTGAACCACATTCCCCAGCAGCTGCTCCATCCCATCCCACTGCCTGCTGGGCCTTTGCTGGAAATCCATGGAAGTAAAAGCAGAAATGTTCCTGCAGAGATAAGGGTGCTGAGTACAGGCTGCTTTATTCCCCCTGAAATGAACACCTGGATCCTCCTCCCACATCTTCTCTGCCTGGAGCTCCCTTTTTTCCAGCTGCTACTAGCACAGCTGGATCTGAGAGCAAGCAAGACCTGGGCATTCCAGCAGATCCAGGTGTGTGTTCCACCAGCCCTGTCTGCCCCATCCATGACCATCAACACCTCATGGAATCATGGAATCACAGCAGCAGCCACCCTCAGGCTCTAAAATGCATTCAGAAGAATAAATTCCTAGTAAGAATAAATCCATAATAAGGATAAATGCAATTTTCTCCACGAAATAGCAGCAGAGCTGGGCATTGCCAGGGGAAAACATCCCAGTCACACCTGCACAAACAGGTTCAGGTGTCCTTAGAGAGATCTATGTGCCAGCCTGGGATTGTTGGAAGGAGTCACCTGGCTTCTGCAAGGGAACATCAACCCTCACTCTGACCATGATTACTGAAATCCAACCTAAAGAAAACTCTTCCCTAGTGAAAAAAAAAAAAAAAAAAAAAAAAAAAAAAAAAAAGAAAATAAAGGGTATACACCAGGTGCTTTCAGTTACACAGAAAAAAAAGAAAGAAATTTTGACTATAAAGTCAAATAACACTTTTGACTCAAATGTCAAAAATGTTAAGAATACAACCCTACAAAACAGAACAACAATAAACTTTCTTTTGTTAAAACATAAACATAGATGTAAAGATTTTTTTAAAATGTGTTATATAAATCTATCTGATCACTCAAAGTCATTCATAAAAACATACAACTCAAAGGAAGTGTATCAAAAATAAGAATAAATAACAGAACTTAACTAGATTAATTATTTAGTAGAAGATTATTTATTTAGTAGCAGATAAAATGTAACACTATAGTTAAAAACCAACAACAAAACAAAAACAGTTGAAAAGCAGCAGAATGCACCATGGCCTGAAGTTGCCAAGTGGCCACAGCCATCATTCCAGGCCCCAGGGCTGGCTGGGGAGCAGGGAAATCCAGCCAGGCCTGAATTCCCCTGCCTGGGTGAGGGGACAGCACGGCCACCCGTGCCACCTGTGCTGCTGTAGGTGTGGCTGGTGCCACCCCCGGCCAAGGGCACACCTGGTGAGAGCCCCCCTGCAGCTCCGATAAACAGCTCTGCAAAATCAGCAGGGCACTTGCTTTGGATGGGAGATCTTGTAAGAGAAGGGGTGTGACCTCAGCAGTGTCCCTTCCACGGGGAGATCCAGGCTGCAATGGCTCTGCAGCGATGGATCCAGGGCTGGATCAAGCACTGGATTGTTGCATTACAGCAGGAGGAATTTGGGAAGCAAATCACCATCTACCCTAATGCCTGATCTTATCTCCAAGGCTGTTTTGGTTCCATCTGAGGGCTGCAGGCTCAGAAATCAAACATTGTGCCACAGGTACCTCCGTGCCACTCAGTGTTATGAATGGATGGGGGGGTTTGGATAAATTCCTGCCCTTTGCCCAGGCCTCTGGCAGCAGGCAGTAGCTTTGCTGAGGTGGCCAGCACCCCAAAACCCACTCTGGTTCACAAGTTTTTAATAATGGCTGATTCGGTCCATTATAGAATGAATTATTTACTTAACAGACACAAAACTGAAATAAGACTTAAAACAAACTAATATTACACAGGAGTGAGGACAAATAGAAACTACTAGTAGGTATATACAGCGCCAGGTTAAAGGTAAATTAGTTGTACAGCTAGCAAAGAAATAATCTAATTTAGGATCTAGTGTTTCTTACGAACCAGTTTGTGCTGGAGCACACATCCAGATCCTTTCCCTCCATCCCCAGAGAAGTAACCACAGATTTGTGTCCAGAATCCGGGGAGAAATCCCAAACTTTCAGGGTGCGTGTAAGAGGCACCTCCATGATTACTTGTGTGCCTTTTATAGTTTGTGAAAGAGTCTCTCAGTCAAGAATATCTCTTTTATCTCTTCCCACATGTGCTCTCCAGACTAAGACGTTGACTCTTAGCTAGAGCCCTTTTGGCACCAGAGTTGGGCCTTGCTGGGCCTTTAACCCTGAGTTATCTCTTCCATATCTGCCCCAACCATCAGCCAGCCCCAGCCACAGAGCTGGCAGAGGCTCTGGGACTCTGGGAGACGCTTGTTCAAACTTCCTCCAAGCCGTTCATTTCCTGGCCTCTCAGTCTTGTGGAGCGCCGTGACCTTCCTGAGGAAGCGTCTTGGAAAACACACCTCGGGGACACAGGCACCTCTGTGCTCACACCCTCGGGACACAGACACCTCTGTGCTCACACCCTGGGGACACGGGCACCTCTGTGCTCACACCCTGGGGACACGGGCACCTCTGTGCTCACACCCTGGGGACACAGGCACCTCTGTGCTCACACCCTGGGGACACGGGCACCTCTGTGCTCACACCCTGGGGACACGGGCACCTCTGTGCTCACAGCTCAGGGGCACAGGCACCTCTGTGCTCACACCCTGGGGACACAGACACCTCTGTGCTCACACCTTGGGGACACAGGCACCTCTGTGCTCACACCCTGGGGACAGAGGCACCTCTGTGCTCACACCCTGGGGACACAGACACCTCTGTGCTCACACC
>VWZP01005656.1:427895-528217 GCA_013396995.1 Dicaeum eximium
TGTGGGTTTCAAGGAAAAGTTTTTAGAGATTTTTCCCAAGCTGCTCACCCACTGACAGCAGGGGTCTATATAGGGATTGTGGGGGCGGGGCAGAACACCAGGGCCAATGGGAGGAGGGCACAGGGGTGGAGTGAGGGGGAAGGGCCAATGGGATACATTAAATCTGCATGTCACAGCAAGGCATGCTGGGAGGAGCCTTTTTGCTCACCCTAACAGGGTCATTATCCCTTGAGGGGTTTTCCCTCCTCAGGAAAACTGTGGACTTCTTCCCCGTTGGCCCAGCAGCCTCTGCAGTGGAGCGCTGGGGAGAAGTTTCTGTCCAGCAGGAGCAGCTCTTTGGGAGCAGCCACCCCACAGCAGCCTCTGAGTGTGCCCCAGGCACAGAGGGTCCCACCTGAGTGCCAGGGGCCACCTGAGGGATTCAAGTGCCTCATGGACAACCATTTCAGGGCTCTCTGTGCACCAATGCTCCGTTCTATGTTCCTTGAATGTAATTTAATTATTGAATTCCCAATCCAAGTCACCCACAAGCCAAGTAACCTCAGTGAGTGGCACAAAACCAACACTGAACTGAGCAGCTGTGCTGAATTCCCTTGGTAGCAAGACATTGCAGGAAAAAAAATCACCAGAGCTTTAGCAAGGTGACATTAGGATAATAGGAAATTCTTTCATTACATTAGCAAATTATAGTAATCGTGCCTGGCATGCCTTTAAATAAAGCTTGTACAGCAGCTTTATATATCAATAAATAATAATAAGCATCTTCAAGCATTAGTGGACACAGCCCACTTTATTGAAAAGTGGCAATAGCTGCCTAATTTAACCCTAATAATCTCTCATTTTACAGCAGAAAAATCAGCATCAAGAGCAGCCAGTCACACTTGGCCTGTCACAGGGTTTTTGTCTTTGTTTCCAAAAAAGGGTTTCTTCCATCTTATCCACTTTCATCAGTTTTTTGCCTCTCTTTTCTCCATGGACACTTGCAGAAGCTTCAGTCCATGAAGGGAGTCCCAGCAGGGCTTTTTACAATGTCAGTGAAGACAAACTGGTAATTTAGTGTAGGAACCTGGGCCTTCTGTCCCACCCTCCAGAGCAGCCCATGCTCTCAAGCCCCCGAGGTGAGCCTGAGCTGCTGGAACTGCATCTCCCAGGAGCTGGGCTGAAGAACTGAGTGGGGACAGCTGTGGAAAAACCCTCCTGACTCGCAGAGGAGCCACAGGCTGGAGCAGCGGCACAGAGGGGCAGGAGCTGAGGTCCAGCAACAAGGGACCCTGGGGTGAACCTCTGAAGCCTCGGGGAACAAGCAATAGGATGAGAGGAAATGGCCCCAAGTTGCACCAGGGAAGGTTTAGGTTGGATGTTAGGGAGAACTTCTTCACTGAAAGGGTTGGCAGAGCTGCCCAGGGCAGTGGTGAAGCCCCCATTACTGGAGGGATTTAAAAGGAGCATGGATGAGACACCTGGGGACATGGGTCATTGGTGAACACGGTGGTGGTGCTGGTTGATGGTTGAACTTCAGGATGAGTTAGAGCACACAGGTAGTAATATGCAGCAGTAGTAGTTTATCACAGGGTGAAGAATGCAGGGTTTTAGGATTTTAATATGAGAGTGAATAGGAGACAAAATGGAGGATTTTGGGTGTTGTCCCTTCTTCCTTCTTGTCCCTCTTCAGCTCCATTTTCTGTAGTACTGGTGGCACAAAGTTATTGGTTAGAGAAAGCAGCAGTGTGGAAGTTACGTGTATAGATTAGTAGAAGTTATTGGTAGAAAAGTAGGAACAAAGTAGGTGTTAGAAAGTAATTGGGTTAAACAGCTTTAAAAGGCCTTGGTTTGGGTGTTTGGGGTCCATTTTGTGCCTTGGTTTGGGTGTTTGGGGTCCATTTTGTGCCTTGGTTTGGGTGTTTGGGGTCCATTTTGTGCCTCGCTTCTCACATGCTAAGTCTGGTGTGCAGACGGTGCTGAACTTAAGAATAAACAAAAACCTGAAAACCAAGAGAAAGAGAGTCCTGCACGTTCTTCATCCTTGGCAAATAACTGAGCAGTGGGAACCCCCTCCAAGGGCCCAGGGGGTTGAGTCCCCTCTCTTGCTGGGACCAAAAAAAACCCAGCAAACTTGAAGACCAGAGAGGCCTTTTCCAACCCTGAGGACTCTATTCCATGGATTCATTCCCCTGAGGTGCCATGGCCAGCCTTGGTAGCTGTTGGTTTCTGTTCTCACCTCACGTTTCACACGACACAGGTGAGACCAGAGCCGTGTTCTCCCCGTAGCCCCCATGGCCAAACAGAACCATGGAGTCATTTAGGGTGGAAAAGAGCTCCAAGACCATCAGTTCCATCCATAACCCCCAGAGCTGGGCACAGCAGTGAGGAGGTGCAGCCCTGGCACCTCACCCATCCCCTAAGGGCCACAGGCTCGTTCCCTGCCCAGTCCCCACAGCTCGTTCCCTCCCTGGCCTTGCTGCCCACAGGGTGACACTGCTCTCCATGTCCCCAGCTCCTTCCACCCAGCCCCCAAACAGCTGGCAGAGGGTTTGGGGGGGTTCAGACACTGCAGAGTTCCAGCTCCATCACCAGCGTCCCACAAGCACCGCAGTGGGGACATCTCACCAGCCTGAGGACAGCAGAAACAACCTCTGGAAGCTGTGCTTGACACCAGGTGGGAAAACACAGCCAAGAAGGGGACATCTCAGCAAAACCCTGGCAGAGCAAATAAAACAGAGCATTTCTGCTCAGTAAATGTTCTGGTTCTCTTTATCAGCAGCTTAAAATAGACGTCAGTGTTGTTCAGCTTTGGGGTTGGGTTGTTGGGGTTTTTAAAGGCTGCAATCAGCCTTATTTAAATTGGTTTGGTCTTTTGCCTCGTGGCATCACCTGGAAACTTGTTCTGTAATGTGGGGGATGATTTTATGGGAGATGTATGGGCAGACACCTTGGATTCTTTTGGTTTTCATTAATTTGATTCCTTCCAGGCAAGAAAAGGCTGTAATAATGTGATAAAACGAGTAAACTGGTGACATTTAATATCATAAAAGAGCACAGAGGGGAGCTCGGTGTTTTTAAGTGTCACCAGCACATTTTCGGAGATGGCCCAGCCCTGAGAATCAGGGCTCTGAAATAATTTAATCCATGCATGATAAAAGAAACCACTAGAAATAATTCACTCCTTGTCTTACTGCATATAGACTGGTTTGGGAGCTCATTATTTATTTGGCAAGTATTTAGCATAACAAATCAATTTCTAGTGACACCTCAGATGAGGTAATTTATACTGAGAGTCAAAAGAAGATGAAAAAAAGGAAGATTAAACTTTGTTATTTTAAAAGGAGCCTGGGTCCTGGTGTCTGTCCAGGGCTGGCAGCAGGCAGGACAGGGGTGTGACACTGCCTGGGGTGGCAATGCCCCTGCCCAGCTCTGCCTGCCCTCCACCAGAACAGGGACAAGCAGCCCAGCTGTGCTCCAGGGGGTTGGCCTGGATGGCAGAAACAGCAATGAGTGGAGCTGTAGATCCCCATGGGAATCCTGGACTCCTCTTAGGACACCCTCTGGTTCCCCTGGTGCCTCACACACCCGGACAGGGCCCTCTGGACACACCTGCCAGGGAAAAAGCAGAAACATAAGGTAGGAAGATGAACATTCCCTCAACCTGCATCATGTGCCATGTCCTGTCCTGCTCCTGGTGGCTGGAATTCAGATGAACAAAAATGCCCTTCCACAAGCATAAGGTGGGTTCTGGAAAAGTTTAAAGGAGACTAAAAGGCTCTGCACAAAGCAAAATTCAGATGTTTTCTGTGTTTGGCTCAGTAGGGCAGGAGAGGCATCATTTCTCAAGCACAGACCCCAGCCAGACTTTTGGATAAGCTTGTGCAGAGCCGTGGCACAGGGAGGGGAGAGGATGAGCCAAAGACTTCCCTGGAGGGCTCAGCCTGGAGAAAAGGAGGCTCAGGGGGCCCTTGTGGCTCTGCACAGCTCCTGCCAGGAGGGGACAGCCGGGGGGGTCGGGCTCTGCTCCCAGGGAACAGGGACAGGAGGAGAGGGAATGGCCTCAGGCTGGGCCAGGGGAGCCTCAGGGTGGATATTGGGAAAAAATTATTCATTGGAGAGCAGTTAAATATTGGCACAGGCTGCCAAGGGCAGTAGTGGGGTCACCAGCCCTGGAAATATTCGGGAAACAAGTAGATGTGGCATTTGACAATGTGGTTTAGTTGACAAGGTGCTGATCAGTCAAAGGTTGGGCTTTATGATCCTGGAGGTTTTCTCCAACCCTAATGATTCTGGAATTTAAAAGTAGCAGCGAATCCATCTGAGTTTCACTGGCTTCTGCTGCTGCTTACAGACCAAAGTCTTTGAAACTAGAACTTTTCTATGGAATTTTTTTTGTTGTTGTTTTGGTTGATGTATTCCAATTTAAAAGTGGAACACTCCAAAATAAGATGAAATTTCTTACGAGGGGTCACAGAAAACTTGCTGGTGAAAAAAAATGCTTTTCCAAAGCCAGTGGCAGCTGTTTAAGTTTGAATTGCTAAAAGAAACAGGTTAATTTTCTGTTTTCTTTGCTGAGTTTTCTTTTCTCTTATGTTTCAGTTTCAAACAAGGAAAAAAACCCCCAACAGTGTCTGTCTGGCTTCAGGCACATCTGGGAATTCACAGCCAACTGCAGGGTGCCCTTTGCCCAAAGATATTTATGGAATAATAGTGCTGGGGAGCCAAGAGCACAGAGCATGGCTCTTCTCTCTGCCCCCACCTCCTGCTCTGCACCACCAGGTGACACCTTAACAACCACCTGGAGGTGTTCAGCCATGGAAAACCTCCACATTGATTTCCTTGTCCTGTGTGGAACCTCACAGCACCCAGAGCCATTTCCAGTATCCTGTTACAGCATTAAAAATGCAGTTTACTGTCTGCACCTGACAGAGCACCCAAATCCAGGGCCAGAGCAGCCCAAAGTGGGCAGGTGAAGCAGAAAAGGAGCTATTTTTGTGTAAATACACTGCTTAGTCTGGTGGGTCCCACTGAAATGAGTAAGGGGAAGTTTACCTAGGTCTGCTCAAACTGGGGGGTAAGTCCTGAACTTTCTGGCTCTAACTGGAATATGGTTGGTGCTAATTTTGCCAGAAAAGTTGATTGTAGAAGTGAAAGGAGCACCAAGAGGCATCTGGCACCCACTTCTTCTCGTGGGTTCACCTGCCTTGGAAAGCATCCATCGCTCCCTCTAAAATCCAGCCACACTTTTTGTTTTGCTGAACACCCCAGGTACCACAGACATTATTTTCTGAGGTTTTGGGGTTTTCTCATTGTGAAGCCTCAGAGTGATGCACTGCAGGATGTCCACACCACAGACAGAGCTGGTGTACTCAAGGTAATGTTGATTTTAATTCTCTCTCTGTAAAGGACACCTAAAACCATTTCCAAACTGAGATTAAATCTCAATGTGAACAGCTCTGAATCTGGATGAACTTCATTCCTGCAACAGAAATTGCTTTTGGCCCTTCATTATCAGATTAAATTGCTGCCCCTGCTTGATTAAGCCATGAACCCCATACAGACACAACTTGACTGCCACAATTCCCAGCATGTTTTAGGAATCTTGGGCAGAAATTTGCATCGATTATAGAATCCTGGAATGGTTTGGATTGGAAGGGACCTTAAAGCTCATCTCATTCCACCCCCTGCCATGGGCAGGAACACCTTCCACTAGACCAGGGTGCTCAGAGCTCCATCCAACCTGGCCTTGGACACTTCCATGGACTGAGCATCCATTTTCCAGATCCAGATGTCACCGGGTGTCTTGGTGGACTACAGAACCATGTACCCCAAAAGGAAGATCCCCCCCAGCCCATGGGAACAAGCTCCTCAGGGCAGACAGTCACCACCAGCTGGCAGTGGGACACTTCCAGGTCCTGTAGGATAGCAGGGAGGGGGGATGTGTGTGCACCCAAAATGTGTGCATCCTCACCTTCTACATATTTGCATCCAGCAGTTAATTAACAGCCATTAAAGCTCTGCAAACATTTAAACAGACTTTAAATAGCCATGAAAACACAATTGCCATGGAAAGCATGCCCATGGAATTAATGTAATTAAGTGCCAATTCCAGAGCCTATGCAGAGGCACACGCAGCTCCCCCGGCCCCTCCTGCCCACACAAACTCACTCCAGAATTCCTCATTCCACAGTTTCGGAGGGATGGCTCAGTGGTGGCAGCCAGCCCAGGCTGGGGACTGGGGGGTCATCACAGTGCAGTTGTTGGTACAAAATAATTGCATTTGCTTTTTTAATTGCTGTAGGGAAGGGGTAGTTCGGTTCCTGAATCTCTGTCTCTGCTTGACTTGGCCTATTTACCTGCTTTTCATCTGCTCCAGGTCAGACCCGTCGGGTTCAGTGTCCCAGGTGTCAGGGCTGGGCAGCAGCCAGGCTGAGAGGGCTGTGAGCAGGGTTTGGGAAGGGCTGGGCCAGGCTGAGAGGGCTGTGAGCAGGGTTTGGGAAGGGCTGGGCCAGGCTGAGAGAGGTGTGAGCAGGGTTTGGGAAGGGCTGGGCCAGGCTGAGAGGGCTCTGAGCAGGGTTTGGGAAGGGCTGGGCAGCAGCCAGGCTGAGGGGGATGTGAGTGTAGGTGACATGGCACAAAGTGAAGAGCCAGTGCCCAGAAGAAGCCATGGTGGCCCAGAGGAGCATTGGAGCAGTTCCCTGCTCCTCGTGGATCAGGGATGAGCCTCCTCTCCCACTCCCAGGGCTGCCACCCTCCCCTGTTCTCACTCTTTTCCCCTCTGCTGCTTCCTCCTTAACCAGGAGTTGGTGATTTCCTGCTCCTGCCCTCCTTGGTAAGGACTCCAGGCTCCTCCACAGGGTTTCAAAGCCCCAAATCCTGGGAAAACACCTGTCTGGCTTAGTGGTCTCTCTTTAAATGAGGGTGGTTTATTGATGTCTCCAATATCTGCATCACAGAAGGGGAAGACTCCAGATTTTTCCAACAAATCTCAGGCAAAATACACCCCGCAGTTTTTTTAGAGAAGATTCTCCAAGTCAGAGAAATGCAGAGCTGGGACTGGAGCAATCCCAGCCCTGCACACAGAGAGAAAACCCGGGCAGTAACACAGTGACATGTGTTTAACCTCACAACAGGTGGTGTTAGCCGGACTGTTCTTTCCAAAGGCAAAAATCCAGGAGGAAAAGCAAATTCAGGGAAGTGCTGGTGTGACTGTGCCCTCGAGAGACAGCCCCGAGCCAGAGAAACACCAACGACAGCAGGAAAACTTCTCCAGCAGCACATTCCTGTTGGGAAGGGCTGACCCCTCTGCTCCTGTCGCTGCAGGTTCACTCAGGGCTCCTGCTCGTCCAACTTGCCAAAATCACTTCATGCAAGGTTGCTGAACATCCCCCAGCAGGAAAAACTTGTGCTTATCACTACCTTGGCTTAAGTTCAGACACAAGACCCGGGGGACAACAGCATCAGCTGTAACTAGCTCGAGTGAAATAAATTCAAGCCTGAATCTCATTGTTAGTCATCTGGATCATCCAATTCCCCTCAGCTCTGCAGACAAATCAATCTCCCAAAGCCCTGGTAACCTCTGGCAGGGAGGGTAAGGAGGTCTGGAGAGCTCTCCCGTGCCATTATCCCTTTGAATCTGTCTGGGATTAAATGAACCTCTCCAATAATACTTCTGAGCACTCTGTCTCTGCATTAAGCCCTCTGCTATTTTCTCACACACGTGTTTATTTGTTTAGTCCTCTAAATTCAGAACACAAACTTCTGCCTTGGCTCATCCTGTGTCCCCATACCTGGGACATGGCCATGCCAGAGTCCTGCAGAGGAGCAGAGCCAGGAGCTCTCCTGGGGCTCCATCCTGCACCTCTGACAGATTGCTGTGGTCAAAATAAGACCTAACCCAGCCCTGCAGAGCAGCTCCTGTGCCCAGGGCGCCACATTTCCTGATAAAGACAAGAAATGGCTGTGAGCAATCTGTTCCAATGCCAGAATTTCCCTTTTTTGCATGGAGCACGTGGTCACCCCCAGCCCTGCCCTTCCCTCCCCAGTGCCTCTGCCTGTGCAGGTAGCCCAGGGTGGCTGCAGGGCACCAGGGCCTGCCCAGAGCAGGCAGAGGAGAGCCAGGCCATGGACCTGAACCGGAGAGGAGGCTCAGCTGGACAGCCACCAGCCTGTGTGTACATCCTAATTAATCATACCAGGTGGGGATAATTAATAATAACTGATGGTGTGACTCCCAGAGGAGTCTGTACATTCCCTGGATCTGACCATGCCTCCCCCACACTACAGTTGGTACCCAGTATTATTCCAGAATAATCTGAGTCTTCCCAACACACCAGACAAGCAGCTCTGGTTTCCATCCCCCAGCTGGTCATGGGCTTCCATCCAAATTTGGATAAATCTGTCCTGTAGCAACAGGACAAGGAGTTCTAAACTAACCAGGGTTGATTTAGATAGGGAAGAAGAAGGTTTTTGCAGTGAGGGTGGTGAGGCCTGGCACAGGTTGCCCCAACAGGCAGTGGATTCCCCATCCTTGGGAACAGTCAAGGTCAGGTTGCTCTGAGCAACCTCCCAAATTTAATTTAGCTCTGCTCACTGCAAGGGGGTGGGAGAAGATGGCTCTAAAGGTCCCTCCCAAACCATTCTGATGTTCCAAATCTCCTGCACTTCCTGCTGCATGGGGGTGCAGCACAAGTGTGACTTGTCCCCACTTCAGCCCTTGTCCCTCCTCTGGAGAATCCTGGGAGCCCTCACTGGGGCCACAGGAATAATCCCACCCTCCCAAGGTTAATTAGGTAAAAGAACAACATGCAGAGGGTTATTTCCTTACAGCCTTAGTAATTTGTGTCATTAATGATGTAAAATGACACCTCATTATCCTCTGAGGAGAGGAAAGGTGCACAAGTCTGTTGAAGGCACACAACAAGGAGCAGCAGCCTTTCAAAAGGCAGCAGCGTTTATCACAATCCATTTGAAGCTGAGCTATCTGAGATGTGCAATGTTGTTTTACAAAACTCCAAATGAGTATTCCTGCAATTGTAAAACACATCAGGATCTTTGTTCTGCCTTTAATCTGTCACTTCACCTTCACAAATTTAATGAACTCGTCTAGGTTACAAAATGTTTTATTCAAGACAAAGTCTGATATTATCATTTAAGATGTAAATCCTAAACTAATAGAAGCTGAAGTTGATAATAAAACAGCAATTAATCCACATTGAGAGTAACAAAAATTAACAAACTGCTGTTCAAATATTTATAGCAGGAAAGTTCTGTTCTTTGCTCATTGATGTTGGCTGACTTTGAAAGCACAACCCCAGCTGGCTGTGGAGCAGAAGCTTCTCCTGTCAGGAGCTGCCTGGCATTGGCTGTGACAGAAACAGCCCCAGTGACAGCAGCACCCACTTCCAGGGGAAATCATGAAATATCCTGAGCTGAGATGGATCCCCAGGATCAGCCAGCCCAGCCCCTGCCCTACACAGACACCCCAACAACCCCACCCTGTCCATCCCTGGCAGCGCTGTCCAAACGCTCCTGGAGCTCTGGCAGCCTTTCCATTGACCATTCCCTGGGGAACTTTCATTTCCAATGGACTCAATTTTCCTCCTGCTGTTTGCTGTCCTGAATATTTAACCTCTTCTCCATTACAGCTGGAGAGCTGGGGCAGGAGGAGCAGGGAAAGGATTCCTGAAGAGCTGTAATTCTGCAGCTGGTGGGTTCCACATCCACCTCACTGCACTTGCCTGGCCTGATTAAACATTTGCTGTGCAATGCACTCACAGCAGCTCCGTAACCCTGAGGACAGACTTCTGTGCCTTGAGTTTTGCAGACTCAGTGCAAAGAGAAACAGGCATGCACAGAGAGAAGGAAGTGTCTGTACAGCCAGGAGCTGACCCCTGGAACTCACAGCCTCATCTTGTTGAAGGAGAGGCATCAGAAACAGGTGCAGGTATTGAAGAAATGGAATTATATGAAGAACTCGACAAACTGGGAGGGTTATAAAGGGTCCAGTTTCCATCTGCAAGGCAAAACCCAAGAAGAACCTTCCTGCCCAGAGCAGTTCCTCTGTTCCTCTGCAGGGGCAGTTTCTTCCAGAAGCACTGGAGACACAAAGCTGGGAACAGCTCCTTGGGTACAGAGGCAGCTTGTGATGGCTCACACACCAGCAAGACACTGCACCATTAACAGGGAGGGGGGAGGGAGGACATGGCTCCCAAAACCCTCCCCCAATCCTCCCACCAAACCACCAGCCTCAGCTGCTCCCTGTATTCCTTTGTGCCTCCTCTTGGATATGGACCACTCAATTCAAATCTCCAAGGCATTAAAAAAATCATCTGTGCACTCCCAGCCCCTTCCCCAAACTTCTGTGGGATCAGACACATGAAAGGAATGAGAGAGGGGGGAAAAGAAGGTGAGTGCAAACATTTGCAGTGGCTGCTCACCAGTGCATGCAGCCATCTCACCCCCATCACTGCTCCCAAGCCAAAGTTAAAATTAAAGCTGGCATGTCACTCTGCAGCCAGATGTGTTTCATAATGCATGGGCAGGGTATATTTTATTAATTCTGTTTTTTTGTAGATCTCTGTTTGCATAAGTTTCATCCTCCCATGAAGCCGCCTGGCTCTGTGTGTTGTGTGTTGTTTTTTTAATTTATATTTTTCTCCCATTGGGATGCTCTTACAGGCTAGTGGGGCAATCTGAGCAGGTCCCACAGTGGGAGAAAGGGAAGAGAGTCCCAAGAATCAGGCAGAGAATGTTGTTCTTGACATTGTATGGGGCTTTTAAGCACAGTCACCTCGACCAGGCAGCAGTTTACAGCGTTCCCTCGACACCAACCTAAACCTGTTCTGGGACATTTAATATTTTCCTTCAATAAGGCTTTTGGAAGTGTCATTTGCTTATGGGATCTAGCTGGTGAAGGGGAAACAGGGAGCAGGGAGCTTTCAGTGCTCTCTGTGTTGGCAGCCGTGTGATAAAACCTCATTCCATCCTCTGGGGAACACATCCACGATCCAGGCAGCCAGGAGGGGCTGGAAAATCTGCTGGGATCAAGGGAGAGAATTTGGGTGGTGCTCCAGCCCCACGTGTCCCACTCCTGCTGCTCCAGGCCCTGGTGTGCCCAGGTGAGAACCCACACGGAGAATCCCAGCCTGTCCCCGGGGCAGCTCCACCTTTTCCTGCTTGTTCTCACAGGTTTTCTCTGGCTCCTTCATGCAATTCCCACCACTCCAATTTACCATCAGCCTTCTCACAGCCCAGGGAAGCTGGGGCTGCCCCTGAATCCCTGAAGTGTCCAAGGCCAGGTTGGACAGGGCTTGGAGCAGCCTGGGACAGTGGAAGGTGTCCCTGCCATGGCAGGGGTGGCACTGGAGGAGCTTTAAGATCCCTTCCAACCCAAACCAGTCCAGAATTCTGTGAATTCTGTTTTTTAAGTCTTGGTGAGAAAGATGGGGAAGTACCTCCATACATCTGATGCACCACAAATCTCCTTTTTGGTGTTGAATGACACAGATCTAAAATATGTGGGCAAAATGGAAAAGGAAAAAAGCAGTAATTACAAAGGAATGATAAATGAATGAAGCAGCACAAGCAGAAAGTTCACACAGAAATATATGTATTTTTTCTTCTCTGGAAGTCTGTACATAAAAGGAGTCTTGAAAATAGAGTTTCTGAAATGAGCTGTTTACAAAACTCAGTTTTTCCTGCTAAAACCAACTTCTCAGGGAATGTTCTGGATACCACACATTGCTGGGGAGCACAATGGCTGCAACACTGGAGATTTAACCATGTTCCTACACTCTCTCAAACACAAGTGCAGCGAGTCAGGAGCACCAACAACCCAATGCCAATGACAGGAATAAATAAAACAGACTGAACATAGCATTAATTAAACTTCCAGACTAGTTCATGCAGTGAAATCAATGTCTGCTGTGCAGATAAATTTCAGCTGAGCAAGAAATAGTGGGGTGAAGTGGCAGCAGGTTCCAGAAATCCATAATCCCCCATGCCATCCTGTCCTTTCCCCAAAAAATGCTTGTAGTGGATGGAAAAAATGAAAATACAGCTGTACCTGCCTTCACCCCTGCGTGAGTCAGGGTGGGGAAATGTCCCTTTCTGTCACAGTACCATCAAATTCTGGCCCTGAGCAGTCACAGGCTGCTCTAATATTTGTTTTGCCAGTGTTTCTGGGATATTTTTAATGCTATATTTTAAATGCTGCTGAAATATCCAGGCAGCAGCAGCAAGAAAAGGCAAAGGAAAACATCATCATTCACTGCTGTGAGCAGCACACACTCCTCAACGTCCTCATTTTCAAGGCTGAACCGACATTTTTCCTGATTTTTTTTTTTAATGCAAAAAGCTATTAACTATGCTGCTATTTCACATTTAATATCAAAGAGCAAGTCTCACTCAAGCCAAGATTGTTTCTGATCTCCAGTGCCGGCTTCTTCTGTATTCCTTCACTTAATAAATTTCTGATGGGAAATACACAGGTAACCAAGTGTATTTACTAGCAATAATTATTTTTGAGTTACAGAAAAAATAAAACAAACAAATAAAAAATCCAAGATAAAATTCTGATTGTAAAGGGTAAATTAATATTCAATATTCCCAGGGGGAAAAAAAGTGAGGAAAAAAAAAAAGCGCTGCTTCTGCACAGGTCCATAGAAGAAAACTTGTCAAGAAAAGAGATTTGTTCAGAATTCAGCCATTTTTGCTATCAAATCCTGTGCTAGAAGATCCTTCCCAAAGGCTGAATCACCCATCCAGCCACTGGAATTTCACTTCTAGGTTTAAATAAAACCTTCTCTGCACTCTGCAGTGCTCCAGCATTCTTCACATGGAGCATTTTCAGTGCCTTGGCATTTAACCTATTTTTATTGTTACCTGCTCACAAAGGTGACCTTATCCCATGGGAACTCCGTGGGAATGGGAACATCCCCTTTCCCAGACAGCCACGTGCACACGTTCAAACCAGCAGGTTTCATTTGCTGCCAGGGCTCCTTGGGAAGGGGGAACGGGAATTAGCCAGTTCCACAGAGCTGTTTCTGTGGTGATAAATGAGAAGTATCGATCCCTGTGGCATTCCCTCTCCGAGTGTTTTTCCTGCCCTTGTTAAAGCTCCATGGCTGTGAGCACTCAGGGGGCTCTGGAGGAGCCCGAGGGGAGCACAGGTGCTGCTGGGGCTTCCACCAGCTCTGATGCTCTGAGGATTCCCAGAGGAAAATGAACACAGGATAACAGAATAGTCCAAGCAGGGAGGCACCCTGAGAGATCATCCAGCTCCTAAGTGGATGGGACAAAACCCCCTGAGCCTGGTATTTGGACCAATCTCGGGGTCAGCCCTGCTCTGCTCTCTCTGTGTTTCCTGCAGAGCACAGCCTCGTGTCCCTGTCCCTGCTGCTGGCTGGGCACAACTCCTGCAGCATCAGTGGGGCTTGGAGACAGGCAGTGGGTGGGGAGGAGAAACAGGAATCCACTCACACCCATCTGCAACTGAATCCCAGGATCCCAGAAAGGTTTGGGTGGCCAGGGACCTTAAGGCTGATCCAGTGCCACCCACCCCAGGGGCAGGGACACCTTCCACTCTGCCAGGCTGCTCCAAGCCCCGTCCAGCCTGGCTGCAGTCAGAGCTCCCATTCCCAGCTAACCCCTCCTGCCTGGCTCAGCCGAGTTAAACAATGTGCAGTCAGCCCTCGGTGGGTATTGGCTGGAGGAGATTTTAGCAGCACACAAACAACAGCATCTCCTTGCCCTCACTTTGAGCAGTTTGCCTCACTGGGCAACTGCTGGGAGGGAGGACAACCTTCCCCAGCCCACTCACTCTTCTTTTCTGATGACAGCAATTGAATCCAGTCAGCTTCATGCTCAATTTGGCATTATTTAAATGACTACAAGAGGAATAAAATGCTTGGAAATACAAATTTTCATGCACTCATGTGCTAACACACCGTGCAGATCTGACTGCTGCAAACAAAAGGCACATCTAAGTAGCAAGTGTTTATTACAGAAGTTCAACCTTCAGGATCATCTTTGCTTATTTCCAGTCCCTTTAATTTAATTGCTTTATTTCAGTTTATCCATCAGCAAAGCTGCTGAAAAGCATCTCCTAAAGAGAGTTTTATCTTTAATCTACAACTCATGTATTTCTTGATTGTCCCTTTAAATCTGTGCCCCTTCCTATAATCTCCAGAGTCTTTCTTGCCTCAAAAAGTGAAGGAAGTGATGTGAACTCACCTAATAACTGCAAGAACAAGTTGCACACCCACGTGGGGATTTGTGCAGAGCATTTAGGGCACTTTCCTGCTCAATTACACTAATTACCTGCACTGAATTAAAGAGCATCTTCATGTTTAACTGGTTTAGGATGGGGGCCCTCTGCACATCTCCTTCAGTTTCTATATATAGATATTTCCCTGGAAAGCCTCCACTAGTATTTGATGCAGGTTTTGGGGAACTAAAGCTTCCTGCAGAGGTATTTCAACATTCAATTTAGAAAATGGACTTGCCTGAAATTTTCTTTTCCTGTAGAAGAGCTGCTCTCAGTGTTTTACAGCAGGTCCCTGAGCTTGTGAGCTGAGAGCAACAAAATCTGTTAAAGTAATGAGAGTGTCCTGCACCATCAGAGAATCCCAGGATCCCTGAGGTGGGAAAAGCCCTCTGAGTCCAACCTCTAACCCAGCACTGCCAGGACCACCACTTGTCCCCAAGCGCCACATCCACGTTTTTGGAACTCTTCCAAGGACAGTGATTTCACCACTGCCCTGGGCAGCTGTGTAAGTGCCTGACCAGCCTTTCAGGGGAAAAAAAAATCCTTAATAGCCAGGCTAAACTTTCCCTGGCCCAGCCTGAGGCCGTTCCCTCTCCTCCTGTCCCTGTTCCCTGGGAGCAGAGCCCGACCCCCCCGGCTGTCCCCTCCTGTCAGGAGCTGTGCAGAGCCACAAGGGCCCCCTGAGCCTCCTTTTCTCCAGGCTGAGCCCCTTTCCCAGCTCCCTCAGCCATGCCCCATCCCAGCTGTGCTCCAGCCCCTGTGGTTCTGTTCAGTGTCCTGGCTTTGGGAGCACAGGAATAGGAACCCATTTTCTCACACTGAGACATGGAGCCAGAAGTGCTTCAAAGAAAAACGCGACTCATCCTGTCAGGGCCTTTATTGCTGAAAAAATGGAAACTTGTGGCTGCCCCATCCCTGGCAGTGTCCAAGGCCAGGCTGGATGGAGCTCTGAGCACCCTGGGATAGTGGAAGCTGTCCCTGCCCGTGGCAGGGACTGGAAGGGGATGAGCTTTAAGGTTCTTCCCTATCCAAACCATTCTGGGATCCATGACCTATCCTATGAACGTCAGAGAGTGTTTCCTCATTTGCTGCCTCCTGACTCATTCCAAGGACGATTTCTACACAAAAAGAAGATTAAATTAAATCAACCAAAATTTAAATCAACCCCCAACATCCCCATCATCCCAGCAGCAGTCTCTGGGTGTAGAGGGTCCTAATGAGGACACTTGATGAGAACCACACCAGTTCCCAATAGCAAGTGAGAAGATCAGAGCCTGAAAGCACAGGAATACAAAGGACTTGGAATAAGAGTTTTGTGCATGCAGAGGAAAAGCCTCTGAAAGGGGTGGTGTGAGCTGGGAGGACGTTGAATTCTCCAGGTCACACAACTCCTTCCCAGAGCTAAAATAAGGAACTGTAAGCAGGGCTGCCAGAACTGGCACAGGGAGTGAGGAGCAGCCACAAACCCATGGCTCAGCCAGGAGACCTCACTGTCCTGTGGGGTTTATTTCCCTTAAACTGGAAGGGGAGGTTAAAGCAGAGCACTAAAGCCCAGCCTGGCTCAGCAGCACCCTCTGGGAAGTGACACTATCGACTGCCTGCTTCTAATTTAGGTGCTGGGCTTTGTGATCCTGTTTCTCTGCTTCCCTCAACTCTTCACCCGTTCACAGAAAGCCTCATTTGGCTCCTGTTGTGAAAAGGAGAAAATGCATCCAATGAAGACAAGAAAATTAGGGACATTTTGCCAAATTTCGAGGTAGGTGTGTGGAAACTCAGTCCTTATTAAGAGCTATCAAATCCTAAATAAAAACCTCCCCAGGATCATCCACTGCCCAGACTTGTCACTGACCTCCCTTCCCCCTCAGTCCACATTTCACCTCTTTGTTTCCTCACATCTGAAACACAGCATGACAAGCAATTACATACATTTCTTTCTTCCCCAGAGTAAGAATTGCTCCCGCAGGCCAAAGGAAACTCGGAGCACACACAATATCCAGTGGTAAGGACAGACCCTGGAACTGGATCTCTTTTGCCCCATTCACCAGCAAATAGAAGAATTGTGGAAGATGGGAAGATGGAAACTTATTTGGCATTTTCAGAGAGGCCTCCCCTGGATGCTCAGGGGCTCCTGTGACCAAAGCCACACTCCACAGCTGCACTCCAGGCTGGGTGACAGAGTTTGATCCTTGCCTAAGGATTCTGAGGCTGCTGACACCTGGCATTGAAAAGCTGCTTGCACCAAAGATATCCCAAGTAATCAAAGCTTTGAATAATCTCTCACTCCCACGGTGGGGAAGTTTGGTGCCCAGCTGGCAGAGTGGTACAGCAAGGGCAAACCCCAGACCTAGGAGAAGGCATCCCTCTGACCCCAGGTGGCTCTGGAGTGTGCCTGGGAATGCAGGGTACAAACCAGCTGAACCAGGGCTCTGCAGGTATTTGGGATTTTCCTCCAGAAAGGCAGCAAGCAGAAAAGCCAGGATGAGTTCCTGATCCCTGGGGAAGCTGGAGATACTAAATGCAGTGCCAGAAGCAGAGGTGGGACCTGTCCCAGCTTTCAGCAGCTCCACAGAACTGTTTTGGCTGTGGGCTGCCAGCAAGGCAAAGCACTTTTTTTGCCACAGGATTCCTGAAAAAAAAAAAAAAAAAGAGAGAGAGAGAGGGAGAAAAAGCAATTTCCATGACAACACAATGGGATGAGAGGAAATCCTGATTTTCATGGAGAATGGTGCACACAAAAAAATTAGGGTAATGTTATAAGAAACACCCTATTCAAACCCAAATCCCCTTTCAGAAGGAGCAGACGGGGTGAACTCGGCAATTTTGTCTCCAATCATTCACATGATGAGCCCCAGCTCCTCCTCTGCAGAAACATGATTAGCCCATATATCCACAGGCACAAAGCCCTGCAGTGAATGAGGGTCTCATGGCAAGCACATGGAACAATCCATTCCTCCCACAACAGTGACAAAAAAAAGATAATTCCACCTCATTGCCGACATGGCTTTTTGGCCTGGCTGCAATAAAGCTGTAACAGTTGTAATGGCGTGGGCACACAAAGGATCCTTTGTGGAATTACAAACTTTTGAGGAATCAGGCATTTCACTGCATAAATCTGCCTGGCTTTTATTTCAGGGACATAGACTGTGACCCAGGACAGGCAGCACACACAGCCCAAGGGAAAGCCTTTTCCAGAGGAACTGACTCAGTGGGAAAAGGGACCCTGGCCACAATTCAGGGTTTATCAGTGGACATGTCAATCTTCCCACATGGGGAAAGATTTGTTGTAAAGTTAAAGATACCTCAGACTGTTCTTCCCTTCTCCTCACACAAATTTACAAGCCCAAGGACACCTGTTAGGATGAGTGGAGATAAGAAAGGACAGTCATATTCCCTTATCTGGAGCTCTCTGCTTTATAGCCCTTCAGCCTTATGGGGCAGGAGTGGTTATATTCCCAGAGAAAGTCCCTGGGAATGTCGTGAACAGCTTTCTAAACACTCAAAGCCTCCTGAGGAGGCAGCAGCTGGATCCACACCTGGAATAAAGGCCTCCTACCCACACAGACAGAGACAGAAATCCATGGGAGTTCATCCAGCCCAGCTCCCCCTCCAGACCAGAGGTCCCCATCCCATAAACCCTCCAGGCTGTTTTAATCTGGGATACCATCTAAACCCAGATTGCCCACCCTGGCTGTGCTGGAGGCACTGGGACACTGAGCATCAGGATTTTGGCTGTGAGGTTCAACAATCTGAGCCTGTCCCTACATTAAATTATTAAAGTAATCTGAGAAAAATCCCCAGAGCACACAAAGCCACAGGAGTCTCAGCATCCTCTGCTTCCTCCTTGTCTGGATTTTGAAACAGCTCCTGTTTGACACTGTGCTTAATCTATTGTTAATACATTCTTTCATTAGAACAGTACTTCATGAATAAATTCTTCTATAAAACCTTACAATGATGCAATCCAGCCCAAAGCTCCTCTGATTTTACTAAATTTGGGCTTGGGATGCAACCTAGAATTAGTACTCAGGCAAAGTATGAGAAATGCTGGAACTTTAAAATTAGATGGCAGAAAAGCTGCGTTTGTGAGGACAATATCAAAGTCAAAACATCGGAAACACTGAGATTGTATTCAAACCTTCGTAAAGATTATTATTCTGTGCAAGGAATTTCTTTCTCCTTTCAACAATAGGCCCATAATTAGAATTGCCTCCTGTGCTGAGCAGCACACGGCTCAGTGCCCAGGCAGCACGCCCTGCTCTCACAGCACGACGTGCCAGGGACAGGTGGCAAAGGATTTGTCCTTGTCCACAGGGAAAATCAAGAGCCTTCAGGACGCAGTGGAGATTCTGGGTGGACTCTCTATGACCCACTGGAGACACTTTCCTGTGCAGGGACTGTGGCAGATACTGGAGATGGCTATGCTGATGTCTCAGAGGAATGACTTGCTAGAAGGAGCTGAGCAGTCCCATTTAGATGGTGAAATCTTGGTGAGACCACTCCTGCCCTGAGGTGACTTGTGCACATTTCTCAGGTTCCTGGTACCATCTGTGCCATGACCCTGCAGCTCTTGGCCATGTTGGGCCGGATTCATCTCCTGGAATGTCCCCTTGAACTCAGCCACCAGCACTGCTGAGAGTGCCAGGCCTCAGGAGATGTAGACATCCAATTCCAGCTGCTCAGTAATTCTCACAGTGCTGCGTGTGCAGGCAAATGTTCTCACAATGCCTTTGGGAATCATGGAGTCATTTAGGTGGGAAAAGAATTCTTAGACCTTTGAGTCTAACCACTGACCCAGCACTGCCAATGCCACCATTAACCCATGTCCCCAAGTGCCACATCCACACAGCTCCTGAATTCCTCGCAGGATGGGGACTCCACCACCTCTCGGGAAGCTGTTCCAGGTGAAATAAATAGGGCCAGGAGAAATTCTCCTTTAGAAGACCTTTATTAAGGATCAGCTCTCTCGGGGTGGAAGCTCTGGGTGCGCACTGCTGCCGCTGCTCCCAGTTGGTCGAGGAGCAGGAGAAGCAGTTCGCAGGCCTGTCCTGTGTGGCAGGGCTGGGGTCTCTGTCCTCGCGGTATTGTCAGGAGGCTCGTGCTGGCTCGGTGGTCTAGGGGTGTCTTCCTGCTTTGGTGCCCTCTAAGTTACGGTGAGGGTGCCTGGCCTGCTTCATGATGGTAGCTCCGGCCTCCTGAGTCTTTCCCATCCTGGGTAGGTGGTTCTAAAGTGTCTTTTGAAGGTGGCTCATTGTCTAAGGGTGGTCTCTATTCACCAGTGTCTATATGATTTTAATATGCAAATATTTGCCACCCCTTCTGGGAATTGAGGAAGTCGGGGAGCAGCGGCAGGATTTCCCGATGGGATTGGGGAGGGACAAGGGACACAGGGGACCAAAATACAAAAGAATAAAACAAGGGAGAACCTCAACATGGGCATTTGAAATGATAAAAGTAAGTACATTAACTCAAACATGAACAGGTGTTTAACAAGAGTAGGTAGATATACAAACAGGTAAAAGATGAACAGGAATGTAACAGAAACCCTCAATTTTATTCGCAACAAGAGTGCCAGGCCTCAGGAGATGTNGCCCCTTTCCCAGCTCCCTCAGCCCCTCCTGGTGCTCCAGCCCCTTCCCCAGCTCTGTTCCCTTCCCTGGACATGCTCCAGCCCCTCAAGGTCTTCATTTTTTCCCTGAGGGGCCCAAAACCCCTCCCTGGCCTGGAGGTGCCTCACAGCGGGACAGGGCCGGGCCTGCCGGACACACGGATCTGAGCCGGGCCAGCAGGAGCTCGTGGCCAGGGGCTGTTGAGGACATTCAGCCAGAATTGCCCAGTGTCCAGCCCCTGTCACCCAGCCAGGACTGTCCGGTGTCCAGCCCAGCCGTGCTGCCTGCCCTGCCCCCCTGCACAGCCCTGGGCCAGGCTCAGCTCTCAGCCCAGCCCTGCTCCAGGCCGGCCTGGCTTTGCAAAGGGAACGGGACGGGGGAGACACGGAAGGCAAGAGGTAAAGGGGAAATATCTGCTATTTGATCTGCTGAAATGAAAATGTCTAAGAGTCCTTCCTTGAAACACACGAGGATGAAAGGAGCAGGAGCACAGCTCCGTGTGCTTGTGCCTGCATTTGAGAATAAAAAGCAGTCAAAAAAGAAAACTCCTTTCTCCTCATTTTATCTGAGGATGGAATGCAGACGACAGGGTTTGTATTTACCTCTCATTTGGATTCAACAAATGTGTCCTGTGAATACATTTTTAGAAACTATTTTTCTTCAGGAATACATTTTTTATTAGCTGTTATTGCTCAATTTGTGCTGGTTTCTAAAGAACTCGTGTGCCTTGTAGGGACAGATGAAGACGGATGATTCATGACTCACTGCAAAGATCGCAGCTTTTATGGAGCCTCATCAGTCAGGCATTTCACAAGTTTTTAAGCCCAGGTGAACACACTGGAACAGTTGTGGCCTGTCTGGAAACGCACCAGGAGTAGGCACAGGGATACAGATCCAGGTTTTTCCCAAAGGAGAGCTGGAGGCTGATAGAGATCTCAGCACAAATCCACGGCTTTTCAAATCCTCTAGCTGCTTTCAAGCCCCAAACCCACGGAGCTTTCCTCCCCTGCTCCTCTATTCCCCCTCCTCTCCCACCACTGTAGCTTACAAGGCATATTTAATCAGGTTGGGATTTTACTTCTTCATTCATAGGGTCATTTGAGTGACAACACAACTCTTTTCAACAGCAGAACAAGTTTCCCCATTAACATCCAAAGGACAAGGCCAATCTTGGGAACACAAGTGGAAAAAAAAAGCCCAGAAAACGTGTTCAGATCCCTGGTGCAGCAGGGCCAGGACATTTCAGGCTGCACAGGATCCCTGGATTCCTCCTGCAGTGATAACAACACCCTCACACTGATGCATTAGTAGATGCTCTGCAATGCATATTCCCCATACAAATATGTTTTCTGGGTAGGGATATATGTGGAAAATATTCCATATGTGGGATACATCTCTCTCCATCTGAAGATACCATTTGGGATCTCAGACCCATTTCCTTGGTGATGCTGAATGACTTAGCACTGAAATCAATCTTTAACTAACAAAAATCCATTCTCTTCTCCCATTCCCCACTGGAGGAAAGAAAAACAAGTGAATAGAACAACTAAAAGGAAACAGAAGAGAAAACAACTCCTGCTCTACCTACTCCTACCTCAGCAGCTGGAGACTGGAGGACCTTTTCGGGTATTCTGTGGGCACACCCCCGGAGCAGGGAGGTCACACCGTGTGCTCCAGCAGCCCCCGGGGTGGGGCCCTGAGTGAAGTGTGAGGTTCCATCAAGAGGAGATGACAGGCTGTGAAGGGAGTGAAGACACGGCACAGATTGCAGCCAGCTCCCCCTTCCCACACAGAGAGGCTGGGGCAGGGAAGAGCCAGGCAGGGGAAGCCAGAGGATCACTGCTATTTCTCCCGGCCTCTGAATTATGAGAAAACCACCTTTCATTTCCTTTTTTCTTCCTTCTGAAATAATTAGCCAAGCCTAGAGATACCCAAACAATAATTCATGTCCTAAATTGCTTCCCTTTCCTGGTGACACTTACTTGGAAAGAGTCAGACAAATTGGAACCCAGGAACGTTATTTTGTTCTCTTTTGAATCAGATGGTACAGGGGTGTAAAACAGGAGAGCTTTATACTGAATATTAGGAAGAAATTCCTCCTTGTGAGGGTGGAGAGGCCCTGGCACACGGTGCCCAGAGCAGCTGTGGCTGCCCCTGGATCCCTGGAAGTGTCCAAGGCCAGGCTGGACAGGGCTTGGAGCAACCTGGGACAGTGGAAGGTGTCCCTGCCCATGGCAGGGGGAGTGCTGGAATGATCTTTAAGGTCCCTTCCAACCCAGATCATTCTGGTTCTTTTATGAGATGTCGTCTTATCCTTTTCTGGAGAAAAACCTATACAAAAAGAGCATTTAGGAAACTATAAACTTGTGCAACACAAAATGTCCTACATGAGGAAAACTGCTAAAGAGTAATTAAAAAATAATAACAGGGAAGATGTGGCCTTTTGCAGAATTCAGTAGAAGTTCAAGAACTCAAGAAGTTCATCTGCTCAGTACAAACCAAATTATTTTCTTGGTAGAAATGTCTAAAGTGGTATTGGATTTAAGGAGCTTGCAGAAGTAGGTACACATTCTAATTGCAATGAAAATAGATTAAAGGCAAGCACAGTGCACTGAGCTGGCTGATGAAATTGGGGTGGAAGGGTATAATTACATTATTTTATAATAGTTATATTATTTCAGAGAAGGTATGATATAAAAACCAGTGGGTGAATGTGACAGAGGCTGATTTTTCTGAGCAGACACTTAGTCCTGTAATGAATGAGGAGTGTGTAGGGGATGAGGAGTGTGTGAGGATGAGGAGGGTGTGAGGATGAGGAGGGTGTAGGGATGAGGAGTGTGTAGGGATGAGGAGTGTGTAGGGATGAGGAGTGTGTGAGGATGAGGCGTGTGTAAGGAAGGAGGAGTATGTAGGGATGAGGAGTGTGTGAGAATGAGGAGTGTGTAGGGATGAGGAGTGTGCAAGGATGAGGAGTGGGTTGGGATGAGGAGGGTATAGGGAAGGAGGGGTGTTTGGGGATGAGGAATGTGTAGGGATGAGGAGGGTTTGAGGATGAGGAGGGTGTGAGTATGAGGAGTGTGTAGGGGTGAGGAGGGTGTAGGGAAGGAGGAGTGTGTGGGGATGAGGAGTGTTTGGGGATAAGGAGTGTGTGAGTATGAAGGTGTGAGGATGAGGAGTGTGTGGGGATGAAGCTCAGCAGGAGCAGTGCTGGAAGGTGGCAGAGGGATGGGCCCGTGTCCAAAGCCCATTCCCCAGTGCCGCCTCTGCAATGTCCCCTCCTGTTTGGGGAACCTGCTGGAGCAGAACTCCCCCGTTCTTTCCACACCCCACAAATGCAGCAGTTGGGGGTCTGGCCCAGCAGGGTTTTATTTGATCAGCTCAGCCATCCTTCATTCAGCTCCTGTGGGGATCCATGGGAGCTGGTACTCACTGCAGGCACACTGAGAATTTCTCAAGAGTGACAAGAGCACTCTTCAGCAGCAATGTCACCAGCAAAACAGGCTGAGCAACAGATAAATATTGTGACAATGTCATTTCATCCACACGATGAAGACAGGAAACCTGCTCCAGGGGCCCAGCATTTCAGAGAATACTGATGTGTTTTACAAAACATTTTGGTTTTAATAAAGTGCCCACCATGGGAGAAAATTTCTAGTTCAAGCTTTGAAGCAACAATACCCTGAGGGGGTTTAAAAGCCCTGTGGATGTGGCACTTGGGGACATGGTTTAGTGCTTGGCAATATTGGGGGGAATGGTTGGACTCCATGGTGTTGAAGGTCTTGTCCTACCTAAACAATTTTCAAGATTCTGAAGACAGAAGGGCCCTGGATCTCCCTCCTGGACTCTCAGAATCCTGGGAGGGAACCATAAATCCGTAAATCCATAAATCACCAGGGCTTCATTGAAGCTGAGAGAAATATGAGACTCTACAGCACTCACAGACCTGCCCTCCCATGTGCAGCTCTTGGTAAGAGCAAGTAAAAAATCTGAAATCTGAAATTCCTTTCCCCTGAAATCTGGGAAGAGCAAGAGAACCAGAGGGAATTTCACTCTGAACACTGTCCCTGTGGCAAGGTGCATGAGGAAATCTCCCAGAAGTGGGGTAAGAGCAGGTAACTTCTGAATGCTCTGCACCAGCAGTGGCAGGAGATCAGCTGAGGGGCTGTCACCTGGGAACAAAGGACATCAAAGTCTGCATGCAAAAGCTGCTTTTCTTCTGTTTCCCTCAAGCATGTTGGGTTTGATGGCAGCCTTGGCAGTGCCACCTATTTAGAGTTGTTGGCCAATGACAACAAGAAGATTTGAAAATCAAATGCAGAGCATCCCAACCCCTTGGGAACAGCTTTTCCTGTACCTTGGGCTCCTTAAACAAAGCTGACTGAGAGGATAAACCGAGCTCTGTAAAGCAGGGGGGGCAGTGATGCTCTCTCACAGTCTGTCATTCACTTCTCTCCAAAAATACATGAGAAGTCACAGCAAATCAGGAGGAGCAGCCCATCGAGGGTGAGGAGGGATGCAAAGCCCTCCTTCCCAAATGTCACACTCCAGCTCCTCACCGAGTCACTGCTCATCTCCAGCTCGCTGAGATCAGGGTCTGCAGCATTTGTTAGACATGAAATCACTCCAGCAAGGATTCCTTTCACAGCCCACAGTGTGGGCTAGGAAGTGGTGCTGAAGGTTGCCATGGCTGACTGTTCCTTTCCATCGTGGCTAAAGCCAAGCAGGAGCTCCCAGGGACTGCTCGTGGCTCTGCTGAGGCTGTGATTTTCCCCATGGATGCTCTCCTCCACCCATGCACAGCTCTGCCTGTCCTCAGGCTCTGTCAAAGGCCAAGCTTGCCCACACCTTGCATTTGTGTTCTCTTTGTGTCTTTTCCTCTTAGGATCTTCTTTTTGTGACTCTCTGGGGTCTGGCAGTGCTTTACTGGGGCCTGAGAGAGACCTATTCCCTGAGATTCTCCTGGAAGTGCCCTGAACAAGGCAATCTCAGCTCATTTCTCTTTCTGCCCCATTTCATTTGCACGCTGCTCCTGCTCTGGGATGGTGGCTGCTTTAAGGAATGCCTGTCACCAGTGGTGCTGCCCATGGCAAGGGGCTGGAACCAGAGGGTTTGGAAGGGCCCTTCCAGCTCAAACCATCCTGGATTCCATTATTCCCTGATTCCGTGATTCTGTGTTCTTGGATAACTCTCCAGGACAAGGCTCCTACCTGTGTGGCCTCAAAGTGCTTCTCCAGAACCACTGACTCAAAGTGCTTTTCCAGAACCACTGACTCATTAAATGGCAGCTCTGGTGTCCACTGAACCTCAAGTTTTATACCAGCGACCCATGAGCAAAACTCCCAGCTGAGGCTCCCTGCCCAGGGGATTTGGGATTTCTGGGAAATCCCACGGAAGCTTTTGGTGCAGGGTTAAGAAATCCTTGTGCCAGCTCTGGCCTTTCATCCCTGGTGCCAGATGGGCACAGCCAGGGTACCTGGGGGAGGGCAGAGGGGCAGGGGCAGCACAGACAGCACCCTCAGCCAGGCAAACACACTCAGGTGGTGCCAGCAGCAGCTCCAGCAGGGGGAACACCGGGAGATCCCATCTCCAGCCCCCTGTGAGTGTTCCAAACACGGGGATGGGCAGCTCCCACAGCAGCAAGGGGACAGGGCAGGGGTGCAGGGTCTGGCACAAACCCCAGCACAGCCCCTGCTGCTTCCCAGGCAGCCTCACGGGGAGAGGGGCTCCCAGCAGTGCTCTGCTCCTCAGAATAACATGGGATGGTCCCAGCAGCTCCTGACTCATGTCCTGATGGTTCCCCACCCTTGTGCCCTTCAGGCCACATCCTCAGATAGGCTGAGATGCTTTCCTTGCTTTAATTCTGCTCTGAGACCAGGCAAACGGAGAAGCCAAGGCAAGCCCTGCTGTTCCAAATAAATGACAGATCAAGGCTGTTTTGAAGCACAGAAGTTACGTGAGGGTTTTTTCTTGCCAGAGTAGGGTTTAATTTTCCATAAAGAAGCTGCTGAGAAATGTTTCTGGAAAGATGTAGGGGATGAAGGATTTATAAAGTCACATTTTTTCTGCTTCAGCTGCTGGATGCCTCCCCACCAACCTCTCCCTCGCCCTCCCCTGGGCCCAGCTCTCCAGCTTTACCAGGTTAGTACTGAGTTAAAATCTCTGCTGTGCAGAGCAGAGAAGAGCAGGTGTTTAACAAGATAGAGCAGGAAAAGAAATACTTTTACCACTGTTAGTGGCATTGCCGGTTTAAGTGGGGAAGGACAGAAGTGTTGTGCAGAGTGAGAACCTTTAAAAACATCCTGTTCTGTGCTGAAGGTATTTCAGGAGTCACCAAACAACACAGAGAGCTCAGTGTCCAGCCAGCCAAAATGTCTCACGTGGAGTTAGAGAATTCCTGCCCATTTATCCTGTACAACTGCAGTGGTTCCCAAGGATAGCCCATAACCATGCCCCTGTCCTTCAGGGACACGGGGTACCAGGGTCCCTTTTTGATTTCTTGTCATGAATTTTCTTCCATAGGTGCAGATGCTGCCCAAAAGGTTGGTAAAAGGCTCTTCCTGGCAGCAACCTGAGCTGCTGTGGATCCACAGGCACAAATGGGAGCTCTCAGAGAGCATCCACAGGACAGCAGGTTCCACTCAGCTTTGAGGCAGAATCAAAGAAACAGCAGCAGAAGCCTAAAGCCAGAGGTACTTTAAAATAAAGGAAATTGCCACCAAAATAAAGAAAAGAAGAATTAAAGCCTCTTCTAAATCACCGCATTTTCAGAAAAAAAAAAAAAAAAAAGAGGTGCAAAGCTGATCTTTTCGGCCAGTTCCAAATAACAGATTTCATTGTGAATCCTCCTCTCTCAAGCCTTCTTCTTCCCTCACCATTGCTCTAAAAGATCATCCAGGCTCTTCCTACATCTTTTCCCTGTATTCCTTCCTTTGTCACCCAGCTCAAGGATATTGTTCATTTCAGATTTTCCATGCTCTGCTTTGGGTCATTCACCAGAATTACCAGTGTGTTCCAGTGTGCTGTCTTCCAGCTGCCAGCTCTCCTCACTCCCTGATGCAAGGTGGGGTTTTACCCATCAGGTTCCTTCATTCAGGGACAGAAACAAGCACAGCTGCAAGGAATTCCTCATGGAGAGAGGTGATACTCTCTGGAAATAAAGGGTCTGGAAACTGCATTCCCATCTTTCCTTGTGCAGTATTTCCATATCCCTGTTGTGTTAAGCTATGGACTCTCCATTTTATTGGTTTTGGTTTTTTCCCTTTCACACATCCCTCTTTTCTTTAATTGGTTGTCACACTTTCCTTGGTTAATTATTCCATTTCCATGCTATGCAGAACAGGAAGCCCCATTCATTTCATGGCCTGGTTGTGCAGTTAATCAGATCACCATCACTCACTAATGGTGTCATCCCAAATTCCACCCCCAGATGTGTCCTGGCCCATCTTCACTAGAAAATTTCCCCTTCCTGAGACCTCAGACCTCCTCTTTCCAGCATTCCCAGTGCATTCCCAGTGCCTTCCCCAGCCTCCAGCAGTGATTCAACCCCTCGGCTCTCTCTGGGGACAGGGACACCACTCCCCCCCAGGAGAGGGGCACAGCAGGGCAGGGACAGCTCAGTCACACCACTCCATCACTTCAGGAGGTCACAGCCTTGCCTAAAAGCACTTTTTGGGCCACATCTCAGCTCCCCTGGGCAGGGCAGCTGATCCAGCAGAGGCAGCTCTGGAATCAGGGCGAGCACTGCTCTCTCCTCGCTGCTGGAGCTGGAGCAGGTAAAGCCCAGTGGGGGATCCAGAGCTGGCAGAAAGTAACTCCATCTGACTGCTGAGCAGCTTTGCTCTTCCCTGCCTCACTCTTCTTATCCTTAAATGCCTCCCTCTCTCCTCTCCCACACAGAGAGCATTTCCAGGAGAACTGAGCTCAGCTCCTATGGTGTCTCCTTGCAGTCAGCTTCCAGAGCTGCTTGGAATTTCAACACATCCCCCAGAGAACCAGAAGGAAAAGTCACCAGGAGTGGACTTCCCTTGCTTTTTTAACTAATAATTTCTTGATTTTTAGTTTTCAGAGCCAAGCTCTTATCACTAAAAAAAAAAAAAAAAGGCAGAGAAGACATCAAAGTTTCCATCAGATTAGTCTTGAAACCTCGGAATTTTATTATAAATAAAAAGAAATCATTTCTCCTTTCTTGAGTGTGCAGATTTAAGAGACTGAATAAACATTTTGGCTTTTAATAAAATATCCCTTTTCTAGTCTTATGGTAGCACAGAGAATTTGGAATCATAGACAAATTCAAAGCAGGCAACTTCAAGGTTGGATCAGGTCACCGACAGCCTTGTCCGTCTGTGTTCTGAAACCCTCCTGGAATGTTCATCCCTCTGATTCATGGACAACGTGTTCTGGTGCCTCACAACTCCAGGAGCTCAACAGCTTCACCCAAGGCTCTTTAAAAGGTTCAGAAACCTGCAGGGAACTAAACGAAAATGGCAGAATAAATTGCTTTTCACAACCTGTACAATGAAGGGAGCCTTCATCAGAATGCAGATGTAAAGAGAGGTGGCAAACCAGGTCAGGCTGGTTCTTCTTCCCTCTGTTTGTAGTCTGCCAGGAAGAGCTCCAAAGGGATAAATATCTGGTTGCTCCCCAGTTAAAGTGCTTTAACAGTTGGTTCTCCTGGGGTTTCATTTTCCTCTCAGCCCATCTCACCATGGCCAGTTTAGGTGGACACATCTCTACAGAGCCTTCTGGAATCTCTCAGTGCATCCTCACTTTGGAAGGAGCACAGGGAATACGAAGAGGGCCCAGCTTCGTTCTGAGAGGTTCCTGCCTGCCCACCCATCACCACAGGGCTGCAGAGGCTCCCACCCAAAGGGATCTGCTGGAAGGCTCTGCTGCCCTGGGAGATCCCTGGAAAATCCACTGTGGATACCACCATGCTGCATCCATTCCCTGGTGCAGCTCCATGCTCCAGAGCCTCTTTAGATGCTTTTATTAATGGCTTTGTTCTCTCACTTCTCAAGCTGACAGTTTATTTTCCCTCCTCCAGGTTGTTGCCATCACACCAGGGAATATTTACAGCCGTCTATAGCCCATGGCCATGCATTTTCCAGACAACTGGCTCATGGGATATGCACTTCCCTGAAAGAAGAGGTAGAGAACTCTAAATAGAACTGAGGATGAGCCTCTCAGAGTGCACAGGCTCCTTGTGGGTCCATTAATTTCCTCCCAAGCTCCCCACCATATGGAAAATAAGGACCCCACATTAAAAGAGTTCAGAAGTTGTCTCTAAAAAGCACCCCACAAGGTTGGGAGGGAATTCAGGGGGAATTTCTTTGTAGGAAGGGTTGTTAATCATTGGAAGGGGCTGCACAGGGCAGTGGGGTAGTTGCCATCCCTGGAGGTGTCCAAAGAAGGACTGGACATAGCATTCAGTGCTGTGGGCTGGGGACAAGGTGGGGATCAGGCACAGGTGGGACTCGAGGTCTGGGAGGTCTTTTCCAACCAGAATGATTCTGGGATTCTGGGATTCTGGGAATGTGGATTCTGTGAGCCAGCTCTGGTGCAGCTGTATCCAGGTGTTGGACTGCTGGGAAGGAGCTGGGAGCGCCCTTGTTGGAGCCACCTGCTGGGCTTAAGCCCTTTGCTCCCAGCCTGGCCTGACCACAGCTAAGCCTGGGCTTGGCCTTGCTGATCCTGGCTTGATCCAGGATCTGTCTGGACATGACTGGCTGAGCCCAGCCGTGGCTGCTGGACCCTCTCCTCTCAGCCAGGCCCTGGGGCTGCAGCAGGACAGCACTCCTGCCTCACTATTCCCACTCCTGCCTCACTATTCCCACTCCTGCCTCGCTGTTCCCACTCCTGCCTCGCTGTTCCCACTCCTGCCTCATATTCCCCTTGGAACAGCCCCTCCTGCTGCTCCTGCTAATTTATATCTGACTGTACTTGTTGGAAAACACAGTGCAGAAAGGCAGGGAGACGTGGGAGAGCATCTTCCTTCCTCTTGTTGGAAAACAGGGCTGAGTTGTTTCTGGCTTTGCAGAGCTTGTTGCTGGTATTTTCCTTCCTGTGCTTTTCCCTTAGGCACCTCTCCCCACCAAAAAAAAAATTCCCACCATTTCATTGGAAAGGAGCCAGTTGCTGGGTGAGTCACTGCTGTAGATTCACACTTAGGGCTGTCTGTCACTCTGCTGTTGGCCTTCTCTGCCAGTGACTGGGATGTGCTGCTGCCAGTGCCAGGCAATCCTGGGAAAGGCCAGTTCCTCTGGGGGCTGGGACACCACACAGCTCTCCATCCTCAGGACACCTCAGCATCCCAACCTCTCTGCTGCTGCAGATAGGGAGCCTGAATGGATGCTTTGTGCAAATAGAACATTCATTTTCCTGGCAGGGTAATAATAAAGCCACTAAATCAGTAGTGGGATTTTTTGCGTTACACACACTATTTAAATGACTTGTCATCCCTACAAATTGTACACTGGATAAATGACTGCTCCAATGTTTACACATGTGACTTGCAATTGAGACTTTCTAGCCATGAAGTGGCATTAGTGAAGAAAAATGTGCTGGGCAGTGATAGTTCTTGAATAATTCACTCTTCCTGAACAGGAACTGTCTCTCCTGAAGTGCTTTAATGCTGAGATCAAAATATGACCTCCTGAGCCACTGTTTAATCTACAGCAAAAGGTGAAAATTAGGGAATATGCTCCAGGATCCCGCTTCTTGCGGGTGCAGACGCTCACAAAGCTCAGAGCATGCAGCCATAAGATTTGAGCTCCCTCTCTCCCCACCACCAAGAGTTAACCTCAACCAGGGATTGCTCCAAGCAAAGCTCAGCCTCTGCTTCAGCGTAGATGGCTTGGACAGGCTTGCCAAAAGCAATATGTTCCAGGGAGAGGAATTCTGGTATTAGGAGATGCTCTCCAAGATCCTGGAGCTGTTCTGACCTGTGGCTAGTGTCTGCTTTGCTCCAGAGCGTGTCCTTTGGGAAGGCCCTGCCCTGCTCGGGGCTCAGCAGGAGCACAGCAGCCCCTACCATGCAGTGCTGTGTTCTTTGGGCACAACTCAGTGTGCAAGGCAGGGGCTCCTGGCTTTGGAGGAGCTGCAGAATCACAGGGTCAATGAAGCTGGAAAAGACCTCTGAAGTCCTTAAGTCCAACCTATGACCCAACACTGCCTTCTCAACCAGACCATGGTAGGTCCAGTCTTCCTTGGACACCTCCAGCCACAGTGAAACCAGAGCGCCCTGACTTAGCCCACACCTTTTGGCAAGGTCACACTGGATTGTTTCATTTTATCTCCCTGTGGCCAAGTCTAAATTGTGAGCTGGTCTCCCTTGCACTGGAGGATGCCCAGATATGATTTGGACACACCAAACCAGGCAGTTTTGGGGGCTGATCCCACCCCATCCACGAGGAACAGTTGGTTTTCCATAGGAATAGATCCTTATGGAGGACTAAAAAGAAAAATTCCCATTCCTCCCTGTCTGCTGGAGCAGCAGCTCAGCTAAGTGACAGGGAGTTGTGGTGGACTGACATTTATACCTCTTAATCTCTGCAGTGCTCTCACAAAAGATCATGCCCTGAGATCTCTCCTGGTGCATGTGGAGGACACTGGATGAAAGATTTACAGGGACAACACAAAGTCCTTTTCCATTGAGTGGCTTTTCTGTCTATTTAGTGTCGGAGTCAAGTATTCCAGGAGGAGGTTTGAGCCTGAAAAAGAGCTATTTCTTTCAATCCTCCCATCTTAAGCCATAAGAAAGCAACAAATGCAGTGAAAAGAGTGCCCTGTCCCAGGAGCACGTGTTTGGTGACAAGGGCCAGAGTTCAAGCAGTTTTGGCAGGAAAGGACCGTGACCTGCAGCTGGCAGCTCCCTCTCACATCCTGCACAATCACTGTGATTTCGAGATCCTCGTGTGGATAACAGCAATTGCTCAGTTTGAAGCACTTAGCGCTGTCACAGGGACTGGAAGGAATCACTTTTGGGAGCAGAAGCTGCTTGCAAACCCTTTGCTGGCTCTGCTGAAAGGAGATTCAGAGTGTGGGGCTGGGCAGGCTGGGGGGACAAAGTCTGCACTGGCAATTACTGAGAATTCAAGGCTTTGCTCCAAGGACAGCACTGGGATGTCAGGGTTGGGACTAAGGTGGGCAGATCTGTGTGCCCAGGGACACATGGGGCAGGAGGAACCCCCCCCCTTTTGCCCTTCCCCTCCCCATCCTCACTGCTGGAAGCAACCTGCTGGCCCTGGGACAGCCCCAGGATGTGAAGTCACCTCGAGTTTTCTGCTTTGCTCTGCCACTTCTCTGTGTGTGTGTGAAACAGTCGCTGTCCTTCCCTGCCCCTGCAGATGCCCTTTCCCATCCCAGCCTGTGGAATATTCCCTCACTGCACAAGGACTGCCTCAGATGCACAGCCCCATGGGGAACAGTCTGACCATGTACAGTCCTTGGCTGAACCCTGGCAAATCCTCCCTGTGGGAATCACTTCAGGACTCTTCTCCTCGCCACTTGAGAAATTCCTTTGCCAAATGAAGAAGTCCTTACTCAGCTGCCCCTTTGGAGGGGGAGGCAGCCATCAAAGTGAGTAATGCTGTGACTTCACCAGGCTCTGCCCCTCAGACCCTGCTGTTTTGCTGCCTGCTCAAACTTTGTCTCTATATTAAGCTGCACATCTTTGATTCCCCAGCCATCCTGGGAAGCTTCCAAGGCTTCTTGCTTCAAGGCTCGTGCTGTGGCACTGTTCCTATTACCAGCCAGAAAAGTTTGGGAGTTCAGAACACGGTAAAGTTACACAACCTCGATTAAAATAACACCACAGCAATGAGCTCTGCTTTCACCATCTCAGTAACAACCACTCTGTTCTCTTCCAACAGAAAGTCTTGCTGAAGTTTGCTGGCTGCACAAGCCTGAGCCCTTGGTGTTAATCCCCAGCCTTCTCCAGCCCTGGATTTCAGCTCCTTGCCGTGCCTGGCAGTTCACAGTCAGGCAGCAATGATTTTTCAGGATCATTCAACCACTGTGCTCAAGTTCCTTGGAAAGGTCTGACGGAGATGAGCCTTTACTCCTTTACATGACTGTGTCCCTTCCAAAGTGGGCTGTGGGGTGGTGGCAGTGACAAACCCTGCTCTGGGGTGGCCATGCAGCACAACAGGGACAGGCTGGGTCCAAGGGGAGCACTTCCCTCCCACTAAGCCACAAGGAAGCTCCTTCAGTACCAAAACACCACAATTAAAAGAAGCAGATTTATCTTCTTGCTCTGCCACAAAACCAACGCTGCCTCTGCACTGAACAGCTAGGAGTATCCTCTGTGTTGGACAAGAGATCACAGAATGTCCTGAGCTGGGAGGGACCCCCAGGATCAGCCAGCCCAGCCCCTGGCCCTGCACAGACCCCCCAACAACCCCACCCTGTCCATCCCTGGCAGCGCTGTCCAAACGCTCCTGGAGCTCTGGCAGCCTCGGGGCCGTGCCCATTCCCTGAGGAGCCTGGGCAGTGCCAGCACCCTCTGGGGAAGAGCCTTTCCCTGAGATCCAGCCTGACCCTCCCTGACACAGCTCCAGCTGTTTGTGTCCCTTTGACTGCTTCATTTTCTTTTTGTTCCTTTCTCCTTGTTTTTCTTCTCTTGCGTGCAGCCGTTTCCCTTGAACAAACCCTGCACATCTCGTGCCTTCCAAAGCCCCAGCTCAGTGCTGGGGTGGGATTTCTGAGCCCTCCCTGCCGTGCCAGCTGCTCCCTGAGCACACACCAACACATTCCCGGGGCTACAGGACAAGCAGGGCTGTTACTTACGTGAGCATCGTGTTTCAGGCATTTGCAAAGGGCCACTGGCACCTCAGCTGTCGCTGGCTTAAAATAAGCAGAGTTGCTGGGTCTGGTGGCTCTGCACCTCGTTGTGACAGTGCTGTGTTAGACACAAGGTCCCAACAAGGTTTTGATTCTGCTCTCAGCAAGATGCTGCAGAAGAGCTAAGCTTAGACATCATTTAATCACAGCTTTATAGACCTCTTAAAGCACCATGAAAGAAATATGTTCCTCAGCCCAGGCAGTGCGTTTTATTATGCTCATCCAACAGCATAACCTTAGTTTAACTCCAGGTTAATGAAACTTAGGGTAGCACTGAAAGAATAAAAAGTGCCAGGGAGCAACACGAATCCTAAATCTACATTTTTCAGTGGTACAACCTTAGATTTGACCTCGGGAACAGACTTGCAAAAGGGAAAGCCATCTGAACTAAAAGATTTTCTGGAGACTGAAATCAGGCTGAATGCTGTGGGAGTTCTTGGGCATGGACTTGTCTTTCAATCTGTGATGAAGGGCTCCCAATGAGGCTTGTGTTTCCTCTCTTTACATCACAGTGGTGGGCAACAACTGCCTGCCAGGCTTGGAGCAGCTTTCTAGTGCACCACTTCAAATAAACACACTCACTCCTTCCCCATTAAAATATGCTGGAAAGCCTTTCCATGAGAAATGCTTCCATGAGCACTTTTTAAACGAGCAAAGCTCATGGGAGCCATAAATTGCTGCAGCAGTGCAGTAAGGGCTGGGAGAAACCTGCCTGAGCTTGTCTAGGCCAGGGGTGATCTGAAGGCTTTTGTAGTTAAGGGTATGAAACCACAGGCTTCAGATCCTCCCTGAGGCTCTCTCAGCACTGCCCCTGCTCAGGAGCAACACCTGGAACCCTGTGCCAGAGCTCCCAGCAGGAGAACAGAGGCACACAGCACAGGGAAAGCAGTCCCTGCCCTCATGCTGAGTCCTGAGACACAGAGTGTCCCCAGGGTGTCCTTCCTCTGACAGGTCACACCATGGTTTGGGTCAGGAGGGACCTCAGCTGGTTCAAGGACAAGGATGACACCTACTAGGTCAGGTGGCTCCAGTGCCCATCCAACCTGGCCTTCCTGATTTCTGCCCACCCCCTGTAAATCCTCATGCCTCTCCATCCAAGCCCTTCCCTCTTCCTCTCTGAGATTCAAACCTCCAGAGCCCTGAGCTACCCCTTGCTCCAGCCCCACATAATCCTTTCCTTGGCTACTGAGGAGCCCCAGATTTATCATCCAAACCTCCCCAGATCCATCCCAGAGCTACCACTGTTCCCAAATCTGTGTCTGACCCCATGGACCCCCACGCCCAGCCTGGGGCAGCAGCCCCAGCCCAGCTGCACAGCCGCCCTGTGCCACGGGGAGCAGGAGTGCCTGGTGTGCCTGGGCCATGGGCACGGCTTGTGTGAGACGGGCTCTGGGATTGTGACCCACTTGGCTTGTGACCGACGTCCCCAGCCCTGTGGCTCGCTGGGAATGAGGGTCACTTGGCTGACATTTCCGTGCAGGAATGCACAGCACATCTCTGGGTTCAGCTGCGCTCCCCAGGCTGTGCAGGAGGCGAGGGAAGAGGCTGGACTGTGGATTCCTGCAGGAGATGAAAGTGGGGAGAGCCCACTGCCTGCCCAGATCCTGCAGGTGCAAACAGCCCCAGCTGTGAACAGCCATGGAGCAGAAGAGGAACCAGCTCTAACATGAAAGATCTGTGCTGGGCCCTGCCTAAGGAGGATAAAGCTTTTTACAGACCAGAAGTGCCTGCAGGAATCCTTCTTTCTGCTGAAGTCATACTGATATGGAGAGGAAAAGGCTCTGGGGGACTTCACTGAGGCCTTCCAGTTCTTGCAGGGGTCTTATAAAATGAGAAAGAGACACTTTGTGCATGTCAGGTAGGGATAGGACAAGGGGGAACTAAAAGAGGAGAGATTCAGCCTGGAAATTAGGAAGAAATTCTTCCTGTGAGGATGCTGAGGCCCTGGCACAGGGTGCCCAGAGCAGCTGTGGCTGCCCCTGGATCCCTGGCAGTGTCCAAGGCAAGGTTGGACAGGGCTTGGAGCCACCTGGGACAGTGGAAGGTGTCCCTGCCATGGCAGGGGGTGGAAGGAGATGAGTTTGAAGGTCCTTCCAACCCAAACCATCCTGGAATTCTGTGATTCCACAATAAATAATATCTCTGTTATTTCACCACCAGTGCCACCCCTGCATTCAGGCTAACCCTGCCCGTCTTTGGGTGGTTTTATTTTCACAGTGGATAAATATGAGCCATCCAAGCCCTTCTGTTCTGTATTCCCACCCATGAGCAGCACGGAATTTGGAAGGATGGTGCTTGCCACAGCTGAGTTCCTGTATCTGCAGGGTGCTCACGGGTTCTGTTTGCCTTGAACCTCCAGGATGCCAACCCAAATCAGGGCTCTGCTGTGCTCCCAGCCAAGAACAAACCCTGTCATGCCGAGTTTGCAGCCAATAAAGGAGAGGCAGTGCATTTCCCACATTATAAACTGGGATCCGAGACCTAAGGAGCCTGTTTAAAGTATATTTAAGCTCCAGGAAAGACTCTCCTTGACTTGCCCAGGTTTTGGATCCCACTCAGGGAAATTAAACAAGTTGCCAAAATTCACACAGCGAGTTTGTAGAAAAGCCAGAACCCAAAAGCTGGGCTTGCCAAGCCCCAGAACTCGTGCTCCAGCCAGCCCGATGCTGGAGGTGCTGGACTGGCAACAACAATCTGCTCGAGTGTGAAATCCTCGCTGCCAGCCTGGCAATGCTCTCAGCTCCCTGACCTGCTCCACTGCTCACATCCAGGATCTTCCTGGAGCAGGCAGGGATTACAGAGCAGAACCAGCACTGCTAGGTCCACGGGAATTCAGAGAAAAGGGAAAAGGGCTCTTTTTCAGGGACTGAGATTCCTTGGCATCACCAGGGTGCCTCATGGTGTCCCAAGGAGGCAGCTTGGGGCAGCTCAGGCACAGGTGTCCAGGCTGTGAGCTCCCTGATGGATTTGCCTCCCTGCAGGACCATCCCAGGGATGTTTGCTTTGCTGCAAGCCAAGCACAAGTCCTGAGGGTGAGCAGACACTGCCTGCTCCAGTGACCCTCTCCCTCAGTGTGAGGGGATGAGGTGGTGGACACTGCCCAGACAATCTACTCCTTTCACTCCACCAGTTAAATCCTGAGGTTTCCCCCCTCTTTCATCCACAAGTGAGTTTGGCATTGTTTTATTTGTTTGTTAAGCTGCACATTCCAGCTAAGGGGCTTTCCCTAAAGAAAAATAGTTACTGCCTCGGACAATGGATTATTTGGAATCACTTCATCTATCAATAAAGTGCAGCCTTCTCTGCAGGGAAATGCAGCAGCAATTTAACAGCAGGGGCCAGGAATGGAGAGAACTGCAAAGAATGAACAACTGCACCAAGGAAAACCGCAAAGAAAACTGAATGTACCTAGGCACAAACAGACATTTGGTTTTGGCTAAGGTCTAACAGGCAATTGTTAGAAAAGCCTCACTAAAGCTCTTCTGCCTAAGTGCCCTTTAGTTTTGGATCTGATAAAAGCATCTTCTGGAGAGAAGGTGAGATGGTGAATCTATTTGAAGCAACCAATTTGAAAATCGAGTATTCTGAGGGGATTTATTTAAAGATCTTGCCACTGTTCTGAGTTCTGAAGCTCTATTTTTATGCCTTTGTTTTCATTTGAAAGAGAACACATTATTCCAACTGCCCTATGACTAGCAAAGATGATTATGAAAAAGAAAAGAAATGTGCATTTCCTTCTTCTCCCAGCCAGGGAATTTGCATGTTAAAATAATGGATGTGAATTGAACAAAGCAGAAAGCCCAGACATCTGTGGTGGCACCATCCCCCAGCACTTGGCTTTGTGTGGGGGGTGCAGGAGATCAACAGGAGCCCTCCAGAAAGGGCACAGATTTGGGGAGAGTGTGCTGGGATTGGAAGCAAGCAAAGGTCCAGGACCCCAGCCCTGCTGCATCGTGGCAGTGCCTCAGTGCTGGCTTTGTAAAGATCTGGGACACACCGTGGATTTCCTCCTGCTCAGAGGGCTGTCAGTGCTTTGCTTTGGTTGGGGCTGCCCAAGGGAAATCCTCTTTAAGAGACAGCTTTAAAATCGGTCATCTGATGGTCTAGAGGTGCTGTTCCTACAGCCCAATGGTACAGTGCAAGTTGTATTGAACATTTCACTCCTTGGCCGTGTGGAATCTGGTGGATGTGATGAGCAGGAGGTGTCACTGAGCAGTGCAGGGCTCCAAAGCAAAGCAGCCCCTCAGCCCTGCCAGGACCTGCCTGCTGCAGAGATTCACACAGCACTGATGGCAATTTTTTTTTTCCCTTCTCCTACACAGAGAAAGAACAAACCCATGAATTTACCTCAGGAAAGGAATGAGCAGCGGGTTAATCAGAGTCCCAAGGGAGCAATGAAATGGAGAGCAAATACTTGTCTTTGCTGTTTTCCAACACTGGAACAAGTTACAAAAACCCCAGTGAAATATTGAGTGCTGAACTCAGGAGGAGAATATCCTGTCCCAAATTACAGCAGCTCTGTGGGAGTCTCAAACTCAGGATGTCCAAGGTTTTGAACTTAAAACAAGAGTTGGTACTTTAATGAAATATGAATTCAGCTCTACAGAGATTTTTTAAAAGAATATTAAATCTTGTTTACAAGATGCAAACAGAACTCAGCCAGTAAAATGGAGGGTTGAGAACTCCATTAATTCGGTCAGACTTTCTTCTCTTGCATAAGAAAAACAACAGAATTGAGGGAACCTCAGGAGTTTTTTTGCCATTTCTGGCAAAACCAGGGAAGAGGTAGATGAGGTGGTAACACATGAAACTGCTGAGCAGAGCCAATTTTGAACCAGGGTGCAGCACCACAGTTTTCTGGCTGCTTGATGTTGTCAGAAGATCTCTTTAAAGGTTGTTAGATTTGTTTCACAGGGAGTAAATTGTTCTAATAAAACATCTCACTGAAGAATTGAGAATGTCTCAATGAGGAATCAATAGCCAGTAATGTGTGTCAGTGAACTTGTCACCAGCAGATGCAAGCAAAGAATGAAGGTTAATATTTAGGAAGAAATAATATTCTCACCAAACATGCAGCTTTAGAATAATCAAACCCACGTGCAGCTCCACTGCATCAGAAACTGGTCCTGTAAGAAAAAGCAAAGGGGGGTGGATGGGTTGATGATGCATTGCAAGTTTTTCTAGATTAAACATTTTGATTTCCTCTAAAGTGGATCAAAAAACATTCTTACATTTGACAGTCAGTGTCAGGATAAAAGCTCTGTATCTGCTCCAATTGGAGATGTGCTGTCAGTGAGGGAAGGGAAGGACACATCCTGTTTGTCTCTGCTAAAATACCCAAGGTTTGGGCCATGGAGTGAAAACACCAGGATCTCCAGAGAAACAGGGATAAAGGAGTGGTTGGGGAGGGTCTTCAGAAGAGTTGAACACTTAGAATCAGTGGATGATGGAATGGTTTGGGTCGGAAAGGTTGTTCAAGCTCATCCCATTCCAACCCCTGCCATGGACAGGGAACCTCCCACTATCCCAGGGTGCTCCAAGCCCCATCCAACCTGGCCTGGCTCTTATTCCCAATGCTCCCTTGGAGACAGGATCATCTCTGGACAGGGCAGTGCTTGTAGGCACCCAGAGAACAGCTGGGAAGTTTTTTATTTACGGAAATGCTTTGAATAAAGTGGAATTCCCGAGCCTACCTCACACCTCCCTCCAGCCTTGCTTGTGCCTCCAGAGGAGCTCTGCAAGCAGGGAATATCTGTCCCACCCTGCCAAGCCATCCCCAGCCCTCATCCCACACCCCACCCTCCCCAGGCCCCAGCAGGGCACAGTGAGGGGCTCAGGCTCCTGGCCCCCCATTTTCTCTGCAGGTTTCTGCAGGGCTCAGCAATTCCACAGTACTGACAGCTCAGGCCTTGCTACAGCTCAGGGAAAAGTACATCAGGGAGCAGAAACAAAGATTTTACAGGCACCCTGGGGGTGTAACACATCCCTCTAAGCTCAGCCATCCTGGGGCCCTCTGGACCCCCCTCTGCAGGTCAGTCCTGAAGATTTCCAGGGTGAGGAGTTTGATGGGGAACCTCAGGACTCACCAGCTCATCCTGCAAAGGGCTGGAGCCCTCTCTTGACTTTCAAACAGGCTCCTCTGAAAGCAGCAAACTTCAGAAATGCTGGTGAAGCCCAGCTTAGGAGGATTCCTATCTTCCTGCACATTCCTTTCTTCCTGAGCTTGGATCCAGGCTCAAAAGTCACTGGCTGCTGCTCTGCTCCCACCCTCTGCTGCTGTTTCCCAGCTGCATAACCAGCAGAAACCAGAGCTCAAGGCAGAAATGGCATTGGGATGGTGAAAAAAATCCAGCTACACAAAATCCAGGAAGGAAAATGCATTTCCAGAGGATCAAGAAACCCTCTCAGGGAAAAGAGGAAACAGGGACAGATTTAATAAATTGCATAAATCAGGTGCACAGCAGGAAGGAGCCAGAGCAGAATCTCACAGCAAGAGGAGCAGTAGAGGCAATTGTAGGGACTCAGAGATCCCCTCCCTCCTGGAGCAGCCCCAGAGCCCTCAGGGAATGAACCCCTGAGCCCCAGACACTCCTGCCGTGCCCCTTCAGCCACAGCTCCACAGGGCTGGGACAAGGCAGCAAAATCCACTGGCTCCAGGAGTCTGCCACGTCCTTGGGCACACTGAGGTCTCATCCAATACATGCAAGTGCCACCCTGGCTCCAAACAGGGGCAGGATTCAGGGAACAATAAAACACCCAGAAAATGCTCAGAAAGGTGAACCAGAAAGACCAAGATTGGTGCTCAAAAAGAGACACAAGCAACTTAACTGGAAATATTTTTGTCTAAAGCAATGAATGTGACAGCACCTTAGGAAAATTGAGGGGTTCTGCTGATTAATATCCAGAAAAGAGAAGAGTCCAGGAGGACAAAGGTGGGGATTCTAAAGGATGGAAAAGAAGCCCCAAGATTCTGTCTCCACTCCTTGCCCCAGGTGAGTTCAAGCACAACCAGCACTCAGCAAGGCAGGAGAAATCTGAAGATTTGGAAGCATTTACATTAATAGAGAGCACTTAGAGGTATCAATCACACCAACAGCACCGAGCAAGGGGCTTCTTCTTTGTTCATCAGGCCTGAAATGAAACATTAATTGTTAAAGATAGGGAAGATAGAACGTGTGGGTGAGCCCTTCCATTAAGTTCTCCTACTTTGCTCAGAAGAAGCAGCTATTTTAGTTTTAAATCACAACATAAACCTAAGCAAGAAGGGCCTGATCCAGCCTGACAAATCTTATCTTCCTCCATTGCTCATATTCATTTGAAGGCCACCTTTCAGAGTTGCCTCCTTATCTCAGGATTGATCCTTTAGATACAACCATTAAGCAAATTATTTATGGCCAGCCCTCTGGGAGAAGGTCAGCCCTTCAGATCTGCTTGGTGACACTGTGCTGCGTGCCCTTCTGTCAGAAAACATCTGATTTCAGAACTGCATTGTTTGATTTGAAGGAAAGGGCGATCCCAACTGGGATGTACAGAGAGCTTGGTGAGTGCTGCTCTGCTTGCTTTTATTTTTTTTTCCCCTTTCCAAGCATTTATCATACTTTGGTGTCTGGTAAATCATTCAGGACTGGGCTGGGCTGTAATGCCAAGGTCTGGCAGAGGCCAGGGTGCCTGCTCAGCCCTGCAGAGCCTCCCTGAGCCCTGCTGGTTTGCTGTGCACAGCCAGGCAGCTCCTGCTCCATCACCACGGCACGGTATCGACATCCAGGCATCTCCACAGGCCTCAGAGCCACTTCCCAGGACTGCAAATGAGGGGAGCAGAGGCGCCAGAAGACATCCTGAGTGAGGAACAGTGCACAAAGGAGCTGGTGCAGGGTGGGAAGGCACCCAAGGGGGAGCACAGAATTATCTCAGCACCTACAGCGAACCAGACAAGCCCAGGACATGCCACAAGCTCCCTAAAATGCCAGGGAATCACAGCATTATCCCTCTGTTGCATAAATGACATTCAGAGCACGCAGAACTTCTGCAGAGATCAGTGCAAGGGCTTGTCATGATGTGACATCTGTCCCATCACATCCCCAGCACGTCACCCAGGACGAGCAGGCAGGGAGGGGTGGCTGGGGAAGGATTCCAGCACAGCCCTTCCTGACCTTTCCTCTGCACATCTGCTGCCAGGAGATGAGGGAGAAAGTGCCCAGCAGAGCCATGAAAACAGAATCAAGAAAGATCTGTCTCACATTTGCTTCTTTTGAACAGCCAGAGACAGCTGCAGGCTTTTCCATTCCTAAGAGCACAAGAACTAGAACCTAGAGAAAGATTTTTTTTTTTTCAGGTGATACAACAGAAAGGTTTCTGTTTGCTGTTTCAGCAGCAAATTTGATAGGAAAAAGCCAAACAAATCCTGTTGCCCAAGTTTTCAAGTCAAGTCTCCCCATGTTCTAGTAAATCCCAGTTTTACCCTGTCAGGTGACAACAAATCCCAGAATTATGGACACTAAGGAACACCTCCAAATGCTGCCCCTTCTCCCCAGTCTGACACATCCCCTGTGCTGCTGGGTCCAGCACAGGCAAGGCAGAGCTTCTTCAGGAGCTCCTATGGGATCACCGAGATCCCTGCTTGGCCTGCTGGGTTGGGAGAGGATAAAACGTTTTGGGGAGGGTTATCCATATATCCATTTATCCAAATAAAAGCTAAAGAGCAGCAAACCTTAAGTTTGGAAGGCATCACCACCTGCTCTTCCACAGAGGTAAAACAACCCAGCACTTTGGTCCCCAGGGGCAGCAAGCCACAGTCACTACAGCAGATTTTTGGTGCTCACCTGCTCGTGAGCACAGCTATTTTTAGTAGGTCATTTATTTGAGATCAAGCTCTGGCAATATCCATTTCCTACTCAGCTGGGCAAATCGGGCTGGATTTGCTGCTTGTTGAGTTTCTACACCAAAAAAAAGCTCCTCAGGGCTTGGAAAAACGTGGGTGAGGCAAAGGGAGCAGCCCCCAGGCTCCAGGGAAGGCACAGAGCTGCCACATTTTCACCCAACAGCCCCAAAAGTGCACGGCCAGGGACAGCCCTTTGTGTGTGGGCTGGAACTGCTCACCCTGGGAGGGATTCAGGCAGCAGGAGAGGCTGGGCTGTGCCAGCAGGAGGGGGGCATCAGCTACAGCATCTCAGCCAAAATCCACGGCTCACTGAGCCCAGACTTGTTGCTTCCCAGTGCAAATCCTCAGCTGGAGGGAAATGACAGACTCACAAAATCCTGCACTGGATGCAGGAGGAGGATCTGACCCAGCTCTGTGGGGAAACCATTCCTGCTTTGCCTGATGCTCCCAGTGAGCACAAACCCAGGCTCTGGGGGCTGGGCAGTCCTGGCCCTGCACACCCTGCAGCTCCAACCCCTGGGAACTGCCTCCTGCTCCAAAATCCAAACCTCAGCACCTGCTGTGCTGCCCCCAGGAAGGGACCGACCACGGGAGCCTTGGAATCTTGCAGGGCACAGGGACAAATTCCCTGTTCCATGGGCAGCTCTGGCCTCTGCTCTTTGTGCTGTTGTGACACCTGCAAAGCAGATCCCTGGCAGCACTTTTGGTCAGGTGGAACAATTTGCCTCAGTTTCCCATCTGGATGCCACCAGGAATGACTCTGCCTGTTCTTTTATTTAGATTTTGGTGGCACCCCAGCCATCTCTCCCTCCCTAAGTTGGTCTCTGCTGTCTGAGTGCCCCCACACATCACCTTGCTCCATCTCCCTGGGTTCCATCCATGGGAGGGCAACCTCTCCATCCATCCCTTATTATTTCCTCCCTCAAACACATTTTGTCTTTTTCTCCAGGTCCTTCCCATCCACTCTGAGATTCTTGTGAAGAACAATGAGCTCCCACCCCTCAGGGATCCATCCCTGCATCCTGGGGCTCTCACTCCTTATTCAGCTGGGCCAGGCCATTTTCTGGGAGCTCCCCCATCAGCCCTGAGCAGCAGAAATCCCAGGGGACAGTTCAAGGGAGTTGCTCCTGCTGATCTTTCACTCCCCAGGTTCCAGTTTTGTAGCTTATTATTGTGGTTAGAGATAACATTTGGTGCCATTTTTTGGAATCTTCTGGGAGAAAGAGAGAAGGAAAAGGCCAAAATCTCAGCCATGGTCTCCTGATTCAATGCTGAAAGCAGAGCAGTGTGGATGTAAAACTCAAGCCACAGTGAGGTTCAATTTTCCATCTTACCCTGCTGCTTCTTCCTCCCCAGAATGACCCAGCTCTGAATTTAGACACCCTGAGCTCCCTTTGCTGGGCAAACACCAGCACTGAATCCCACTGACACCTCTTGTCTCACCATTATTTCTGTATTTGTTGACATCACAATTAGGGGAACAAAAACCTTTTCAGACTCAGCTGGTGCAGAAGCTGTGAAGAGACAAAACCTCCCTGAGCCTTTCCAAGGCAGAGTCTGCTCCTCAGACACCACAACTCTTTACAAAACCCCTTGTCCCTCATGCTAAAGCTTCTGGGGTCAGTGACATGTTGAAAACAGGGCCAGCTGCCCCAGCTGCAATGTCCTGCCACTGCCTCCAGACATTTCCCAGCCAACAGAAAACATTTCAGGCAAGCTTTCAAACAGCCTGTTAGAGTAGAACTCAATGATCCTCCTGGCTTTCAGCACTGCTCACTTTGTTCCTGGCTGCTGTGTGGCACAACTCAGCACCTTGATGCTCACAGATGAGAGGCACCAGCTGAGCCCAGCAGGCTAAGGGNGATTGATTGATTAGATAGATAGATAGATGAGCACCCAGGCAAAGCAAAGGATCCCACACAGCATCTGCCCATCCACGGTGTCCAGAAATCATTAAAAAAATGGACCAAAAAAAAAAAAAGAGCAACGTAGAACTTGCAAATAACAAATCAAATGCAACTAAGACTACTAAAAAGTCCCTTGCAGGGGAGAGAAAGTGAAGAGGAAAAGCTGGAATTTGTACTTGATCTCATTTCTGCAGGATGGGACATTAGATGAGAAGATTGGGCTCTGTGCAGAGATGAACAGGGCCGAGGTCATTCCTACAAAGATCCCATACCTACAACCAGGTATATTTTGGTCTCTCCTGCAGCAGTGGCACGGCTGGACAATGTGTGCCAGCACAGAGCCACTTAAAAGCTTCCATCAGGAACTTACAGAACTGTGACTGGAGTGTTCTTGCTGCAGCCCAGAAGGGAAGGCTGGAGGCTGATCTGTGTTTCAGGAGCTGAGAAATCCACGGGGAGCAGCAGTGCCCAGGACAGGTCCCTGGAGCCCATTGGCAGTGAGGCTCAGGCTGGCAGCTCCCCCATCCCATCCTGTGCCACACAGCCCGGCTCACCCACTCAGCACAGAGCACAAAGGGCAGGAGCAGCACAGACAGGCCCTGCAAGGGCAGCAGGGCTGGCACTGAGCAGCCACAGGGCAGATCCAAAGGCAGCAGTGGCTGAGCACGGGCAGGGTTCTGCAGCTGGGTTTGTCTGCTTGGGACAGCCCTGGCACAGCCCTGGCATAGCCAGGAAAATCCCTGGGCCATCCATCCCCTGCCCTGTATGGAGGGCAGTGCAGAAACCTGTAAGAAAACCCAATCCATGGGTGTTTCACAGAATCCCAGGATGATTTGGGCTGGAGGGGGCCTTAAATCTCATCTCATTCCAACCCCCTGGCAGGGACACCTTCCACTATCCCAGGCTGCTCCAAGCCCCATCCAGCCTGGCCTTGGACACTGCCAGGGATCCAGGGGCAGCCACAGCTGCTCTGGGCACCTGTGCCAGGGCCTCAGCACCCTCACAGGAAAAAATTGCTTCCCAATATCCATCCATCCCTGCCCTCTGGCAGTGGAAGCCATTCCCTGTGTCCTGTCCCTCCATCCCTTGTCCCCAGTCCCCCTCCAGCTCTCCTGGAGCCCCTTTAGGCCCTGGAAGGGGCTCTGAGCTCTCCAGAGCTCCAGGAGCGTTTGGACAGCGCTGCCAGGGATGGGCAGGGTGGGGTTGTTGGGGTGTCAGTGCAGGGCCAGGGGCTGGGCTGAATGATCCTGGGGGTCCCTCCCAGCTCAGGACATTCCAGGATTTTCTGACTACGCCGTGCCAATGCTGTCCCACACATCAGCCTTAGAACCACAGAAGTGACACAGGGGTGATCCCTGTGCTCTGCCTTCACTCCTGACCCCCTGCACCCACAGAAGACACCTGCAGCCCCCTCCCAGCACGTGTGGACCTGTTCTGTTCCTTACAGACCTGAGTGTCCCAGCAGGAGGTTGGTGCTGAACCAGCAGCTCCCCTTTTATTTCAACCTTTGGATGAGGAAGGTGCAGCTGCCAGTCAGGACATCGAGCTCCTTGTGTGGTTTAAAACAGGAAATAAAGGAACCCACTGAAATGTCAGGCAGCAGCCTCTCAGCCTGCCTGCTGTAAAACAATACGTTTAAAACAATAATAAGCAATAATAAAGCCCTGTCATCTCTGGAGTTCTCTCCCTTATGTAAGGCTGAATGTGATAAGAACTTCCAGAAAGGAAAACCCAGTCACAGACAACACGGCCTTACCCGTGGCCTTTGGTATCTTTATCACAAAGGGACTTCCAGCAGCCCTTTATCAGAGAGACCCCTGCATCCCTGGGCCTTTGGGGATGTCACTCCAGCCCCACGAGCTGCTCTGGCTCCGTGGGCTGGCTCAGACCATCCTCCCAAAACCCCGTCAGGTAATTCCAGAGCAGGAGGAACTGCCAGTGTCTGGGTGGGATAAAACTGCTGACACTCCCAGGAGTGGAGATCAGGCTGCACAAGGTTTACAAATAGCCACGCTAATTACCAGCCACTGGGACAGTAAATCAAGTTCACCAGCTCCATATTTCAACATTTGTACCAATCTAGGCCTGGCAGAAACCCCTTTTCTTTGCTTTTATTCCCATTTAATGAGATGCAAGTCCAGCAGCAAGGCCTCAGGGCCTGATCCTGTGCTCTACAAAAGAGCACGGGGTGTTTTGCAGGGTTGCTGAACCATCTATGCTTTGGACATTTATTCCTTTAGACCCAAGCTCTCCTTTCTTAGCCTTGAAAGCAATCAAGGTATTGGAGGTTGTGGGAGCAGATCTGAGCTATCACAAACACTTCAAGGGCTCTGAATTCAGCACATTACTCAGGAATTCAAACCCCTAAATATCCTCAAATCGTTCAAATTAGCAGAATGTTAAGATCAAACATCAAAACATGCAGTGGAGACAATTTAACTTCTTTTATGCTTCATTTCAAACCCTGGGTTTTTCGAACTGATAAAATTTGACCATTAGAAATTTCAGCTTTGTGCAGTACAGCAGCAAAGCATGCCAATTAAAAGATGAAAAAAAAAAAAAGGGGGAGGTTGTCATTTTTCTGAAGATATCAGAGTGGCAGCTTTCTAAGGAGAAGATGATTTGAAGCAAAAATATTGTCAGAACAGCAACGTGGCCAAGCTTAAGCAGAACAGCCTTTGGCTATGGAAGCACCAGAGCTCCTGGGCAGCCCTGCTTTGGGAAATTTGGGGTTTCAGAGAAGTTCAGCTCCAGCCCAAAGCTCTGCAAGGCCACGGGTCTGACTGACAGATCAGCTTCTCCTTTGAAGTGAATGTCAACATTTCCTTACTCGAGGTAGATGTTTACAAGCACGAACTTCAAATTCACCTTTCAGCCCAAGGAGAAAAGGCTGCAAACAGGGCATGGAGTTACAGCTGTTAATCAGGGTTTTGTGTAAGTGGCATCCTTCACAGGATCCCCCAGGTCTGCTGCCTTCAGTGGCAGATTCAGCCTTTAGTTCAATACTTTATGAGGAAGAAAACCCAGAAAATCAGCAGAACAGGACAGTACTGCCAGCGGTCACAGATGCCTGCACAAGGCCAAGAAAAGCCTGAAAACTGGTGAGTTTTGGCCACACATCACAATGGTGCAGGTACAGAGGAAGGCAGTGGCTGAAAACAGAGGGGAAATACCAGCTTAAAAATTGCTGAGGTTTCCAGCACCACACCTGAAGCTGAAATAAAAAGAAGCACTGCTTGCTTTTGGAGTCATTTGAAAGTAGGAATCTGTCAGTGCAAGGAAACATCTCTTTCACTGGCCTTATCTAGCACTGATTGGGCTTTAGCAAAAGGGGAAACATTTTCTTCCCCAATTGTACACATGTCCCATGATTTATATTCTTTACAGTGTTTTTATGAGCTTCTTTAGCACATCATCCAGTGTAATAACAGCATGGTAATTGTGTTGGCTGCATGTCCTGGCACTTAATTATAATCCTGTCATTGTCATTTCCCAGCTTGTCTAACAGAATAACCTTGCCACGTGGCTGACATCCAATTAAGGGAGAGGGGGGAGAAGGAGAGGAAAAATACACAAATATGATATCAGTATAAAAGACAGTTGCTTGATGGCTTTGTGATAATGTCCTTGAGTTACAGCTCTTCACTCAGTGCCCACCTTCACCTGCAGGTTTCTCACACGGGATTCTGTGCACAAGGACCTCCTGCACTTCACTGTTTTCTTTAGGATGCTTCTTCTTCCTTTCCTTCTGCACCAACACAAGTCAAGCTCCATCCTAACTCTGGCAAATATTTGCTGTCCTCACATGAATGGAGATTTCTTCCTTCCCTGGGTATAGCCCCAGCCCAACCTTGAAATCACTGCCTGAAAACACCCAGTGGAAGATGCAGAAGGAAAAGATGGGTGGAGAATGAAGTGATGCCTTGGAGAAGTTTAAAACTGAGTCAGAAGGCAGCAATGAGTTAATCCTCAATTAATCTCCTCCGCATTTTCTAGCCGAAGTTTCTGTTCCTTGTCTCCACTCCTGCTCCTGCTGGCTAGCACAGCTGATGGGGCTGGCACCCTCCTCCAGTGCATCCTTACTCACCAGCTCCCACCCAAAATCCAACTGAGAAAATCTGGCAAATCTGTAATAGCTCAGCTACCACCTCCAGGATGCTCAGTGTGCTCCAAAACTCACATCACTCCTCAAGGGAGCATCTCTTAATCAAAGCACCCCACGTGCAGGACTAAATTCACCTTGTTCATCCGGTCTGTCCCCTCCTGCACAGGGGTTTTAAGGGAATTTGCTCTGGGATCACTCACACAGGTAAGTTCCAATTGATGGTGCATGGACCGTGCTACTGCAGCCAGTCATGCACTCCCAGCTCACACAGGGGCTCCCACAACAGCTCCCAGCACTGGTGGTAAAGAACTCATTTGTGCCTCCCATGCAGCTCCAGAGAGCCAGGGTGTGCTCCCTGGCACAGATGGATGCAATGTTTTTATCACCATAGCCAGGCATTAGAAGTTCATCATTAAATGATCATTATCTGATCCCACAGCTCAGCATCACAACTGAGGAGACACTGCAGCTGCTTCCCAGCTGTAGGAATTCCAGCCCTGGAAACTTCAGTGAACACAAGATGGTTTTGTACTCACTGTCCTGTTCTGAAGTGGTTATTTATGTAACCAGGATTAAAAGGCAAAAAGAGAGCTATTGACAAATAACACACCTGTGAAACAGCAACCTGCAGTGCTGTAAGGTTATAATTATTAATAAAGCTTATAATTATTAGTTAGAATTCCTCTCTGCTGAGAGGTCCCTACACAGAAGTTTGCCCTGAGAAATTTCTGTAGCTTTCCAGGAGAAAATTTCCTGTCCCACCTTCTGTCCTACGTTAACAAGAGGTGTGAGTAATGAGGCTTTTCATGGGCTCCTCTTGCTCTTGTCTTGTCCCTGCCAGTTGCCAGCAGGGCTGTGCCAGGGTAAGAGCCAGAGCAATGTGACTCTGCAGTCATGGCTTAAACATTTCCCAGGTTGTCGTGGCTGTGTTTTTTCTCCCCTGACTCATTAAGAACAAAACCCTGGAAACCAAAGGGAAACAGGAGCTGGATGAGAACTGGAGGGTTTGAGGTGGCTCACTCGGAGTGCCCATCACAGCTGGCACGTGGAGTCTCTGCAGGTGGGAGCAGGAGCACAGAATGTCCTTTTTCCTTCTTCCAAGGGATGGTCATGGCTTTACTGTGAGTTTTGGAGCCGTGGTAGTGAGCCAAACTGTACTGTGAGTTTTGGAGCACTGGCTTCTCTCCCCAGGGAGCCATGGGAAGTCCCCCAGGCTGCAGAGCAGCGGGGCTGAGGGGGCTGAGAGGAAGCTCCGTGCAGGGAGGTTTCAGTCAATGGAGAGTGGCAGAGAAGAAAGGCAAATGTTTCCCCTTTCCATCCAGAAAATCTCACGGGGATAAAATCACTGAGTCAAAGCTGGACTTACAAGAGACTCGAGGTGACAGCAGAAGGATTTGGGGAAGAAAGGCAACCTGCAGCTGGCTCTGCCAAGGCCCAGCTGACATGGTCAGGGATTTACACCTGCTTGTACTTGTGGGGTGTTACCATGGGATGCTTTGGGGCACAGCCCCCCTGCTCCTGTCTGCTCCTGTTGTGCTGCTGAGGCACCTCTGGCTGGCCCAGTCCCTTCCCTAAAGGAGGCTGTGCTCCTGATTCCACACCCAGCAGCTGCAGCAGCAGCTCCACGGGAGAACAGCCTGTGCTGGAGCGCAGTCCTGCATCCCAGAGCCTGCAGAGGGTCACTGGGAATTGTTTCCTCTCCGTTCTTGTTTTTGTTTAAAAGGCAGTCTGGTGAAGGGCTGCTTCAATGTAAATTTTCCTACAACTTGCATTTAAATTGATTTATGAGCGCACACACCAAGGGCTGCACCAGCTTAACCAAGGCAATTAAAAGCCTGATGTTAGCTTAATTGGTTTGAGGTTTGCTACCAGCAAAGCTGAGCTGCCTGTCCAGGGGCACAGCATGCCTGCATTTCCTGGGGTTCCAGAGACACACGCTCATGCTGATGTCCTTGGCTGCACATCACAGCAAATCGACCCCAACAAGACCCCTCTGTGGGAGCTGAGACCCCCCCAGGGTGCTCAGAGGCTGGGATGCTGAATCCAAGTTTTTCAAGTGAGGTCCACGTGCCCCAGTTGGAATCAGTTCACCTATAAAGTGACCCCAAGGTCTTGCCCTTTCCAGCTGTTCTGTTAAAACCTCAGGGGCCTCCTCAAACACAAACCAGGACATGGTTAAGAACCAAGTTCAGGAATATCCCCAAACCCAATGTCCTGAGGCTCCAAGGAAAGCTTTTGATTCAGCCCATCTTTCTTGGTAACCTGATAACCTGATTTTTTGTTCTTAATCAGTTCTTTCTGTCCTGCAAACAACTCTCCCTGCCCCCAGTGTAACATAAGCACCTCAGTTAAATGGCTCTGAACGTGCTGGAGGGGTGAGCACACCAAGCTGGGAGATCCCATCCCCTGCTCCACTGAGCTCGGGCTCATTTGCAGATCTGAATGGGAGCCAAGGCTTTCCCCAGCACGCCTTTGCTGCTGTTGCACAGAAATTGCTGTTTAGCAGGACACTAAGTGAAATCAAGCAGGCATTTCCCAGCTAAACCACAATGTTCTTAGCCTGGAAATGTTTTTCTCTGTGTAGCTGATACACAGTCTGCACGTGGGAACATCTCCCACCATGAAATACCATTCCTTGCTAATTAGAAGCAAGGACTTTCCTTGCTTCTAAAGTCCTAAAGGACTTTAGCACTTTCCTGAAGAAAAAAAAAGGTTATTCAAAGCTAAGGTGGGTAGAAAGAAGCTCTTAGTCTGGTCAGGGAAAGGAAGGGCTTCATTAAAGCCAAATACAATCTCATTTCTGTAAGAATTCCTCCCTGATCACTATTTCCTGTGTATACATCTCCATTTGATACAAGGATCTCATCTGATTTAATTCTGCTTGGAAAGCTGATGGTTATGTGCTAGTGAGAGCAGGGCTTTGCCTCTATCCAGGCAGGCTGAAAAATGAAATAGCTCTGAAGAGGCCACTTCTTGTAGTACTCCTAGAAGTCCTTAAAAACCTCCAGCTCCTGCAAGATTGCCCATCCAAAATGTGAAGCAGCTCAGAAAAAGAATTTTCCATGTCTTGTTTCATGTCTGGATCTACACCACCCAAGTCCTCAGGGATCTCACATTCACATTTCCATCCCCCACGTCCTCCTTGCACCAAGCTGCCTCTTTAGCAAGAGCCAACACAATTGCCTCAGTCCCATTTATCTTTTAGCAATCAGGAGAATTAATTAAAACACCAATGACATCAACACACTCTTTGCTGGACCAATTTATCGGCACTGAGACAAGAAGGGGGGAAAAGGACTAAAGCAAGCAAGGAAGGGATAAAGCAGCAGCTCATCTGTCCTCAGGCAGGTGAGGATGCAAACATCAACCACCTCATGGACAGAGCCAGGAATGCACAGTCCACCTGTCCCTGATAAAGAAATTTTGCCATTCTTTTGCATTGTCTCATAGTAAAAGCAGAAATTCAGCTTGTACCAAAGTGATTACCAACAGTTATTGTTTTTACATTGATCATTTCAGCTTTTGCACTGAGGTCTGGTCTCACTCCAGCCCCTATCACCTCAATGTTTGGGGAGCTCTCCTCACCCTGGCCTTGCATTGAGGATTTATTGTGTTTCGACCTCTTTGAAGTCAGAAGTTTTACTACCCCCTACCAACCTTGTTTTCCTCTTCATCCCAGTAATTTAAGGGAACTTTTCCCATCTGATCCAGACAAAACCCATTTATTTAGCAGCTGGAGATCAAGGTTAACTTATCCATCTCAAAGGGCTTCACAGAAACACAATTAAAAACACATCCTCCCAATTGGAGGTGCATCCTCAGACCCACAAACAGGTGAGACAGGAGCAGCACAAGAATCCCCCACACCAGGATCCTGCTGGAAAGGAATGAACAATGTCTCAGTTTGAAAAGCCAGGTGTCTGCTAAGGAAGGCAGGAGCCTCCCCTGAAATGGAAAATGTAAACCCCCGCCCTCCAAATTTATAACTTTGAAATTAAGAGGCTCTCAGGCAAAGATATGGGAATAGGAATAACAGTCCTTTACTAGAAAAATTAAGGAAAAAATACAAAGGCAATACTACAAACAAACAGAAAAAAACCCCACTGGCAGAGTGAGAGCAGGAGCTGCCCCCTGTGGCTCAGGGTGTTGGTGGCAGTGCCATCCCATGGTGTCACTCCTCCTGCAGGGACAGATGTGGCTCTACTGCAGCTCTGATCCTGTACAAGGGGGGAGTTTTCCTCTGAAGCTCCAGGGCTGTCTGGGAATGTAGAGGAGAAGAAAGCTGCTTCTCTGGGAATGCAGTGGGAAAAGGCTGCCTGTGGTATTCCAATCCTCAGATTCTACCCAGGCAGGAATGCTTGGCTCCTCCTCCTGGGCACCATCCCAATGGGATGATGGAATTTTATCAGTCAGGCAGTGACACTCAATGGCCCATGAACAGAAGATAATTAATAATTAATGGCTCATTAACAGCAGATATCTCCTGGAGGGAGGATTGGTTGTGCAAGAGATAAAGAAAACTGCCCAATGAACAGCAGATAACTGCCCCACCTCTGACAGGTGGCAATAGAATACCCCCAGCCACATCTTGCAACCCAGGACAAACAGGAAACTACAAAGGAAAAAGCAGAGGAGACCTTCCTGGAAGAAAAGTGATGGAGATCCCCCTCTCCACAACATCAACTTTCCATCATCTCCCCTTATCCCAGATTTGTATTCTCAGTTGTGCCATTTCAGACACAATTTTCCAAGGATAAAATCTTTTTTTCAGCAGCCAACCCAGGTGAGGGTTGGCTTTTGGGGGCTGCTGTGGTCACAGAAATCTGACATGAGATTCCCGGGAAGTGCTACTGAAAAGGGCTCTGTCCAGCCTGTTCTTGTAGCATGGCAATTTTGTCTTTAATTTTGATTTTAAATTAACTTAATTTTTATTTTTTTTATTTTAATTAATTTCCATATTATTTCTTTTCACTTTGTCTGATGCTGCCCCACTTGAAAACAATTTTGGTAGGAAATTTCTGCACTGGAGAGCAGAAAAAAATCTTATCAACTTGCTTATCTTTCTCTGCCACAAACCCATGAAGATCTCTACAGTGTGCCCCCTAACGATGTGGAGACCCCCAGGAAAACCAGGCTGGATAAGCTGCAGGGTTCCTCTTGCCTGCTATGGCCCCTCAATAATAACCCAAAGCTTTATGGAGTCCCATCAACTCCAGGAGCTGGAAATATCAGCTACCACAGGGCTCACCAAGGACAGGCACTGCCCAGGCCCCAGGGATTTGCTTCTGGCCATGATTTTCCTCCTCCTGAGCCTTTCAAATAGAAGAGAAAATAAAAAACACAGTGTTTGGCCTTGCACCACCCTCAGGAGAACATCAGTCCAACATCATGGGAAGTCACCCTTCCATAGAATCATGGAATCCCAGTATGGTTTGGGTAGGAAGGGACTTTAAAGCCCATCCATCCCACCCCTGCCATGGGCAGGGACACCTTCCACTATCCCAGGCTGCTCCAAGCCCTGTCCAACCTGGCCTTGGACACTGCCAGGGATCCAGGGGCAGCCACAGCTGCTCTGGGCACCCTGTGCCAGGGCCTGCCCACCCTCACAGCCAGGAATTCCTGCCCAATATCCCATCTAACCCCACTCTCTGGCAGTGGGAAGCCATTCCCTGTGTCCTATCCCTCCATCCCTTGTCTCCAGTCCCTCTCCAGCTCTCCCGGAGCCCCTTCAGGCCCTGGAAGGGCTCTGAGCTCTCCTGGAGCTGCTCTTCTGCTGTACCAGGTTGCCAGCGTGCTCCAGGTACTTGCCAAGCACTGAATGCAGGGAATGCAGCACTGCCTGGGGGGATATTGGATGTGGGAGCTGTGTTTGTGTCCCTGGATGAGCCTGAGCAATCCCTGCCACTCCTGTGTGCCTCACTTTCCCTCCTGGCAACTGGAAGTGATTCCCGAGATCTCTGAGCTTAGTGTTCACCTTGAGGAATGCTGGAGGAAATCTGCTCCCACAAAAATTAGGTCCTGGCTGAAGTGAAGCAGCATTAACAGACTCCAGTATAAACCAGTATAACCAGTCAATGACAGGCTTGCCACAGGCACCAAACCAGGGCGTGGAATACCAGAACCAGCTCCCAGGGGAGACACTGCTGATGGTTTGGGGCTGGGATGGCGTCAGTCCATCCCCCCACCCTCCCCCATGCTCCAGTTTCCAACTAAATCCCAGCAGCCTGTTGCTTTAGTGCACCCAGGTCTCCCTCATAAAAACGTGCTTTATGAACATTTTGCATAATCAATACCATCTTCTGTTCCTCTCCAAAGCCTTGACCAGTGTCACAGTGAGGAATCGAGGTCAGGGCACCGAGTTCAGTGCTTGGAACAGCAAAGCAGCGTCTCCAATAAACAGCAGAGTGCAGGGAGTGCTCTGGCAGCCTCTCTGAGCTGCCCCCAGTCTCCAGCTCGAGGTAATTTGCAGGTTTGTCCCTTTTCCCGTAAGGCTTTTTAAACAGGGATCTGATATTTATATCTGCATACACTGTGCTTTGCTGGAAGTGATTAAGCATTTCTAATGAGACAACAATAAAATGCATTTACTTTATTTGGTGCACTAACTATTTCATTTGGAATGATTTAGTACATGGTGCAATTTCTGTTTCCAAACACTGCTGCCTGCTTAGGGGTTCCCACAAGAGGTTTGTTCATTAGTGAGAACAGGTATAAACAGGGAATTCTGAAAATGCTCCCTGTGTGGGGCCAGGAGAAGGAACAAAGTCAAGATGCTGTTGCAGAGGCTTCTTGTGGGAAAATGAGGTTAGTTTATTAAAGTCATAGTCCATGCTGTGAGCTTAGATCTGCACAGCTCTGGGGGAAAATGAAAATGCCCCTTTGGCAGGAGCTGGACACTGTGTCCACAAACACCTCTGTGCTTCAGTGGGAGTGGTGTGGTCACTCCGGGGCAGGGCTGGCAAACCTCACCCTGCGAGTGTTCCTGGGGAGAAATTGTTCTGCAGGCAGGAGAACAGAGGGAACACAGGCACTCACAGGGCCCTGCACGGAACCATGGCACAGATTGTGCCCACTGGGATCAACCACTGAGCAAAGGCCGAGCAGAGACTAAAATAGGAGTAGGAAATGAATGGGCTGGAGGCAGGATGCTCTGGCTCTGATCACCTTGTGGCAGAGAAAAAGAGTAGAAAACAACAAACAACAATAATAATGATCTATGTAAACTATGTGAAAATCCTACATGACTTAACAGAAGACAGCAACAGAAATTTTGGGGGTGATTCAGAAATACTAAAGATTGATTTTGTGGTGGGTGAAGTCAACCTCCGTCTGGGTTTCTTGAGCAAGTAATGAGCTTCTAAAATTGTCCCTTTGCCAGGAGATCCTGACTAAAAACCACCGTTCTGGGCACAGATTTCCATGGACTTCCAAACAACACTGTGCTCCCAGAGAATGTGGATGATCAGGGCCTGAGCTTTACAGGAGCACAGAACACAACAGATGAGGCTTGGAAATAGATTTCCCACCCTGGTTTCGTATTCAGACAGCACCATATCACAATTAGTCATTCTTTCTTTCATGAAACTCAGGTCAGGAGCCCAAAATACAGATTCTCATTATCACAGGGACTTTGCAAGTCAAGGCTCTGGGCCTTTTCTGACCTCCAAGCCTTTCCTTTTACCCCTTTTCCTCTGGATTCTGGCTTGCCAGCTGGGATTTTGCAATACTTTCCCTCTCCTCCTCCCAGCTGCTCGTCTCATCTTCCTGCTCTGGGACACGCAGCCAAAGTTCTTGGAATAGCCAGCCCCTATGAATACTCCTTGATCCTTGGAGAGGGAAAAACTTGCAGCCAGCTGGCTTTTGGAAAATGCAGCAAAGGGTGCAGCCTCCTCTCTTGGAGGAGACGAGATTTAGGACAGTGAGTTTCATGGATCTGGAGGAAGGAAAGAGCCAAGAAGGAAGAGGTGACCCCACGAGGCGAGGGCAAGCCAGAAGGAAATGCCTTCTGATGGTGACAGAAATGGGATAGGAGCACCCAGGAGGAAGAGCTCAGACAGCTGAAGGAAGTGGGGGATTGCTCATGCAAAAGGAACTTACAGAGCTGGAAGCAAGCATTATTGGAGAAGCCAGGCCAGAACTGTGGAGTTTCCCAGCTATCCCTGTGACAGGACAATGCCAGGGACGAGTCTCAGGCCATGGCAGGCTGGTGTCACCCCCCAGTCACCGTCCCAGCAAACCCAGCCTGCACATGCAGGTGCCATCCAAACCCCCAGCTCTGCCCTTGGCACCCTCCCTCTCTGTTGGTGTGGCAGCTGCAGCACCCAGCAATGATGTGTGGGAACGTGCCCACAGCCACTGCAGGCACTGCCTGGGCAGTTTTTTGTCACCTGAACATTTTATGGGTTTCCTGGGTGAGATTTTCTTCCCAAGAGAAGCTAGTTTTTCTCTACACAAATTTCTGTAAACATATCTCTACACTGTGTGTGTTCAAGAGCAAGTAGTGTTTGACTGCCCTGTCTCACACATGGGGCATGGGAGCCTTCTCTCTTTCTTGCCCTATAAGATAGACAATTCTTATCTTAGAATTCTGAACATTCTAGCAGTCTTGTACTGCCCAAGAGAAAGAAAGCATATTAGCTCTGTACCAGGGCACATAGAGCCCAAAAACCTTCTGAACAATGGAGTCATTTTAATAAATCATATAAGCCTTCTGATATTCGAGTCAAAGAGTCCTGATTCACCTCCCCTCAGGCAGCAACCACAACAGTTTTTGTGTGGTGACTCCTACAGAAAGGGCCCTGGAGGTGATGCTCAGTGCCATGGTTTGTTCATCTGAGGAGGAGGTGCTGGGTCATAGGCTGGACTAGATGATCTTAAAGGTCTTTTCCAGCCTGGCTCATTCTGTGATTCTGGGGTTCTCAGGGGCCAGGCTGCAGGAGCACAGGGTCAGTGTGAGCTGCTTCTCTTGCAGTGTGTGCACCATCATCCCCTCCCTCTGTCCCTGTACCCAGCTTAGCCCAGTTCCTGCTGCCCTGGAAGAAATATTCCTTTGCAAATGGATGGCAAGGGAAGAAGTTTTTACAGGCAAGCTGCAGTTTGGGACTGGGATCCCACCACGTGCCAGGCATATGATGCCTCTGGCTAGGCCCTGAATTTGCCCTTATGTGATTTCTAAAACATTATTTTTTCTCAACACTACTTGGCTTTGTTACTTTTTTAAATGAGCACAGCTCACCAAGAGCATGGGAAAGGGAACAAACTCACTGTTTCCTGCAATCTAAGCTACCAATTTTTAAACCCACCTTTTTTTTTCAGATTCCAGAGGCATATTAAGACATTTTGCAGGTGAATATTTTTCAAAGTTACCGGGGAAAACCAAAATCCAAGAACTTGGCACTTGAATAAATAATCCAAAATATGACAAATAACAGGAGAAAACTGTGTTTTCTACCCAAATCCCCAAACAAAACTAAAAATGGGCAGTATTAGGAAGCGTGAAAATGATACCATGGACACTGCAGGCACAGCAGAGATAAAAATACTCAAAGAAGATCCACCACAGCATGTACAAAGACAGAAATAAGAAAAACTAAGAAGTTAGGATGTTCCCTTTATTCCTTGACTCTTGCAGAAAAGCTGGGAGTTGTTGAGGAAAGGGAACATCCCCACTTGGACACTCTCTGGGAGGTACTGCAGGATTCAGCTCCTGGAGTTCTGTGATTTCACCTGCTATTGTTGCCAACTCTCATTTTCCAGTGCTTGCAACTGCAAAGAAACCTTCCAAAAGCATTTCATTTTTTCCAGAATTCTGTGTCTGCCTCATTACCAGTCCAGAAAGAATTAGAAAAACTCAGGTTTCTGTCTGTGTGGTCAGACTTGTCTGGAGCAGCCCATCCTGCCCACAGGCTCTGGGACCCTTCCAGATGAAGAGGATTAAAAAAGCAAGGTAGAGTAACATTATTATCATTATTATTATTATTACTATTAATGACTTTATTTTTTTAATTTAATTTCATGCTTCCCTTTTGTTTTGTTGGTGTTTTGTGCGGTGGAACATTTATAATCAGTCATTATTCCAGTTGATAGAGAATGCACAATGTTTTAGGAGTGATATGACATTTACATTCACTTGTGAGTTATTAGATGTCTCCTTAGGAGCAGTGAAGAATGTCAGATCTTGACATCTTGTATTTTGCATATCACTAAGGCTCTTTTGGAGCTACTTCCCAGTTATTCACTGCAGACTCACAGAGTGACAGAATCACAGAATGGTTTGGGTTGGAAGGAACCTCAAGGCTCATCTCATTCCAACCCCCTGCCATAGGCAGGGAATCTTCCCCTGGAACAGGGGAATCACACCTTCCCAGCATAATAATCATAATTCCAGCATCCATCCCATAATTTACATTCTGTACAGTGCAGATGTAAAACACAGTTCTGTGTCTTTGTTCATGGGGCCGATGTCTTTAAAGTCAAGGATTCTACTCCTGTGAGAAAGAACTACTCAAGGTTGTAAAAACAGATCTTGGATGCATTGTAAAGGAGAATTATAGTGGTATTTAACTCTCAGTTATAAGCTGGAGCCCACAGAGTAAAGAAGCAGGTACTGTTCTCACTTAATAAAAAATTCCTGTCATTCCTGTCATTCCATTGGCAATGGAATTAAAATCCTTTAGGCACCTGCTGGTTCCCTGCATCCTGCTGCTCCCAGCACTGCCCATCAGGGACTGCTGCTCAGCCAGCCCACAGGAATTCTTCCATGGGATCACCCCACACATCCCTGCCTGGTGCTGCACAGGGCTCTGAGGGGACATCAGCCTTGTCCTGGTTAAAGGAACTGCCTCCACCCCTACAGGATCCAGGAACGAGGGATTAAGGATAGGGAGCCTGCAAGATGGAGAGACACTATTTACAAGAGCAGGACAGGACACAGGGAAGGGCTTCCCAGTGCCAGAGGGCAGGGTTGGATGGGATATTGGGAACAAATCTTTCCTGTGAGGGTGGGCAGGCCCTGGCACAGGGTGCCCAGAGCAGCTGTGGCTGCCCCTGGATCCCTGGCAGTGTCCAAGGCCAGGCTGGACAGGGCTTGGAGCACCCTGGGACAGTGGAAGGTGTCCCTGCCATGGCAGGGGGTGGTGCTGGATGGGCTTTAAGGTCCTTCCAACCCAAACCAATCTGGGATTCTGTGATCCCTGCAGATATTTGAACATCCAACCTGTCATCCCAAAGTCTGGGAAGTTAAGAGTGTTTCTAGATGGCATCTCCCCAAGAAGCTTCCTTCTGGGAGAAATTGAGTTCTCCAGTTAGGCCCTGTGTCCTTTCAGCAGCGCAAACAGCCAGGGAAAACAATCTCCTGTTGTCTACCAAGTGTCTGCCTTCTCCTCTGGGCTAAACTGCACCGAGCTCCCATCAGAGGCAGCAGCAGCGTTCCCAGCCTGGCTGTGCAGAGCCACCGCAGCCTCCCGGGCAGGCTGAGCCCCCAGCTCAGCTCCCAGCCCTGCCCTGCACAGGGCCACTCTGACAAAAGTCATTTTTCTCCATCAGGCAATTTTCCCCAGCCCGCTTTGCTGCTCTGTGGCTTTGATTTAAGCCCCTGCTCCTCCTCAGAGGAGCACCAGAGCATCCCTGCTGCAGGCTGGGAGTGCTGGGAGCAGCTTGGGGCTGCATTCATCACGGGCACAGGCACAACCAACACTGGGGGAGAACCACAGAGCTGAGCAAACAGAGCTGAGAGTGGGGCACGGACCGAGAAGGAGAAGCAGCTCCAGGGACAACGCTCTTGTCAAGCAGGTTACATCCAGGTGATCCCTTCCCACTGCTGTTTAGGTATGGAAAAGGCTTTTTTCCCCCAAATTAGTCTGGCAAAAGCTCTCCCTGGTTCTGTAACAAAAGGTGGCAGCAGTCTAAGCAGCTAAAAATTTACACCAGTCTCACGAGGTAAAATTTAATTTGGTTGTCCCTCATCCTGCTTCTATCTCCCAAGGCCCTGCAGAGAAGAGGACACACGAACCACAGATTTTAGAGCCAAGAAAATAGTTCTACATGTTCCCATGAACTTCCCATTAAATTAACTTTGGTCCTTTGGGGGACCCCCTTTGGTTGGGGTTTATATTATTATTATTGTTGTTGTTGATGCTGTTGTTTAGGAGCACTTTGCAGGCAACTTTATCCAACCAGACAGAACATCAATACTCACAATATCCACAGCCAGCAGATATGGAGCCTGTAGGTTCAGAGAATACAAGGAGGGTGGGCCATGCAATAGAGGAGCAGAAACAGTAATGGGGACCAGCTATGAACACTCCTTCAAAATAAAATGAAACCATTTTAAATAGTTCATGCAAAATAAAGAAAATAGGTCAAGGAGGAGCATTAGTTAAAAAGGAAACAAACTCTGCCAGAGAAGCTGTGGCTGCTCCATCCCTGGAAGTGTCCGAGGTTGGATGAGGCTTGGAGCAGCCTGGGATAGTGGAAGGCAGAACAAGATGGTCTTTGAAGTTCCTCCTAATCCAAACCATTTTGGGATTTTCTGATAAGTAAAAAGAAAAAAAAAAAAAAAAAAAAAACCACAACCCTTAGGAAATTCTGAGGAAGAGTTGACTCCAATGGGAACACACACAGATCCACATCTGAGAGCAGCCCAGGGTGGTTGAGCAGAGACCTCACTAAAAATCCACCCCTAATTCAGATTTAGGTAGAAACTCAGGAGCAATCCTGTGCAAGATTGGAATTTGAGGCAGAAGCACCAAGAGCACACAAATTAATAGCACAGGCACAAACAGCAGCTCAGGCAGCTCTGGGATGATCACCCCTGACTGGAGGAGCAGGAGGGGGGATGGAACAGAAACCACACCCTGGCAGCAGCCCAGCTGAAGATCTGCATTCGTGCAAGCCAGGAAAAAATCCCAAATTCTAAACTGTTGGGTTTTATCCTTACATTAATACACAGATCTCTATTCAGAGAGTCATTGCTGTGCCCTGTTTGTTGGTGGGTAATTTTCTCCTTGGAAGCAGCAGAGGCAGCAGTCCCTGGCCCCAGTACAAAACTCTGCACAGTTGCTTGGTCATAGGACTGAGTAATAAATTCAGCTCTAGTTTCTTCACAAACTGAGCTCACAAGTTGTGCTTGAAGAGTTTAAGGCAAAATCTTGACACTGTAGGAGTCAGGAGATGGGTTTTTTTCACTGCCTATCCTAATAACCCAGTAACTATTGTAATTATGTATGTATGTATGTATTTATTTATTTATTTATTAATGAGCTAAGTGTTGTGGGCAGAAGAGGTCTAAGCCAAGGCTTTCCCCAGAGTTCATTTAGCTTGAGTATCAGCTGTTTATTGCCCACAGAGCTTGATCAGTCACCTGATCCTACATTGGCACCCCTTTTGTTGCCAGAGATATTGCAAAAATGTACAAAATCTCCCAAGATCACACACTGGGCATTGGAGAGCTTCTCCTCCAGCTTTTCCACACACAGCTGCATGTCACTTCTTGTAATTTCCATTAATATTCAAACAGTCCTTTTCTCACAGAACTTTCCACAAACACAATTTACTTCCATGAATGCTGATGAGGAACGGACAGAACAGATCAGAAAATGCTGGAAAAGGTGTTATTTGGATTGGAATGAGCGTTCCCACACATTACTCCGTTCATTCAGGCACACACTTGCAGAAGTCATGGTTTTTATTATGAATTGGCTTTAGTTTCCTGTGTTTGCTGAACCCACCTTTGTGCCCAGCACTACAAGCAGCAGAGTCAACATGACACCAGTAGCAATAATTACAGCTCAGGTTTGGCACCAAAATCACTTCTGACTCTGGCAGCTGCTGCAAAATCTGTCAGTCAGAGAGTTTCACCTCCCAGGCACTGCAGCTTCGCTCTCCAAAAGTACAGCAGGCAGGACCTGATCCCTGCAAAATCCCTTCCCTCTTCTGCATCCCCCTGAATCATCATCTGGCCACTTCCAAGCCAGGGCTCCTCCCAGGTCACTGAGACACCTCCCAAGGCCTCTGAGAGATCACTCAGGGGGAAAAGAACCTGTGCAGAACCTTCCATTACCTTGGAAGGATCTGGAAGGAAGAAATCAGAGGCTGATTATCAGCACTTCTGGGCTGGGACTGAGGCCTGTGCTGGGCAGGCTGGGACACCAGCACAGATTCTTCTCAATCATCTATATAAGAACTATATTTCAACTATTTTACTCATCCTGGAGAATGCTGAATTACATCTCCTGGGGCTCCATCTCGGGACACAATTCCCAAACACATTTTAGCATGTGCTGAAAGAGTTACCAGTCCAAACAAGGTCTCTGGAATCCCAGTTAATCAGCCAGGCAACCTCCTGAAAATAGCTGATAGAAAATAGCTGATAACCAAGCACCTGCAGGGGCTGTGCTGGCAGGGCCAGGGCAGCTCCTGCATGCACAGTTCATTAAAAGGAATTGCATCCCACATAACCAGAGGTGGATTTAGAACAGACAGTGCCCAGCTTCTGAGATCCTGACTCTGCCAACTTACAAATGCCCCCAGCTCATGGATTCTTATAAAAACTGAAAGCTGAGAAGAAAAAATATCCTACAGTCCAGCAGCACTGATTTCTCACCCAGTTAATCAGCAGCATGTTGTGACCCACAGCAAGTCCTGCAGCTAGGCTATAATGAGGAGCAGGAGGAAACTGCTGGAACTCTCCAGGACCTCCAGGACAGAGGGCTGCAGGTGGTGATTACCAGTTGTTTACTAGACAGCAAAGATAAATGCCAGATTAATGCCTCAGGATTGATGCCTCTTGCCATGCCCAGCCTCTCCTAAAGTCCTCTCCAGCCCATGCCATGTCCTCCTCTGTCATTCTCAGCAGATCCTCCCACACCTGCCCCTAGCCCCAGCTCTTACCCAGCCTCCCTGCTCTCTACTCCTCCTCAATAATCAAGCCCCACAAGGCTGATTTTGTTGGCAGCTTCCTGCCCTATCTGGAACAAAAGTTGCCTCCAGGCACCCAGAAGCTCCAAGCCTGAAAGGACTCTCCTAAATATGCATTTAATCTATTCCTTGTGCTTCCTCTAATGCAAATGCACCCCTTTGGAGACGGTATCAGTGCTCAGGCACCTGTCACCATCCAGTTGCTTTCCCCACGTGCTGAGCCCAAGCCCTCACTCAGCTCAGGCTGCATTTTAAAGCTATATTTGGACTTTTCCCAGCCTGCACATTCTCCTCCTGTATCACCCACCCCAGGGGTCTGGTTCCAGCTTCCTCCAGGCCTTGGGAACTGGGCTGCACATTCCCCAGTCCCCGATCAGCCTGGCCAAAGGCTAATGGCCCATCGCTGATTTGGGTCCTGTTTATCTGACAGGCAAATGGGGGAGTTTTAACCCTTTCAGCCCTGTGGCCTGGGCTCTGCTCCTTGCCTTGCCAGCACTGGAAGAGGATGAGAGCACATCCTGCTCCAGAAACAGCACCCAGTAGCTGCTGAAGGGTTAGACAACTATTTTAGAGGATTAAAAGCAAGATTCCAACCTGGCCAGCAAACATTTAAAGGCTTCAGACACCTGTTTTACAGCCAGTTTGACGTTAATGGTGGTGGCAGAGGGCATCCTGCTATTTCAAGGAGCAGCCAGTTCTCTTCACTTCCAACACGAAGCAGGCTCTTGGTCCCAGTTTTCCAAAGATCAGCACACACTGAGGACAAGCCCTGCCATGCCTGCCTTGCCTTCTGTGCTGGGCTTGGGCTGGACTCACAGGGCTGATTCCTCCTCCTCCTCCTCCTCCTCATTTCACCCAAAAGCAGCTGGGCTCCAGGAAGCAGGCAGGGCTCAGCAGGAGGTGAGAAGGAAATCCCAGCTCTGTAAATTGATCTGGCCCATGGCAGTGGCAGCCACAGGCTCTCTGCTCCTCATCCTCACCTGGGGAGCCCCTGGGCTAAGCTGGCTCTCCAGAGTCTCCTGTGGGCCACCTCCCACCCTGCTCTGGCTGGTAACTCTTTCCAAAGGGAAATGGGCAGGGTAGGGTGCTGTTCATGGAGCTTCTGGCCGAGCTGCTCATGTCCCTCATCCCTGTGACCCCACCACATCAAACTGTACCTGACACCTTCAGGGGTGACAGCATGGCCACCTCAGAGCTGCCCATGGTGGCCCAGGAGCTGCACAATGTGGGCCAGGGAAAACCTCTTCTAAACCCAGAAATCTGCTCTGAGCTCCGACCTCCAGCCCATGCTCTGCCTCAGCTGAGAGGCCACAGCCCTGCAGAGCCTGTCTGGTCACTCAGACTGCTCAGGGGATGTTGGAATCAATCTGCTCCTGTCTGGTTTGACAGGACAATCCAGCAGCCTCCAGCACTGTGATCCTGCTGCACAGAGATGCAGCAGGACCCCAGGTACTCAGGAGATTTTTGCTTTGGCCAACATTTGTTTCAAATGCAAACCACACCTTCCACAAATGATTGGAAACCAGGTGGAAAATATCCGAAGCCCAGCTCTAGGAATAAGCAGAGTTGCTTCAGATTCATGAGGAGCACTTTATTTCCTTCATACCCCACATATCCAGATGTAAAACTACCGAGGGAAATTTGGGGAAGTGTCTTTCTGTGTGGTGAGGAGACACAGCCAATGCTTTTGGGCTCCATGAGCTCAGGTGAACTGGGGAGGTCACAAATTCTAAACTACCAAAAATTAAATTCTAAAACCTGTCAGGCTAAAATAAAAATCCTTGCAGAGGTGCTGGAGAGCTTGTTACAAGCCAAGATCACAGCAGTGGAGTTTAGCATTTCCCATACAACTGCATTAACAATAGGTCAGAAAGGGAGGAAATCACTTCTAGCTCCTATTTTGTAATATTTTCATTTGTCACTCTGAATCTTCTCTGGGCTTTCAACCCTGGGCATGGTTTTGGAGCTGCTCTGGGCTGCTCAGGCTTGTCACCTGCACCAGGGCCAAGGCAGAGAGCTCAGACCTGCCTTTAGACTTCCCTACAACATCCCAGAAATGCTGGGAAGAGCAACAAAGGACTGAGTGGGACAGACTAGGAAATTCACAGATTACTCTGAGGTTTCTCAAAAATCATGGAATCACAGAATATCCTGAGTTGGGAGGGACCCAAAGGATCATCCACTCCAGCCCCTGGCCCTGCACAGACACCCCAACAACCCCACCCTGTGCATCCCTGAGAGTGTTGTCCCAAAATACAGAGAGAAACTGGGTTTGTTGAGCTGGGATCCTGCTGCAGGCAGTGATGTCAGACCATAACAAAAGTGTCAGAGATGCTTTCCATAATGTTTAGTCAAACAATCCCTGTGCTCCTCAGTCCATCCCTTACTGCTCTGGAGGGATGTCAGCACATGGAGGGCTCAGAGGGATGAGAAGATGCCTGTGGAGCAAAACTGTGCCAGGAAAGCACTCCTGCCCCCAGGAGAGGGTTTTGTACCAGAAACCTCCTAGAGATTGAGGACAGAGTGACAGAGCAGGTGTGCAAGGCAGTGACAAATTCCTGCAGAGCACATTCCTCTGCTCCTAAAAAATGGAGTCAGCTCCAGGCAGGTGGAAGGAGAGAGATTGATGGTCAAAGTTCAGGAGAGACTGTCACAGGAGCTTGATAAATACAACCCATCAGAGCATCAGTGCCATGTGAATGAAGGATGTAAAATAACTCTGAGTAAAACGCAGCCACCTCGAATGCAGCTGCAGAACTTCATACAATTCCTGCACTCTGTTCTCCACCAGCTGGGTTTCCCTCCCAGTGTGTCCAGCAGAGGAAGGAGAGCAGCTTTCTCATCAGATATTTTACTTATCCCCTTATCAGCCCCTTTTCAAGCATCATCTGCTCTCCTGCTCTGCCTAAGGAGCAAGATGGGCAAATTATTTTGCTCTTTGTTTCTGTTTCCCCCACAATAAGCCTCACTGGGAAAGGTCCCCTGTACCCAAAATGGTCCTCAGTGCTCAGAGGTAGTGCCCAGTCATTGTATGAATCTCAGCTGAGCCCAATAATTCACAATATCCTACATGGGAATGCTTCCCATCTGTCACCTCTGCACACCCTGAGAGATCCCAGCAAGAAGAGGAGTGGCAGAAATCATGGAATGGTTTGAGTTGGAGGGACCTTACAGCCCATCCCATTCCACCCCTGCCATAGCAGGGACACCTTCCACTGTCCCAGGTTGCTCCAAGCCCTGTCCAGCCTGGCCTTGGGTACTGCCAGGGATCCAGGGGCAGCCACAGCTGCTCTGGGCACCCTGTGCCAGGGCCTGCCCACCCTCAGAGGGAAGGATTGTTTCCTAGCAGCTCATCTAAATCTCTCTTCTTGCAGATTAAACCTTTCCTCCTTGTCCTGTCACTGTCTGCCCATGTAAATGTGTTCAGGCACTTTTCTTCTGAGGGGAGACTCAGGAGCATCCAGCCTAAATGTTCTCCTCACTGAGGACAAAGGTGGCTCTTTGTCCCAGGGCTCCACTGCCCCCAGCACTCCTGACTCTGCTGTCCCTGGAGCTCACAGCCCCACCTGAGCATGCACTCCCTGCACCTTTTTGGAGAAGAAGGTGCTGTCACTTCTCAGGTGGGGCCCAGTGGAGTCCCTGACCCTGGGGGCACAGAAAGCTCCCCCTCACCCAAATGCAGGCACTGGGGGATCACAGAATATGAGCAGCAGCCATGCAGGCAGACTGGCCCCGAGGAGCCCTGGGTGCTCAGCGCTGCTCAGGAAGGCAGGAAAACCCCAGGGACACCTCCCAGTCCAGCCAGTAGGAAAAGAAGCCTCCCTCCCCCCAGTGCAGGGCACAAGGACACCTCTGTGCTGTGTGAGCAGGCACAGCCTGGCCAGGAGGGATCAGAGAGCTGGCAAGTGGGGATGCTCCATGCTGCAGAGGAAGCCAAAAGCCCCTGGGGGACCAGTGCCAACCTGGCCCAGGGGAAAAAGGTCAGAAAATCCTTTCCTGACCCCACAGCTGGACTGGCTGTTCCCCAAGCACTGGGCAGGACCTGCCTCCCCGACCCACTGACTGCTCACACCTCCCAGGGGATGCCCAAGCCCTGCTCCCCCTCAGCCTGGAGCCATCTCAGGACCTTCCAAGTGGCAAAATCCCCCCAGTCTGCTCAAAGTTGGGAGCAACAATTCCCGCTGTGCCTGGCAGGACACCAGTGAGGCTCTGAAGTGTCCCTTGCACATCCCATTTCTCCGTGGCTCCATGGGGAGGATGCTGGGTTCCAGGGTGCTCCTCATTCCCTGTCTCAGCACTGGGATCCAGCTGGAAAGGCCTGGCAGCCTCAGGCAGCTCCGGGCTTTGGAAGTGAACCCTGCCAGTCCTGCTCATCCCCGCGGAGCTCGCTGTGTCCCCTGGAGGTGACAGGGCCACAGTCCCTGGAGGGGCCTAAAGCTGGCCCTGCCAGGAGCTGGCCTAACAGCAGAGCCCCTCACCCAGCCTTCAGCTCCCTCCAGGCCATTCCACGGGCTCCTCACAGAATTCCTCTGGCAGCCCTCGGCTGGCTCTGCCTGAGGGTGAAGTTTTCAGGCTGGCAGTGGAACACGGAGCAGATTCCTTTGCCCGTGTGTGACCTCCTGCCAGACCAGACAGCACCTCTGGCTGCTCCTGCAGGAACCAGCTCCTGAAGGAAGGGAGTGAAGCCCCCCTTTAGTCCTGGAGCTGGGGGTGGCACCGGTGTGACAGCACGACAGGAGCTCCTCTGCTGCAGTGACATTTCCAGCCCCCACAGCTGCAGGGAGTGGGGAGCTCTGAGCCCTGGACAGGTGAACCTGCTCAAAGCCATTGATTCCATGGGAGATCAATGTGCTGAAAATGGAACTATCAGTTTCTGCACAGGGTGACACACAGTGGCATTTAAGGCAGAGCTAAGTGGAATTGCTCCTGTTGCATGGCACAGAATACTAACAGGAATTGATTTCACTCTCTGGAGGCCTGGCTTTGTTTATTCAGTGGCCAAGGGGGTTTTTGGTGGTTGTCCTCAATTTTGAATGCTTTGCCTAATCCCATGTTTGAAGCAGATGAGAGGGAGAATCAGGATGCCCTGTGTAAATCCAGCCAAGTTTGCAGATGAGGAGAATTCAGCTCCAAAGTCAGAGTTAGAAGTTGGAGTCCAAAGCCACTTCTACCTTTTCTCTCTCCCTCTGCAGCTCAGTGCTGTCTCTGAAGTCAGAGCTGCTCCAGTGGGATGCACACAGCAGAGGACAGCCTTGGTTTCCTCAGTCCCAGTGGGACACATGCTCTAGACAGGCTGCTCATAAAGCCACACGCCTGGCCCTGTGTCCTGAGGACTGCTGGCCTCTCCAGGCTCCTGGTCTGAGGTGCCACTTTTGTCCTTGCTGAGAATTCTCCTTCCAGGATGCTGCAGGCAGGGTCTGATGGGCAAAGCCCATATAAAACCTGTCTGAGAGGGATCCTTTGACTCCCCACCTGGGAGTAGGATAAACATGTTCACAAAATGAGCAAACCATGGTCAGTGCTGGCTCAGAGCACGAGGACTGAGGCAGGAACTCCTCAGCTTTCCCATCTCTGGCTCAGCAAGGGTTGGAGCCCACAGAGCTCCTCCTGAGCACTGCCCACAGCCCACAGGGCATCCCTAAGGATATTGCAGGATTCACCTGAGTTAAAACCCTACAAATCCAATCCAGTGCCCACTGGAGTTGGTGGAGGAGCTCCCACTGAGTCTCCAGAGTCTTTGCTGACTGCAGATCATTTCCAGGGTGCTCAGCCACCATTCACAGAAACGTGGAATGGTTTGGCTTGGAAGGGACCTTAAAGCCCATCCAGTGCCACCCCTGCCATGGGCAGGGGCTCCTGCCACTGTCCCAGGGTGCTCCAAGCCCCATCTAACCTGGCCTTGGGCACTGCCAGGGATCCAGGGGGAGCCACAGCTTCTCTGGGCAACTGTGCCAGGGCCCCACTGCCCTCACAGTAAAAAATTACTTCCCAGTATCCAACCTAAATGTCCCCATTTTCAGGTGCCAGACTCCCAGCTTGTTGTGGAGATGGTACATTTGGGTCACAGCTGAGGCACACAGAGTCCAGGTGGAAATTCATACTGCTGCTGTTATCCTGCTAACCAAAACTTGCAACTCCAGCCTCACAGGCAGGGCGTAGATGTGTCTTGAGGTATTTTTCTTTTTGCCCCATCTGATAATGATTTACTCATCCTTTTGTTCAGAGAGCATTCACTAAACAGGGAATGGGGCAGGAATGTCTTACCTGCAGGAGCCAGCCCTACCTGGGCTCAGCTCAAAGGAGCTTTAGTCCCAGCTTTATCCCCAGAGCTGGGCAGTGCTGGATCTCACTGGATGGATTTCCTTGCCTGTGATTATGCCCACCTTTCTGCTGTGCTGCCAGAGGAGAGGAGAACACAAACCCAGGCTCATCGTGTGCATCCCCCAGGCTGGAGGCTCAGAAAAACCTGCAGCCACACATGAGTTCCACTCATCCCAGCCTGCCCAGATCTGGAGGAAGTCAGGCAGCAGGAGGGTGGGAGCACACCTCTGCTGTCACCTGTGGGTCAGAATCACCCTCTCCAGTGGTCACATCCCCACGGGATGGGAGGCAATGATCCTGCTGAGCGTTCCCAGACTTTGCTGTGCTGACTCGGCTGCTGTCGAGTTTTCCCACAGCTCAGCTCTGCAAAAGCAGAGACACATCAGTGTCAGTGCTGAAAAATTCATCCTCACACTCTGCTTCAGCTTGCCAGGGATTTTAAGGGCAGAGTGGCCCATTCTGATTATCGAGCCTGATCTCCCTGATAACCCAAAGTTCACCCCAGGATTTGTACATCAAAGCCAGGGACTGGCAGCAGAACTGAGTGTTTGAAAAGGGCCCTGGACCTCAGTTCAAAAGGCTCCATATCCATCTCTCAGTAACCTGCCTCGGTGATTTAAGCACTGCCACTGCTCAAAAGTTCACTTTGTTTCTATTTGAATACATCTAGCTTTCACTTCACAGCCAAATCCCTCTTATTTACAGATTTTTGCAGTGTGACTTCTATTCAGTTGCATCATTTCCTGCAATAACAAATGAACCTATTGTTTTAGCACTGATGGATCATCCCTGCTTGTCAAAAAATAGGAAATTAGAAGGCATTTTGGCTGACAGGAGATGAGTTAGGGATTGCAGGATGCCCGTGCCAAGTGCAAGGACACTGGTACTTGAAGCAGTGGGAAGTGGAGGAACTGTGGTGGCTGCAAAGATCGTGATTGATACAGGTGTGATCCAGTGAAGAGACAATGATTGATATGTTTATTATTTGAAGTTCAGTTTCAATCATTTTGACTCATCCTTAAATGCATCAAGGTTTATTTGCACTTAAGGGAGATAAGCTCAGCTAATTGCTGGAGGCTCTGACTGAGTTTTCTGAAGGTCCAGCTCTGAGAAGCACAGAGTAATTCCCAGTCAGGAATTAGTCAGGCTCTACAGCATCACAGTCTGTTTCTGGAATGAATAATGCTCAAGAATATGCAGCAGCAGTTTCCTCCTAAATAGCATATTGTTTTACAGCACACACACAAAAAAAAAATTAAAGAGGAAAATGAAATCTCTTTTTCTACATTTGTAAAGCTTTTCAGCCAAATGACCCACCACCACCACTTTGGAAGGTTTTCTCAGACTAAATAGTTTTTTCACAGCAGAAGACCAAACAGACTTGGCTTAAAAGAGAAGAAATCCCCTTGCAAAGGTCAAACACCCATTTAATTTCTCACCTTAGTGCTCCCAGGGCCACTAAAACCACAGAGTTAAAGCTGACCTTCCCGATTTTTAGGACAATTCTTTAGGAATTCATGATTGATGCATAATCTTCCTCAGGAAGCAGCTCCTGCTGCCTCACCAACATCCCCACCAGGGCTGGGCAGCTGCTGAGACTTCAGCCCCAGCCTGGGGATGGCAGGAGGAGGGAACTCCTCCAGGAAATGGCTGCAAACCAAAAGAGGCATGGGCTGCAATTCCTCAATTTATCTCCTTCTCCAGGAAAAGCTGCTCGGTCTCCTTTAAGGATGACATCTCTGTGACAGGATTCCTTTTTAAATGCTATTTTGTTTAATAAATCATGTAAATTCCAGCATGTAAACTAGAGCATTACAGACAGGCTGGTAAATAATTAACTGCTCGTTTGCATGAAAGGGGAGAAAATACCCAATTCAGCAAATCAGGCAGGAAGCTGAGTGTTTACCCTCCTGAAGAATAAAGGGTTGGCTTCTAAAATTCTTGTGAGTGTGCTGGGGTGAGGGGAGAGATGGTTTTTGCTTGGGATATTGGCTGGAGATTGGGAACAGTGTGATTTAACCTGGATAAATGAGTGCCTCTATATGTGTAAGCTTTGTAAGAAAGCTTTCCTTGCACTTAGGGCTTTTTGGGGGGTTGGTTTGGAGGGGGTTTTTTTGTTTATTTTTTCCTGCCACCCTGAAACTTTAGGAGTGATGGAGTAAGAGACACAAATGGTGAGGTGGTGGTTCTAGCAAGTGGATGATTCTGTAGCAAGAACAAAACTGAATATATGTAGGAATTATTGATAAATACTGAACACACACAGACATCCTAAAACCTGTTGTTGGGGCATCCTTTACTGATATTAGGAAAGGAAATAGCTCCAGTTCTTACAGTGATGATGCCTTCAACAATTAAAGCCCCCAGGGCTTCAGGGAATCTGTGCAAGAAAAACTCCTCAGCATATTTGTCACTCTCTCAAGAAGCACCAAGGCCTTTATGAGGCTTGAATTTCAGGGATGGGGGCGTTTGGTGTTGCTGGGTGAAGTGTTTAATCAATTAATACTAAAGCTACTCAAGATTTCTGTGGTGCAGGATGTTCTCTGCCCTTGGGGCTTCCAGTCTTTGAAGCTGTTATTGCAGTAGCCTCTTATTTGGACAATAAAAACAGCCAAATTAGGAGTTGGGTAGGCAGGGAGGAAAAATCTGCCTTGGCTTTGCAAGGCTCTCTGCATCAAGGCCTCTGGACACCCAAAAGTGAGCTGTGCCAGCCCCAGGTGCCACCTCTGGGGTTAAATTGCTGTGATGTGATTTCTTGGATGGAATCCCAAGGGGCTACCAGGCCACTTACTGTAATGTCTCAGGCAAAATAACAACATTTTCAAGAAGCAGAGCACATTAGCCAGAAAAAACTTGCTGTTGCCTAAAAAAAGTCCTTGGCTGCCCCAATCCTCTCTGAGCAGGCTCTGCTCCTGCCCCTGGGGCAGCAGCTGATGGCTCTGTGATGCTTGTGCACATTATTTGTACTGATTGGAAACTGGATGTGGGAATGAACTGAGGAATCATGCCAGGCTGCCTGGAAAATGGGCTGTTCTTAGGAAAAACAGCCTCTGCAGTGTGTCTGTGGTGTAACAGAGCTGTGGCTGCCATCAGACCAAGCTCTGCTTCCCTGCAGGTAACTGAGGGTTGAAAGGCAGTGTCTGAACGTGGCTTGGTCTGGGGCTGATGCTGGCCCAGGCTGCTGGTCAGTGCTGCTGGCTGCTGCCTGCAGGGGACACAAAGAGGCCAGGGAGGGGACATGGGGCCAGAGCCGCCACCTGCAGGGCTGTGGGAATGGCTGCCACCCCCTGCCCTGGATCCATCCCTGCCCACAGGACAGAAATGCTCCTGTGCCTCCTGTAAGGTGTCCCCTGGGACAGGGAAGGTGTCCCAGCAGGGAGAGCAGCCCGGGCCGTGCAGGGCATCTCCAGGGGGAGATGAGGTTTGGGCAGAGCCTGTGTGTCCTTATCCCCAGCTTGACGCTGTCACAGCATCCTCTGCACTGGATTCCAGGGGAATTCCCTTTCCTCGGGAGCTCTGCCGTGCTGGAGCCTGGCACTCTGCTGACACAAACCCTGATAGCTGCTTCTCCATAGCATTTTGTGCTTTCTCTGCTCCCTCCTTCCACCTGCTCTTCCAAGGGGACCCCAGTCCTGCCAGCCAGCTCAGTCTGTTGCTATGGAAATTGTTGTCACAAATGAAGACTTCCCAGCACGGCAGTGGTATTAAAGCCAGACATTTACATACGCCTCTGGCTCGGGGGGATTCGGGTCTCCTGGCTGAGCACAGGCAAGGATGAGGCTGCTTTCCTGTTTCCTGCTGGCCAGGGACACTCACGGTGCTGGAGGGATCCTGTATGAGCAGCCAGGGAGCCCTTCCCAGTACCCGTCTGCTGGAATGTGGGTCAGCTGCCAGTCCTGCAGCATTAATGCCTCCTCCTCCTCCTCCAAACACTCCAGCTTTCCCTCTGAGGTGCTGTGCACACAGCAGCAGTGTCAGCAGCCAGGAGAGAGAAGTCAGGGAAGAGCACAGGAAATAAATGTGCAGGAGGGCAGCTGTAGAAGCCAAACCTGCTGCTGGGGCTCGCAGCCTCCTGGGCTCCCTCAGGGGATTAAAGCTTCCCCCTGGGAAGGGGTTTTGGGGTAACAGGAGTAAACCAAACATGGCATCTTTGCCTTTCTTCCCCCTAAGCATGGCTAAGTTTAGCTGTGCTGCTTCCAAGAAGAACTGCTCAGCTAAATCCCAGGGCCTGGCTTTGAAAATTTCAGCACGTCCCCTGTACTGCAAAATCAAAGCCTCTTCCCTGCTGAATACACCTTTGATCAGAACTGTGAGAAATATTTGCAACCATGTGAAACTTGAATGATTTGGGGTTTCATTACACACTTGAAACTCAGACCATTTTCATCAAAGGCATTGCTAAAGTTCACCAACCCTCCAACAGAACCTTTGATGCTTTATGGTTCGCATTTTGTGTAAAACTCGCAGGTTTGCTGGACTTTTTATAAGTGAAACTAGCTGAAAGTGGCTTTGACTGCATTTTGAGACAGACACTCATAGAAAAGGCAGCCAGATGAATTTTGTTACCTTTAGAACTGCTGCATGCTGTCATCTGGCAGTAAAGGGTAATTCTGCTGAACCCAGCAGCCAGGGTTGTGGCTGTAGCTGGGTGAGGAGGAGGCAGAGAACACGGGTGTGGCTGTCTCCTGCTCTTCCCTCTGGGCTGGACATCCCATGGCAGCAGCAGGGCTTGGAGTCACTGAGTTGGGCATTTCTCAGTGCCTTGCCCTAGGTCAACCTTCCACTGGAGCACTTAGGGAGGTCCCAGCTTCCAGAATGTGGGACTCCACGGAGAACGACCTATCCTTGCCCAGGGTGTGTCCTCAACAGGGTATTTGATCATCTCTGAGGGTTCTTTTTCCCAGAACATCACCCACTCCTTACTCTCTTGCCTCATCAGTAATTTTTGCACCTCCTTTCCCAGTCTGCCACAGTCAGAATCACACAGAATTAGGTTGGAAAAAAACTTTGAGACCATTGAGTCAAATCTCTGACCTAACACCTCCATGTCAGCCAGACCATGGCACTGAGTGCCACATCCAGACTTTTCTCAAACACCCCCAGGGATGCCACCTTCTCTGCCATGGCCTGTCAGCTGTGATCTGTCCCTGCCTGCTCACAGGGCTCCCTCTCCCTCTCCCTGGAAATGAGGTTCCTTCTCAGATTGGCAGCCAGGGCTCTTCTGGACTCTGCTCCTCCCAGGAACAGCCTGGCCCAGGCAGAGTGGGTTTTCCCTGTTCCTCTGTCCCTGGAGGGCAAGGGTCACCTCTCACCAAGCACAAAATTCTCCAGCTACAGAATTTTCTTGCTCCAGCCCAACTCCTGCTGCTAAGGAGAAGTGGAGGTGTGAGGGAAAGAAGTGATTTACACTGAAGGCACACAGTCAAAGATACATTAAATTTGGAAAAGACCTCTAAGATTGAGTCCAGCTACAAAGCAGAAGGATTAATGTTACATTTGCCATTTTCCCAGGCACTGGCTGTGTGTGAGTTGTATTTCCAAGTCTGTTCTCTCCTGCAAATCACTGGGATGTTCTGAGCAGTGTTCCCCACCTGGAGGCATTTGCAAACCTTCAGAAGTCAGCAGCCAGAGCCTCTGCTACGTGACCCTATCTCCCCTTTTATTTTATGGATCTAACTTCCCTGTGCAAGAGCTAGAGCTTGGCTAGGGTTAACCCTTGGTGCAAAGGCACAGCCCTGATGAAACTGAAATTATCTCTTCTCTTCTGGGTTGGAAAGAGCTGGGAGAGTTATACCTGCATTACACACATGTCTACCTGAGAAGACTTTGCATATTTAGATACAAACTTTTGATCCAAATGAAATACAATCCTTGGAAAATCACCTGTGTAGCTGTGATACAAGAAATGCTGCCTGGGGTAAGTGCTGCAAGGGGTGACACAAGGAATGCCAGAAGTGTCCAGCACATTGTGCTTTCTGTTCCAGGTGACTGCTAGGTCATGAAATGTGACTTTTGGCAGGATTTAATTATATTCCATAAGCCAAGTAGCAGGACTTTGGTTTAACGATGGCTGTGCTTAGGTTGAGTGTGAGTATCTCTGCTGCTTTGAAACGCAGCACTGGGTTTCAAATGTGACCTGGAACAGCACCTCTGGTACTGGTGGTGCTGGGAGGGCCCTGTTTGCTTCTTTCCCTGCCTTTTCCTCCAGTTATTTGATCTCCTCACACCACACAAGGCTTCTTCTCTTCGGGAGAGCAGCAGTGCATTAGAGCAGATCCCAGCACTCCTCTGGTGGGAGCAGAGCTCCAAAGCCCCGGGGAGCACAGCAGCAGACTGGATGTCCTGCTTTTGGCTCTGCATCACAAGACAGAGCATCTCAGACTTGGACAGGCTCCCCACCATGCCCTTCTCCTGTGAGAAAAGGCAGCTGTGGCATGGCCACCGTGGGCAGCTCCTCTGAGGAGTCACCCAGCACAGGCTGTGGAAAAAAAGGGAGTGAATGAGGTTCCTGGGTGAGCTGAAACCCCTTCACCTGCTCGTGGTGCTGCTACCCCTGCTCAGGTGTGCTGGGGTCCTGTCACTAAAGCCATGGCCCCCAGATGTGTCTGTGCAGACAGCCTGAGCACCTCCAACCAGGACATCAGGGCCAGCACCTCCCTGTTGTTTGTGAACACACGAGGCAGCCTTTTGCTTGTTTGGTGGGAGCAAAGTTACCCTGGTGCTGCCCCTAATCCCTCAGTCTGACCCCTCAGGCCTGTGCTGTGGGTGACCATGGCTTTGGATGAAACCAAATGTAGAAAATAAATAGCAAGTGAGTGGTAAGAGACACACCGGGTCTTACAGAAAGCAAATTCAAGTCTGAACTTGTGGAATCATTGCTGGAGCAGGAAGGGAATCCTATTCCTAGCTTTGTCCACTCAGGGCATTGCATTCCTGGTGGATCCTGAGCTCACCTCCCCAGGCTCAGAGGAGACAGATGGAAGCCAGGCCAATGCTATGTTATGCGGACATGGCCAAAAACTTTTCCTCTGGAGTCCTAATGACTTAAAAAATGTGGGGAAAAATATTAAAAATCACTCTTTGGCCACAGCTGACCAAGCACGTTCCTGGCTGTGCTTTTGTGTCTTGGCGATGCCCCTTCAAGAATGAGGATTTGTAGCAGCACACACACACCAACAGTGCACAAATATAACCATGGAGGTGGTTTTTAAATTTGTGGAAGCAGGAACTACACTGGGACAAATTGTTCTGCAAATCTAAGAGCCTGGGGGATTGCAGGCAGCAGATGTGGAAGGAGAGGGAGGGTTGGTTATTGCGGGTCAGGCTGATGTGGAGTGGGGAGCACAGAGGGACAGGCTCACCTCAGGGTGCTCTGAACTGGCAGCAGAGGTGTGAGGGTGTGAGGGGCAGAGAGCACAGTGTGACAGCCCACGGTGCTCTCAGCATGGATCCTGGGGCTCAGAGTCACACAGACCCTGCTGTCAGGGATCCTGGGGCTCAGAGTCACACAATGGATCCTGGGGCTCAGAGTCACACAGACCCTGCTGTCAGGGATCCTGGGGCTCAGTCACACAATGGATCCTGGGGCTCAGTCACACAATGGATCCTGGGGCTCAGTCACACAATGGATCCTGGGGCTCAGAGTCACACAGACCCTTCTGTCAGGGCTCCTGGGGCTGGGAGCTGAGCTCTTGAGTCAGAGCAGCACGGCCCGGCTGCCTCAGCTGCATTCCTGCCCATCCCGGCCAAAAGGTGGGATTTGGCCAAGCAGGGCTGAGCAAGGAGGGAAGGAGAATGCAGCTGGGCAGCTGGAGAGGCGGGCAGGAGGTCAGGCATGAGGGAGGGAGCTGCTGAGAGCAGAGGTGATCCCAAGACAGCGGGTTCCAAGAAGGGTGTGAAGAGCCTTTGGAAGCCAGCTCTGAAAACCAGGCCCAGGAGAGGATTTGTGAGGGAAGCTGTAGCCCAGAAGGTGCTCAGGGACATTTCCAGCCAGGGCTGTGTCCCACACAGCAGCAGTGTGGCGGCAGCAGCCAGAGGCAGGGCAGGACCTCAGGAAAAGGGAGAGGACAGGGAAGTATCTGTGCTGGCTGCTCAGACAGCGCTGTGGGATCCCATCTGTGGGGTTCAGGGGGAGGCCACCCGAGGGAAGCACAGCTCAAGGCTGGGCAGGTTTTGTGTGGGTGTGCACACAGCGTGGGGGTTGGTGCTACCCAGTGTGTGCAAACCATCCGGCGTGTGAGAGAAAGTCAGCACAGCAGCGCCAGGAGGGCACACAGACACACATCCCCCTCCTCCTCAAAGGGTTTGTGCCCTGCCTTATGCCAGAGGAAAGAAATTCAGCAGGAGCTCCAGGAAAAGCAGCGGGTCCGTTGGGAGCAGAGCGTCTGTCAGACTTGGAAATTAAATGGAAGCACGACAAATCTGGATCGTTCCTGCCAAAACCAACTTTCATTACTTTATAATTCAACATGTGTTACCAGCTCCTATTATTAGAAAGGCAAACTTCCTCCACTGTGGGAAGAGGCTGAGATGGAGCTTTCTAGCTCTCTGTAAGTTAATTACAGTACACATGTTAAAAGCAGCATCTGTCTTAGTCAATCTAGTTGATTATTGCAGCACTTTATTTTTAGTTGTTATCAAGGTGGAGGATGACACTGATATAAGTGGGGAGCTTTGCACAGATCTTGCTCAACCGTGTGTTCTCCAGAACCAGATCTGGTAGCTCTCCTCTCCTGGAGCTGGGCCAGCAAAGCCCTTGATGGACTTGTAGAAAAGAATCTGTGCAAAGTGCTTTGACTGTGGGGTTACAACAGAGATACTGAGGTCTGGCTGTCAAAGTCAGCTGTGCAAATACCAGGGTTGGTGGCCCTTTCTGGTACTCCAGTGGCCAAAATCTTTGTTTGCCTCACTTCTATTCTGAGCTCCCTCTGATGTAAATATTTCTGGCCTCATGACTGAATGCTTTGATTGAACACGTAACAGCTCCCTGCCCATGCCCTTATGTCTAATTCTGCTGCTTGTGCTGTTTCAGCTTCTGGGCAATGTGTGTGTCAGGGTGACACTGGCAGGACCAACAAAAGCATGCCAGGTGAGTTTTCCTTGGGAGTATGGAAAGCTTCTCCCGGACTTGAGGTCTTGTGGTTAAAAGTTCAAAGTCTGGCAACAATTCCTCCCTCCTGCTTCAGGGCCAGCGAGCTCTTGTGATGTTGGTGCCATGTAGGAGGTGTGGAATCAGCATTTGGGGCGTATTTGAGTGCTCTTGGCTGGGAGGCTGGCACTGACACCATTCCCTGTGGAATGGAGACCTGGGAAACCTTGGTTTGCTTTCTATTCACAGCACAAATGAGAAGAATCTGCCTCCTTCCCAAGCTAAAATGAACAGGTAAACAAGAAAGGAGAAATCCTGAAGAAGCCTCCCCCTTCCCTTTGGGTTTTAGAGCAGCAGCACTTGGAAAGCCCAGAGAATGTGTGGGGTCCGAAGGCAATGACTGTCCCCAGGGATGCTCCTCCTGCACCTGACCTATGATCTTAAGGTCAGCAAACGTGTTCAGTGTGATGGAGAATGGAAAGAGTATTAACAGACCCTCATCAAATTCAAACCAGTGCTACTCCTGTGTTTATTCCCAAAGCAACACTTCCCAGAGCTGCCTGAGCTTGTGTCTGTAAGAGCCCGAAGCTGCTCACATCTCTCTGGTTTCACAGAGGTGCTGCAGGTGCCAGCTGAGGATTTTGTGTGACAGACACCTCGTGCAGCAGATCTGGTGCCTGTTTACCAGATCAAAAGGAAATCTAAATGGGCTGGCATCTCGCTGTCCTGCAGCAGCACAGCAGGCTGATGTTGTCTGCTAAGAGAGCAAACTGCCCTGGCTTTTGTGCAAGGGCCATTATGTGGGTTCCTCACTCTTCTAATTTTTTTTTTTTTTTAAATCTTTGCTCTTCATCTTCCCAGAATGACAGAACAAAATGTAGCTGGGAGAGTGATGCCTGACTTGTTCCTGTAGGGTTGGATGTTAAATCCAACAAGGTACAAGGGCTATCAGAGAGGCCATGATTCCTGGTGCTTCCTCCCCAGCTCAGCAGGAGGAAATCCTCACTATCCCCACTTTTCCAGAGTGTCCTGGGCAGAGGGGAGCTTCACACAGAGTTTTTCAGGAGACCCCCCCACTGAATTAGGAGGTACAGCAAGGACCCTCCTTGCTTTCCAAACTCCCCCTCAGGGGAGTTTAAAGGATTATACAGGTGTAATTGAACCTTTGTCCTGCAGGAATAAGGATGGCAAACCAGATATGTTTATACAAATTATTAATGATGATAATGATTAGACTAAAAGATCTCAATCAGAATTATTTACTACACAGGATGGGAGTTATAATTATCAGTATAACCTAAATTATAACTATCAGTATGACAGTGCACTGGTTTTGAAGCAATGTTGAAGCAATTATATTAAAGATAGCAAAACCAATTATGAAGTAGATTAATGTCCCTCACCCAGACCAACACCCACGGGCAAATCTAACTGTTCTCTTCTCTCACCTGGGAACCCAGCAAGGATTTGTGGTCCATATGTGATGGAGGGTGTGGATTGATGTGGTAACAAGGGACCTTCTGGTGGTACCACAACTGAGCCTCATCCCCAGGGTACTCTGCAGACCTGAGAGGGGAGAACAAAGAGGTCAGGTGTGAAGAGAAGCTCTTTGTGTACTTCTGACTCAGCTGGAGCAGTGGCTCTTGAAATGCTTTGAGGAGTGATCATGAAACACTTTGATGAGCCATGGGCTGGTTTCCAAACAAAATGAAAAGAAATTAAACTGGTTAGGAGGGGAATTAATGTCCCTTGGGACACCAGAAATGTAAGACTAAGCAGCCCTGTCTCCTTTAGTCCTTCTGTTTAAATTGGGCCTGGCCTGCACACAAAGGGTTTCTCTGGGATCAGGAGCACGGGAGCAGCTGGAGCAAAGCTGGAGCCACGGAGTCCAACTCCCACAGACCACTGAGACAACGAGTTTATTCCAAACCAGTCATGGTTGTGTGATTAGAGAGAGCTATTTCTCAGTGGAAGATCACTTCCAAAGGTCACAGTTGCTGTGTGTTTATCCCAGGAGGTCTGTGAAGCCACTCTGGCAGGAGGATGGAGAACACCATCCCTGTCCTGGCTCTCTGGGGCTGCTCCCCCAGCCCTGCCCAACGCTCCCCTCACCCCGCTGTCCCTGGGCCTCCAGCCTTGTGCTGGGTGACCTCAGCACCAGGGGAAGCTGCTTGTCCCTGTCTCAGGGGGTCTGTGCTGGCCAGGGCTCCCGGGGGTGCCAGGCAGCAGCTGCTGGGGGCTGTGTGTGTTTGGGGGATTGTGTTTGAGTGGGCTGTGTTTGAGGAGCTGTGTGTGTTTGGGGGCTGTGGTTTTTTTGGGGGGGCTATGTTTGTTGGGGGGCTGTGTGTGTTTGAGGAGCTGTGTGTGTTTGGGGGCTGTGGTTTTTTTGGGGGGGCTATGTTTGTTGGGGGGCTGTGTGTGTTTGAGGAGCTGTGTGTGTTTGGGGGCTGTGGTTTTTTTGGGGGGGCTATGTTTGTTGGGGGGCTGTGTGTGTTTGAGGAGCTGTGTGTGTTTGGGGGCTGTGGTTTTTTTGGGGGGGCTATGTTTGTTGGGGGGCTGTGTGTGTTTGAGGAGCTGTGTGTGTTTGGGGGCTGTGGTTTTTTTGGGGGGGCTATGTTTGTTGGGGGGCTGTGTGTGTTTGAGGAGCTGTGTGTGTTTGGGGGCTGTGGTTTTTTTGGGGGGGCTATGTTTGTTGGGGGGCTGTGTTTGCACCTGAGCCCAGCACAGGAGCTCCCCTGCCTGCCCTGGAAGCCGTGGGCAGTGAGGGACACAGTGCAGAGGTCCCTGCTCAGCGAGAGCCTTGGCACAGCTGCAGGCAGGGCTGGAGCGCTCGGCACACCCCGAGGGAGCCTTTCCCACCCGGCTGGGGCTGTTTGCAGACCCTCTGGGGCTGTTTGCAGACACCCTGGGGCTGTTTGCAGACCCTCTGGGGCTGTTTGCAGACACCCCTGGGGCTGTTTGCAGACACCCTGGGGCTGTTTGCAGACCCTCTGGGGCTGTTTGCAGACACCCTGGGGCTGTTTGCAGACCCTCTGGGGCTGTTTGCAGACACCCTGGGGCTGTTTGCTGACACACTGGGGCTGGTTGCAGCCACTCTGGGGCTGTTTGCAGCCACTCTGGGGCTGTTTGCAGACACTCTGGGGCTGTTTGCAGCCACTCTGGGGCTTTTGCAAACCCTCCTCTCTCCTGGCTCATCCCTGCCCTGCTCCTCCTGGCGCTGCTAGGTGAAGGCAGATCAAAGGGGGCTCCTCAGTCGGTAACAAACAACTTCCAAGCTCATCCCAGAGACTTTCAACCTAACTGCTCTCTTTACTTCTTTCATGTCTCCTCTTTGTTTGGTAGAGTGCACTAATGCAAGTCCCAAATAAGCATCTGCACTTATAAGACATGAACAAATAGGGGAAGGATAATAATACCCAAATGTTTTACAGGAGAGGTTAAAAAGGGAGCCAGACTACAGAGACTGCTCAATAGTGGTTTGCTTGACTGATGTTACAAAGGCAAAAGACAGAAAAATCCTTGGAAAATACCTCTGAGCAGTGATTGCTCTCTCAGAAAGCCTCACAATTAGGCATGAAAGGAGTCCTTCCAAGCTTCTCAGATGCATTAAAGATGTTATTATGGGATAATTAGGCTACATGGAATAATTTGAGATCCACTCTGTCCCTTACCTCTCCATCTGTTGAGGTCTCTGTACAGAGCTGATGTGAAAGGCCTTGGCAGCCCTCAGGCCATTCAGATGATCCTGGCCCCTGGCTAAACTGGACAGGGAAGGTGAAATGAGCCTTGTGTGTTTATAGCACACTGTAAGGCACAGCCCTGCTGAGCTCAGGGCCTGTCTGACACCTCGGGAAGCACCAGAGCTGCCTCCCCTTGCCCCAGAGACTCGCTGCACGTGCCAGGTGAGTGTGCTGGCCAACATCCCTGAGCTGCTGCAGGGCAAGGCTGGATGGATTCCTGCTGAAATCCATTCAGCAGCTGATTGGTAGCTTCTCCAGTTCATCTTTGCCATATTTACTCTGCTGCTGAGAATGGGAAGCCAGCGTTTCCTCAAGCAAATGTTGTGTGTGACTGTGTGCTCCTGGGAAAGCTAAAAAAGAAACCTCACAATGGTGTCAGTGCTGAATTCAAGGAGTTTATTAGAGTAAGGCTTTGCTCTTCCTTCCCTGCTGGAAGCTCCATGGGGACCTCCTGCCTGCATCTTCATGAAGAAGCACAGTCTGTGTAATCCTTCCTACTGTCCCCATGCCTGCTCAGCTTTTAAATCCCACACAGTCCAGCCAGAGCTCTGTAAATGCCCTCCTTCACTGACCAAAGTTGCACTTCACAGCTATAAAAATTACTGAACCTACAGAAGCCCCATAAAAGCAGGGAACTAACAATGAATGTAATTTGATGGCAAATTCCCCTCTGGAAAAGATCCAGGTAGGGCAAGTCCTGCTTGGTACAGAAGGTGAGGGGCAGTTTTGTTGATCCCCTGGAGTCTGAGCTCTGGGATTACACTGGTGGCTGCTGCTTTTTCTTAAACCACCAGCCTGTTACAGCCTCTCTTTCTTTTTTCTCCTCCAAGAGCAGTGTCCATTTGCTTGCAGGATGTTTTTATCCTTATCCATAACTTGTTATCCCAATATTTAGCCTAAATTTCTCCCCTTTCCATTCAAATCCAGGGATCACCTCCTCCAAGGAACCACTGAGGGATCTGGCAGATGGAGTTCCTAATCCACTATCCATCACATTTGAAAAATTGTGGCAGCCAGGTGAAGTTCCTGATGACTGGAAAAAAAAGAAAATCTAATCCCCATTTTAAAAAATGGGAAAGTGAAAGATCTGGAAAGCTGCAAACAAGCCAAGCTCCTAAGGTACCAGTGAGGTATCCAAGCACAACTTCTGAGTGTTTGAGGAAGAAGTTCTGTGTTGCTTCCTCTGCCCTCCAATATTCTGCACCTCCAGCTGCACTGGATGATCTTTCCCCAGTGCACTCCCATTAAAAGCAGTGGTGCAGAACCCAGGGTCCTTGCACACAGTTTCACCCTCACGAGATCAGTGGGTTGAGTTAAAAACGGGGATTGACACAAAGGATTTGACTTGAGGGGAAAAGCAGAGAGGTTCCTTGCTGGGATTTGCTGCTAAGGATCTGTCATGGACCAAAGGAGATGTGCAGGTTCCCTGATCTGATATTTTCTTTCATTCCTTGAACTAGGCTGAACTCTGTGTATTGTCAAGCATTTGGTTTGTAAATGTGTGGATTAATTAGCTGCAGGACTTAATAAAAGTCCTGAGAAAAACACTTTCTGCCTTCTGATGCTGCCTTTAATGTAAAGTCTGTTTGACAGGAGGTTTCAGGAACATTTGCCTGGTGACTCATCTGAGGCAAAGGGGGGAGCCTGCATTCCCATTTACCTCGCTGGAAGATGATTCCTTCCTGTGGGTGTGAGCTGTGTTTGATGGCTGCTTTGAAAGGAAACTTCACCCCTCCAGAAGACCTTTAGTCTTTAGGGCAGAACTCAGGGATCTAAACGAGGTCCAGCCTTATTCAAGGCAGTGGTGGTGCTCCCAAACCTTGGGATGGGAACTCCATGGAGATGCTCAGAGCTGCAGGACCACTGGCAGGACTCTGGGTGCTGTTAACCCTCCTCTGGGACTGTTCTGCACAGCTTCAGGGGACCTTCTGCATCATCCAAAAGTCCATCTCCAGTTGAGAAACCAGGTCCTGCAGGGAGGCGACCACTTGTCTTCTCTCTAACCCTGCAGAGGTCCAAGCAAAAGGCAGAGAAGCAGCTCAAAGCCCTTCCCACGCTGGAATGGAATGGAACTGAGGACCATGCACCCCTTGGCAGACCCTGCTGGGCCCCCTGGGACAGAAACAGTGGTGGAGGGGCTCTCCATCTCTGTCCTGGTCCCTGTGGATCTCACCGAGCTGGAGGACAGTAGCACAGAGCTCCTTGGTTCTCCTGCTCCGTGTGGGAGCTGTCCCAGGGGCTGGCAGGGGTGGCAGGGTTGGCAGAGGTGGCAGGGCTGGCAGAGGTGGCAGAGGTGACAGGGTTGGCAGGGGTGGCAGAGGTGACAGGGATGGCAGGGGTGACAGGGGCTGGCAGGCTGTCCCTGGAGCCCCCAGCAGCAGGGACTGAAGTCCAACCTTGGCAACTTGTTATTCCAAGGTCCCAGATCACCAAGGGACCATTTCAGTGTGAGTCATTCAAGAAATCCTGGTATTAGTTTAGATGAGGAGAATTAGTTTTATCATCAAAAGGGCAAGAAACCTTTCTCTTTTTCCTCTCTCTGCTTTTTCTTTTCTTTTTTTTTTAATGAAAGCTGCAAGTCTGAAACAAAGAATAAAATCCACGGGGGTACCCCTAAACTCTCAGAACTTGTGGATTTTATCCACGCTTGAACATTTTGTGTTCCTCTGCCCGTACAAAATGAATTGAAGGTTTCAATGCAGCTCCTGGTGGAAAAAGCGTTCCCATCTCAGCTGGCACTAATTGGCTCCCTCGTTAGCACTCCTTGGGAAGGTGAGCAGTGAGCTCCAGGCTCTGAGCCCCCAGCAGCTCCCAGGAAGGTGGGGAAGCAGGTCCTGGTGCTTTGCCTCTTCCAGGGAGCACCAGCCGGTGCTTTCCAGGCCTGCCAGCCTGGCCTTAAATTCCCTTAAATCTTCTTTGTGACGGCAGTGTCCCCCTGGCGGGTTAATTGAGCTCGAGGGAAGCACAGGAACGTGAAGGAAAGGCTGCAGTTGCATTACCCAGGGTTAATGCAGCAAAGAGGGACCAAAAGCTGCAGTGCTGGATGTCCGGAATGCCAAGGGATCCCAGCCCTGCCTGCAGCAAATGAAGAATATTCATGGGGAGAAAACCATCGGTTTAGGAGGAAGGGGGATTGCACCTGGGTGGTGGCTCCAGTGCTTCATCCATCAGTATTAATAATAACACATAAAGCTGGGGCTTGCATATTATCTCCCAACGAGCAGGAGCCAGACACTGGGTTCCATGTAATTTAATTTCAATTAGTGCACTGGAGCCTTTTAAAGAATGGACTATATATTCCTCTGCAGTTACTTGCGGACTATTAAACACAACACAGAAGAATTTTTATGTAAATGAGAATTATCTTATTGGCTTTAGTATCTTTCTCCCTTTTCCTTCCCCAGGTAATTGGGTAGGAAGGTGCTGGGGGAAAAAAAGCAGGTGATGGGAAATGAGAATAATGAAACCTCTGCAGCATTGCCTCCTGTTAGATGCAGGAGCCCAAAATATATGTGTGTGTCAGTTTAATTTAATTTGCTGTTAATTAGCTTAAATGGCAGCCTTACCTTCGTGTGCTTTCACTGCATTTCTGTCCAGGCCCTCATTAGGCAGAGGGATAAAGCAGGTGCTTGTTAAAAATACCAGAAGTGCCTATTTACATTACAAAGCTACTCCCAGCACTTGTAGTGAAGGAGCTGACGCCTTGTCCCTGATACAGCTGGTGGGAGAGGGGAAGCAGCTCCTTTTTCACGGGTTGCCACACCAGAACAGCAATTCCTGGTATTAATGAGATGAGAATTTAGACCACAAGGTGCAGCAGCAGAGTCATGGAATGGTTTGGGCTGGAAGGATCCTCAAAGCCCCCCTCATTCCGCCCCTGCCATGGCAGGGACACCTTCCACTGTCCCAGGCTGCTCCAAGCCCCGTCCAACCTGGCCTTGGACACTGCCAGGGATCCAGGGGCAGCCACAGCTGCTCTGGGCACCCTGTGCCAGGGCCTCAGCACTCTCACAGGGAGGAATTCCTTCCCAAAGTCCCATCCACCCCTACTCTCTGGCAGTGGGAAGCCGTTCCCTGTGTCCTGTCCCTCCATCCCTTGTCCCCAGTCCTTCTTCAGCTGCCCTAGAGCCCTTTTAGGCACCAAAAGAACACAATTAGATCACCCCAAAGCCTTCTTTCCTTCAGGCCAAACAAGGCCAATTCTCTCAGCCTTTCCTCCTAGGAGAGGTGTCCCATCTCTATAAATCCAGTAAAAAATAGGTGTGTAGCTGTCTCCAAAGCCAGGTGAACAGCAGGCACTCAGAAGAATGCCTGGAGGATTGAAGTGTTCACTTCCCACCTATTTCTAGCTCATGTAGAGTATGACACCTCTGCAGGGATGTGGAGATGTCTGGGAATGCAAATCATTCAGGAACAAAGTTCCCAATTATTTAATTCAGGCCAACAAAGGAAATGAAAAATCTAGGTTTGATTTAAATGAGCCTGGGAGAGAAAGCAGAGGTGGGAAAGAGGCAGCAGGGATGGAAAAGGGCACAGAGAAGGAATGCAGCGTAGGGGAGTGTGCTTTCAAATATTGATATGGAAAAGGTATAAATAGAAACAAGCACATGCTTGTGGAGCTAATAAAGGGCTTGTTTACAAGTGAGCAGAGAGGTTCATTAAGAACAGGAGCAAGCACCTGCTCTGAAAATAAGGGAAACACTTAATGAAAGCACAGAGAAAGGAGAAAGAGATTTGAGGCCAAATGTGCTCAAGAAAGAGGAAGGTTCAGCACCTCTCACTGTTCACCTTCAGCATTTGTGTTGGGTCCTAGTCCATGGGTCCCAGGGTCCCAGTGCAGGGTCCCAGCCCATGGGCAGGGGCTCACAGGACAGCAGAGCAGTGGGGCTGGCACGAGGAGTTCAGGAACAGAGTATCTGGCTCTCACACTTTATTCCAAGGAGTATTAAATCCAAGCAAAGAAAACAAATACCTCAGCTCATTCCTTATTTTCAATTCAGCTGCTTCTCCAGTTTTTTGTTGTTTTTTTTTTTTTCACTTTATCTATCTCCAGCTGAAAAAAAGTAGAGGCAGGGAGCAGAGTCTAAACTCCCTGGCAGATGTCCTGCTTCTACTGTGTCCAGCTGATGTCTTCAGCCCTGCAGGGGTGGGGGATTAGTTTGTGGTGCCACCAGGTTAAATCCTTCCCTGTGCTCACCTTCACAAGGAGATGTCCTGACCAATGCTTCAGGAGCAGATGTGATGAGGCTGTGAGGCTCCAAGCCTGGCTGAGGAGGGAGGATGATGGCCAAACAACCTCAGGGAATCACACAATATCCCAAGCTGGAAGGAACCCCAAAGGATCACCCAGTCCAACTGCTGGCCCTGGGCAGGACACCCCAGGAGTTCCACCCTGTGCCCTGATAGGTGTGGAGGTGAACATGGAGAGTGGTGAGAAAGAACACCCATCTCTGTTCTGGAACATCCTTCCAGAAGAGCTCTCTGGAGCCTGCCCTCCATCCTCTCATGATCGGTGTTTCTCTCACCTGACAATGCATTCTTCTCCTTTTTTGCTTCGTAGGAGTTTGAAAAGACATGTAGGACATGTCCTGGTATGCCAGGGACTTCCTGCCCCTTCCCAGGCCTGTGGTGAATCTGCAGCACCACTCCAGCCCCCCTGCACCTCTCACCTGGAAAACACCACTTCTCTGGAGTTTGCTACCAGTGAAAGGCAAGTGAAATCTCCTTTTTCCTCTGTGCCAGGCAGCTCTGCCTGGGACAGACCAAAACAGTCATTTGGGGATGATCATGGGAGAGCTGTGCCTGCTCCTGGTTTGGATCTGCTGCTTGGCACTCCAGGCTCTCCCCCAGCTCCCCTGTAAGCTGATGTGGGGTGGGGATAAGCAGGGCCCATGGCTGGAGAGCAGCCTAGAAGGAAGTGTTTGCTGTCCACAGGGAATTGTTCAGTGTTCCTTGGTGGCAGGAACTGCCCTGGGGAGCAGAGTCTGAGTGGGAGGGCTGCTGTCTGAGCCCTCCTTTCTTCCTCCACCGAGGGACAAGGGTGTCCCCTGCCCTGAGGTGACCCCTGAGGTGGCCTCTGCCTGCTTCCCAGCCAGGTGCAGCTGTACCAGCCCATGCTGTTCCCCTAAAGCCTTGAGGACCTTTGCAGCAGGTGCATCTGGACAGTGAGTTTAGCACAGTTTGATGCTGCTCCTGGGACCAGAGCATCGAGCCCTGGAGCTCCTGCCCAACTCCTGCCTCAGCTGGAGCTCTGCACAGGGAGGGGAGCCCAGGCTTTGACCCTGGGGGCTGCACTGGCACCTTGGCAGGGCTTCAAGCACCCCAGCCCAGCTCTCCTGGGCTTGTGCTTCCCCTCCTGGTGCAAATGCCCCCAGCCAGGCCAGCAGACCTGTCTGTGTCCCCTCTCCTCCTCTCCTGGCACTGCTGGCACTCTCTCAGAGGTGTCTGCCTGCCTTTGGAGCAGCCCTACCTGCCCCAGCAAGGGCTGGGTGCTCTCACCAGTGACGAGGGTCCCTTGCAGTAACTGTGCCCAATGTTTACACAAAGTGTCCCAAAGTGCCTCTGGTGTTATCAATCCCCTGGGGCTGCTCAGCAAAGGGATTTTGCTCAGTTGTTGCCACATTGAGCACTTGGACAGGCTTAAACCTGGTTTAACTTCCAGGGCAGCAGTGGAGGGGAAGGTGCTGATCTCCACTTCCAGGTGATGCCAAACAAGAGATGGAGTGAAGCTGTGTCAGGGCAGGGTCACAATCTGTCACAATCTGTCACAAGCCATGAGGAGGGGAGGGTGGGGCTTGGCTTTCCTGCACTTTCCCACCAGGATGGGTTTGTAGGGCAGATGGAAAGGAGCTCCCTAAGAGCCCCGCTGTGAGGATGAGGAGTAAAGAGCCCATTTGTTCAGTCTGCCAGCATGATCTGATTTCATACTCCGTGTTTAGCAGAGAAGCTGTTTCCCCTTGAGCAGAGTTATGCACTTTGCAGTTCCTTCTTTAAAATGACTTAGTTATACATTTGCTCCATGTTATTTTGAATTCTCTTGAAGATCAAGGACACTACAAAGCCAGTAAGATAAAATTAGCATCTGAGCTGTAGCCTTTGCTTGGGATAAGAAATGCAGATCAGCTTCACTTGCAGTGAATGCTGGAAGGTGAATTTCATTTATGTCTTCCTTCAGCAGACCCAGTTCTGCCATCCCTGTTTGTTTTGAGTGCCACCACAGCCCCTAAGCTGTCCTGGTATTCCCGTACAGCTGCTGCCAGAGAAAGAATCAGACCACAGAATTGGACCTCCAGCTGATAAGAAATCAGTTTGTTCAAAACCAGTTCTTACCTGTGCACAGTGTGGTCCCTGGGAGTTTCAGCAGGAGAGCAGTCAGGCTGGGTTTGTTTGTGCACAGCTCTCCCAGCAGCACCAGGCCCAGCATCAGTGCTGGGGATTAAAAGGTTTTGGAGGGGAGATTGTGCCTGGAGAAGAGCCCAGGAATGACCCAAAGATGGGAAAAATGCTCGGAAGTGGGGGTTGTAATGGCCCCCAGTGTGGGTTTGGGTGGTGCCTATGCTCATGGGGCATCTGCCTGTGGAGGGAAATGCTCTCAGAGGGAAAAGGTGAGTGTTGGAGGCCACTTCAGCATAGCAGAGAGATGAACAGTCTCAGGAGGAATCAAGGCATGAGTTTAAAAGGGAGATGAACCATCAAGAGGGGTGGCCAAAGGGATTTAAACACCTCTCAATCCCTTCTCCTCAAGGCAGATTTCTTGGGCAGGTGCTTTTCAGGAGTTTTGTAGAGTCTCAGATCGTCTCAAACTGGAAGGGACCCACAAGGATCAGCAACTCCCTCTCTCCATAGGAATACCCAGAACTAAACAGGATTAAGAGCATTGTCCAGGTGCTCCTTGAGCTCTGGCAGACTCTGCCATGACCATTTATTTCCCTGGAGAACCTGTTCCAGGGACCAGCCACCCTCTGGGGGAAGAACCGTTCCCCAGTGTCCCACCTGGACTTTCCCTGACACAGCTTCATTCCATCTCCTCGTTTGGCATCACCTGGGAGAGGAGATCAGCACCTTCCCCTCCACTGCTGCCCTGGAAGCTGAACCAAGTTGAAGCCTGCCCAAGCTCTCAATGTGGCACCAACTGAGCAAAAGCCACTGAAATCCCAGAATCCAAGGAGAGGATCTGCCCAGCACCACTTTGGCACAGGCTGACCCCTTCCATGCATTCAGGTGCAGGGTTGGAGCAGAATGGGCTCTGAAATCCTGAGCAATTCAAAGTGTAGATCCTAACTTATTTTCCTTTGGCCGTCATTAGAGTCTTTACCCATCATCTTTAGCCTTCCTCCCTCTTCATCCCCCTTCCTGTGGACTTGCTGGTGACAGGCCCTGTTATCTCTTTGAAAACAGACCCAGAGCTGACAGCCTTCACAGCATTGGCCCTGTTAAGTCTCACAGATGAAACATTATCTTCTCAGCCTGGACCAGGACTGGAAGTGCATCCACATGATCCAGCCCAGTGCTGAACTCTCTGGGCTCCTCAGCCTCCCTGTCCTGCAGTTCAGGAGCTGGAGCACTGATCCCAGAAGCAAAGGTTTTGTTTTAATCTGGCACATCCTAATCTTTTATTCGTGGTGGGTCATGCATGCTGACAAGTCAAAGCAGGAGGAGGAGGAGGAGGAGGAGGAGATATTAGAACAGCTACAAAACCACCTGAAGATGCAGATAGATCTCAGAGGGGACAGTCGGGATTAAGAGACCTGATTTCAAAACTGCCAAATGGCTTTAAATGCTTTATGTTTACAAATCCTGCACCCAGAACCTAAGGAACTCCATGTTTCCAGCAAATTAATTTCCCCGAAATAAGGGATGTATTTTCTGTGTTTGCAGGGTTTCAGAACAGCTCTGAGTTTTTGCACAGTATTTGAGATGATTTACTAAGATCTAAGTTGGGTTGTCAGTGAGCATAACTGGGTGTCAGTCTCTTGATCTTCATCGATTTGTATCCATTTATGCCAGCTCAGGATTATCCTTTCAAGAGGATGGCTCTGAGCACGCAAGCTTTAAAGCCCAGGTTGGTTTAATTGGACTCTTAGGTAAAGTGTTTCATGTTTCCAAAGTAGGATGAGCACAAAGACACTTTCACAGGGTTACTGATACAAGCTTAAAAGTAGGTGTTTTTCTGGGAATTGTGCTATTGTTTGTGCTCATGGATTTACAGTGAGCCAGCAGGAAACAAGGCAAAGCTGATCCATCTGGAACCGCTGACACCACCATCCCCTCCAGTACAGCAACCAGGCAGATCTGGATTTTAAACAGGATTATGGCATCTGCAACCACCTTCTTTGTTAGGGAAGATAATGGTGTGCATGGAACTAAAGGTGGATACATGCCACAAACATCCCCATCCAGACTTTGGGTCTTTGCATCCAGATCCTTTTGTCTCTCCCACTGGAGGAGTAAGGCTGACAGTGCATTTTAGCTCTGGAGCTGACTTCTGCAAAATCTGAAGGAGGTGGGAGGCTGGATCCAGGCTGATGCCTGTCCAGTTTGCTGGAGGCACCAGAACACTGCGTCCTCATTCCCAAATCCAGGCACTGGCTCAGGGAGGATGCTCTGTCTGTGGAGCCGCCCTGCCCTGCCTGGGAGGGCCTCGAGCAGAGAGGATCTGGCTCAGCCCTGGGACAGGATGAGCTGTCAGCACCAGGTCACTGTCCCAGCACACAGGGACAGGGAGAGCTGATGGGCTGCTGATATTGTAGGGATTTCTGTAGGTACAATCAAGTCTCTTTTTTCCTAGGGAGAAGGAGAAAGTCCTTAGGAACCGTGGATGTCTGGGATTCCCAGAAAGTTGCAGTAGTACCCAGCACGTTTCCTGCCTTACTGTTTTATGCTGAGGGCAATATTCCCAAAGGAAAGTCAATCAAGGGAGGAGCAGGACATGTCACCTTCCACCGTGCAGGACTCTCATTTGTGAAAGACACAAAAAATTCAGGACCCTTCAGTTCTCCTGCCAACTCTTCTATGATTAAAACAAAAGAAGAGAGATTGTATTTCACCTCTCTATCACCTCTCTAACCCCCCTGAAAGGGTTTGCTGCATCCCTGAGTTACTCTCATTTGAGGCTTCACACTTTTCTGTCTGCTGTTATTTCACATTTCATTATCTCAGTGTTTCCAGACAAAAATAGTCCCACTCTGGCAAATCACTGGATGTTTTTTTTTTCCTCTGTTGCAAACAGATTGCTTCCCTGCCCCTCCTCAGCATCCAGCTCCTGGCTGCAGCAATATCCTTTTCATTAGATGGATCAGGAGCATCCTGCATCCTCCATATCAGTTTCCTCCCCAGATGTGGAGATTGATGTGTTGGAAATTTCCATGAGTTCTGTTACCTGTCCTAACATAAAATGCAGACATGTGTGGGTGCATTCATAGGCTGCTTTTCACTTCCTGCTTCCAAGCTGATGTGGAAGCTGTAGGGAAAAGACAAATGCTATTTGCCAGTTAGGTCTACTAATTACAGGACGTGGTTTTGGGAGGAAAAAAAAAATTGTTTTCACTTGCAGTCTTTCCAATCTGTTTTGAATTAGGAGACACTTAGGATTAGAAAGTGTTTTCTCATTAGAACAAATGTCACAGATTTAAAAATCTCTTCATTTAAATTCCTCCTAATGTTCTTTGGCTTGAATGAGTGAGCTCTTAATGTCCGTTTTAATTAAAGCATTTCTGTGGGATTTCTGCCTGGGCACCTAATGACAGCAGGTCTCAGGGAAGTGGATGTGCTCCAGCTAACAATGGGAACTCCTGGATGGCAACTGCAGCAGAAACTCTCCTTTTGGGGCTTTTTAGGGAAAAGTGCTAAAAGACACACAAATTAAGACCTGCCTAAGAAATGATCCCACGCTTCCAGCAGGCAGAAATACCACATGGTTTGGGAGGCACTGGCTGGGTTTGCAAAGGGATTGATCAGGGTTTCCCCAGCCACTTAGAATGTTTCTTTTTGCTGTTGTTCTCCTGCCTTCAGCACAGGCTCTGGCAGCCAGGCAGGGGCACTGGGCTCAGTGTAGCACCCTGTCCCTGCTGCGAGACCCCTCCTCCCTATTCAGGTGAAGGTTGGTCCTTCCCCCACTCCCCAGCAGCTCCCACAGTGCTGGATCCATTTATCAATGCACACCCACGGGAGCTGCCAGTGAGCAGGACTTTGTCAGCTTTCCCAGGTAAGAAATCCTTTGAAGCACCAGGTTTCACCAGGCAGGTGCTGTCTGGTGGCACAGGAAGGCAGGAAAGTGCTGTGGAATAAAAACATCATGTGGAGTACATCCACATCCCTCTCCTGGAGCATGCAAAGGCAGTGGGCAGCATCCTGGGGAGGAATTGGATGCTCCTGCTCCTCAGTGATCTTCTTGTCCAGCTGGGACAGCCCCCACTTCTCCCTTTTCCTTGGAGCAGCCTGGGACAAGGAGCTTGTCTCTGCCTCTGCCTCACCACAGGACAGCCATCCCAGAGGGATCAAACAGGAGAAGGACCTGGAGGCCAAGAGCCATCAGATGGTGGGAGCAGCACGTGAACAGTTTCACTACAGGCAGTGTAGGTGTTGAAAAAAATAAACCCCAGAGCCAGACCTCACTGATGGAAATCACACAGCTGGGAGAGGCAGGAACCTGCCTGGGCTCACCGCAGTGGTGCCTGGCTCCCTCCCTCCCTCACTCCCTCCCTCCTTCAGTGACACATAAATCTGGAGACAGTTAATAATGAAAGGCTATTAAGATAAGATTTAGTCTTTATCGTTCTCGTGCTTCCTTCATTTGTCAGGCACTTGAACCAAACAGAGCAAAGTCGATCTGGGAAACACTGCTGATACCCAGACAGTGGCAGATTTATTGGTGCTTGTGCCCAGGAACAACAACCAAGGGATAAGGAGCTCCCTGGGCAGGTGTGGCCCTGTGTGATCCTGCTCCTTTCCCTCGGGACACCCATTCTGAGCAGTCACCTTCACTTGGTAGCTCATAAACAATGTCACTGCTGGAGCTGGGCAGCATTTCTAGGCCAAAAAGTACCTTGAGAGACAAAGTGTTGTTTTGAGGAAGAAATGCATAAAATTGTGGAAAGTGTTGTGTTGTAAGAGACCAAAATATCAGCTCATTCCAACCCCACCTTCCACTATCCCAGGTTGCTCCAAACTCTGTCCAGCCTGGCCTTGGACACTTCCAGGGATCCAGGGGCAGCCACAGCTTCTCTGGACAACCTGTGCCAGTGCTGTTTAAACACCACACTTCAGGCAAATTAGTTTATTTTTAATGATCTTTGGAAGTAATATGCTTTATTTGCTCTGCCTTCCCCAACACATTAATTGTTTTTCTGTCTTTTCAGAGAGAATCCTCTTTGTGCTGCCTCCCATTCAGGGCCTGTGAGCTGCTGCATATCCTTGTGAGGTGGAGGGAGTGCTTAGCAGCAAATCTTTGATTTCCTCAATGTAACAGTAAGAAAAATGTAAGAAAATAAGCATAGGTTTTGTTTTCAGCATGTTTTCAGCTGCATGTAGTGTGCAGATCCTGGAAGAAAAGGCACCTGGATATCCACAGGGCAGTGGGTACAGCCCCAAGGCTGCCAGAGCTCCAGGAGCATTGGGACAACACTCTTAGGCACAGGGTGGGATTGTTGGGTGTCCTGGGCAGGCCCAGGAGATGGACTGGATGATCCTGGAGGCTCCTTCCAGCTCAGGATATTCTGATCCATGATTCTGTGATTCTTTGGCAGGAGTTGCTGCAGGCAGGAGACTGAAGGGAATCGTGCAGCCCTTCCCGAGACAACAGCAGTATGGATAGAGCCACCTGCAAGGCATCTGCTTTTTGAGATCGTGTTCACAGAGTTTTCCCTCCTTTAACATGAAGTGGATGAGCTCCAGCTCCCCCCTTCCAACATCCTTTTATTGCTTTTAAACTGACTTTGAGATGGGGTGGAAAAAGAAATCTGAGAGAGGTGAGTTCCAAGGTCAGCACTGCTCACCCAGCTCTGTCATCCCACTGAGCTCCTAAATTGGTGTTAACACCTCCTGGAAAGAACAACAAATATAAAAGGAGAACCTGGCTCAGACTGGGAAGCAGAGCCATTACTGGGGCAGGCACTGCAGAGCAGAGTCTGGCACGACAGCAAATCCAGCCCAGGTCTGATGCCTGCTCAGCCCAGGTGTGATCCCAGCCCCTGGCAGCATCCTGGTCATCTCCCAGGAGATGGAGAAAGCTGCTTTTTTAGGCAACTTATTTTTTTAAACATCACAAAGCACCTGCGTGTTTCTTGCTCCTCTCCTATTAGAAATCTGCTTTGGCAGTGATCTTTTCTATTTTATTTTTTCTGCTTGTTCTTTAAACAGCTCCTTAGAATGGGACTTCATGGTGTGGAAAGCACAAATTAGTTCAGAGCCTTTCATTTGCACTCCCCACCCCTTCCACTTATGATTCCCTTCAGTGGGATTCACAAAATCTATTATTGCTGCTGTAGATTGGCCATGGTGTGACTTTGGAGAAAATTCTTTCTATGTTGACACTGTTGCTTCATTGTTATTCTTTCTGTATGAGTGAAACAAAATGAAAAATTCATTAAAAACAGAGGAAAAAAATAAGGAAAGAAACCCACTGGTATTTCTCTATCTCCCAGCACAAAAATCAAATGTGGAAGATTGAAAACAGTGATGGGAAGGGAAGGGAAGGGAAGGCGAGAGAGTTAAATGTCTGAGGGATCCAGCCACACACACTGTCTAGGACAAACATGCCAATAAAAAGAATAAAAAGGACCTGTCATCTCCTCAGGGTCCCACTATCAAATTAGGAGTCAGGGAAGGGTCTCACATGTGCACTCACTTTCTTTGGGATTTTTCAGCAGGCAGCAACCCCTCAGAGGAACTCTGGGAGCTGCACCAGGGCCCCAGGGAGCTCCCCAAGCAGGAGCTCTGCCCTCAGCCCTGCTCTCAGGGAACCACAGGATAGAATGTCCTGAGCTGGGAGGGACCCCCAGGATCAGCCAGCCCAGCCTCTGGCCCTGCACTGACACCCCAACACCCCCACCCTGTCCATCCCTGGCAGCGCTGTCCAAACGCTCCTGGAGCTCTGGCAGCCTCGGGGCCGTGCCCATTCCCTGGGGAGCCTGGGCAGTGCCAGCACCCTCTGGGGAAGAGCCTTTCCCTGAGATCCAGCCTGACCCTCCCTGACACAGCTCCAGCCCTTCCCTCAGATCCTGTCCCTGGTCACAGAGAGCAGAGATCAGAGCTGCCCCTTGGGAGGAGCTGCAGACCCTGATGAGGTCTGACCTCAGCCTTCTCTTCCCCAGCTGAACAAACCAAGTGAGCTCAGCATTCTCCATTTGCACTCCCCACCCCTTTCCCCTCCAGGCTCTCCCAGCCTGGCAAGACCCCACATTCTTCCCTTTCCAGTTGGGCTGGCAGCCCCAGTCCCCACATGGCCCCAAGTCCCCACAGACATCACCTCTAGTCTGGCTGGCCCCATTTTTCCAAGCAGAGAGGCAGAGGCAGGAGGTGGCAGGGAGGGGACAAACTGAGGGAATCTGAGGCATAGACAGACTCTGCAGGCAGTGGGACTCTGGGAACAGCTCCCCACCACACAGATGCTCTGCTGGGCTCCCAGTGCCTCCCTCTCTGGTGATGGGGCACTCTGCCTGTGCACAGCCCCGTGCTGACTTCTTCCAGGGGCCTTCCAAATCTCCCACTCTGCAGCCTCAAGGACACCTATTCAGGACTGGAGGGACAGATCCTCTGGGAAGGCACAGCCAGAGGAGCTGGGCCATGCCCTGGAGCTCCTCCTCACCAGTGGGACCTCAGCAAAATTACTTGGTGTGGCTCTTCAGCCTCAGAGCAGTGTGTGACTGCTCAGGGCAGAGCAAGGGACCTGGACCAGCAGATCCTCAGCTCTGCAGGCTGGAGGTCCCCGTCCACTTTTTCCTGGGATAAGGCTGATAAGGAGCATCTTCTGTGGCTCCTCACATGGAATGCCACACCACCCCAGGTGCCTTGGTGCTGGGAAGGGCTCTGGTGTGGTCCCCTACGTTATCCTGGCGTTCCAAGGCAGCACCTCACAGTGCAGATGGGTGGCTTTGGGAAGGCTGGATGAGACCCAGGCTCCAGGGAGATCAGAGATGGGTTGGACTCTGCCTGGGTGCCAGTTAGGAGGGGCAAGACCCCTCAGGGGTCATTCCTGGGACCTGCCCTAATAGCCATAGCAATGACCTGAGAAATGCACCTCAAAATGAGACCCTCACTGTCCCTTCCAACCTGAGCTCTCCTGGGATCTTGTAGCTCCCCAGTCTTCCCAAACCTGCTGCAGGTTTGCTCTGTAGCTGCAGCTTTTTATTCTCATGACAGACTCGAATGGAGTCTCAAGTCTTGATCTCCAAAATCACCACTACATTATTATCCATCCCAGGAGGGGGACACCCCCAAAAATAATCACCTAAAGATTTTTTAAAAATAAAAATGACAAAACATTTCCCAGGATCTCTGCTGAGGAGTGTCACAGGGGAAGAAAAACTCTTTTTGTGATCAAGAGACTGAACTTCAAAACACCCAAACTGCACATCTCTGCGGGGCACCTTTCTGCAGGGTTATTAATAAGAAATAATTGTTTTAAATGCAGAAAAGTCTGTGTACTTTCTATTCCCTTCCAAAAGCCCTGCATCGCTTGTCCTTAATGAATAATGAAAGATGCTTTTGTATTTCTTCTCACCCACAGACTTTTGAGTGATTGTTAAGCAATAATAAATAAGACTCTAAAAAAAATCAGGGCTTGATGAAAACTTAATTCTGGGCTAATAAGAGAAGCACCTGTGGTTGTACAAATTTACAGACATCCCTGGGCTTTGGTGGGTGGAGAATTTTGAGAAAGGTCTGAATGTTCCAGCCCTGGGAAAATATCACTAAATTATTCTGCAATGTTGTTGTGTAGCTTCAAGGGAATTAGGATTTGGAAGGAAACCAGGCAATGCCATGCCCAGGACAGGCACTTGGATGCCCTGATCACAGCACTGCTGTGATGCCCTCTGTGATCTCACTCTGATGGGGATTTATCATGGAAAGCCAAACCCAAAGAGGACATTGTTCTCCGAGGAGAGAGGGAGAGCAACATCCCATGTCAGACTGGGGGTTTGGATTTCATGGGAAAACAATGTATCCCACCAGGAAGCTCTTTGGCTTTCAACCCTGCCAAGGGAAAGCACATGGTGCAGGTGAAAAACTGAAGCTTGGAAGGGATATCATGGAATAATGAAATGGGTTGGGTTGAAGAGACCTTAAAGCCCATCTCATTCCACCCCTGCCATGGCAGGGACTTCTTCCACTGTCCCAGGCTGCTCCAAGCTCTGTCCAGCCTGGCCTTGGACACTGCCAGGGATCCAGGGGCAGCCACAGCTGCTCTGGGCACCCTGTGCCAGGGCCTCACCTCCTTGAGAGGGGAGAATTTCTTCCTGATATCCAATCTAATCCTTGCCCTGGGTCAGCCATGAGTTTCCCAAGAAAAATTAAGCTGAAAAAGCCAGTTAATTGCTCACATTTGGGTTGGTAGGTACAGAGTTCTTGCCTCCAGCTCAGTCAGAGACGTTTTGATGTTGACAGGAGAGTTCACCTTACTGAGGGGTCTTTACCCAACCTTCAGAGGCATCTTCTGAGGCACCTCAACACTCCCAGCAGTCCCATCAGGAATCAGCACTGCTAGGTAGTTTTGTGTAACTGATCATTTAAATAAAACTATAAATCTGTTTGGATCAGTGGGGAAAACATATGGGGAGTTTGCCTTGATTGTCAATTAATAATTTGTGCTGTGGCACTATCCCAGGCGTGTAACAGGAATAAATTTCTTCACTGAAAGGGCTGTCCAGCCCCGGCACAGCTGCCCAGGGCAGTGGGGGGAGGCACCATCCCTGCAGGGATTTAAAAGCTGTGAGGATGTGGCACTTGGGGACATAGGTTAGTGGTGGGCTTGGCAGTGCTGGGATAATGGTTGGACTTGATGGAGATTCTATGATTTATGCCTCTGTTATGGGTCGCTCCTGCTGGTGAGCTCCTGCCCTTCCCTAACACGCTGTTGAGAGCAGCTGCATAAAATGATTTGCATGGATGTCACCTGAAGAGCGCTGCCGTGAGCCGGAGCACGCAGCGGCAGCGGTGGAACCCGTGTGCCACCTCCGAGCGATGCTGCCGCCAGCCCCGTGGGCGGGTTCCCCGCACGGCTCCGCGAGTGCCGCTCCCCGCAGCGCCGGGGCTCTCAGCCCGCGCCTTTAGACGGTGGCGAAATGCTGGACGTGAATTTCGGTCAGGAAACGTAATCTTTCCCAGAGAATTGTTTTCTTCCCGGTGAGTGCCAGGAGCAGGCGGACACGGAATGGAGCAGCCGAGCTGAGCATCGCGCTGTTACCGAGCGCCCTGGGGAAGAGCGGCCGGGCTGGAGCTCCGGGCTGGACCCGCGGCTCCGCTCCGCGTTCGGCGGGGCCCCGCGGGTGCGAACTTCGGCTGCGGCTCCGATGAACCGGGTGTAGGCAAAGAGCGAGCGGTGCCGCTGGGAGCGGCTGCTCCGCAGCTCCCGGGCCGCGCTGCGGGGCCGGGACCCCAACACCGAGAGCTCCGAGCACAGCCCGACCCCGCCGCGGCCGCCCCGCCGCTCCCTCACGGGGACCCCCGCCCGGAG